>CM056052.1:171074424-171459448 GCA_029574335.1 Rana kukunoris
TTTTTTTTTATAAAATATCACGAATATTCGATATTAACGAATATTCGCAAATATTCTTCTATATATTCGCGAAATATCGCGAAATCGAATATGGCGTATTCCGCTCATCACTAGTTCAGATAGCAGTCAGAGAAATGGCCAATCAGAAGTCCCGGGACCTGACGGACTACCAGCAGAGACATATAGATATTACGGGAAGGTGTTGCTCCCAGAACTTTGAAAGTATTTAATGAGGCCATGGTAGAAGGTAAATTGCCCACCTCAATGACAGAGGCCACGATTATAGTGCTGCACAAGGAGGGGAAGGACCCACTGGAAGCATCATCATACCGACCTATCTCCCTCCTATGTGCAGACGCTAAAATCCTGGCTAAAATCATGGCCAGTAGGTTAAACAAAATAATCTCAAGACTTATACATCAGGACCAACCAGGATTTATTCCAGATAGATCAACCAGTATAAACATTAGGAGGGTATTTCTTAACCTACAAATCCCCACAGAAAACACCGGCAATAGGGCAGTTATGTACTTAGACGTGGTCAAAGCTTTTGATAGCTTAGAATGGGAATACATCTGGTATGCCCTAGAGGCCTATGGGTTTGGTCCCGCCTTTATTAGATGGATTAAAATACTGTACAATGACCCTAACGCAAAAATTAGAGTCAATAATGAATATTCAGGAAAGGTTAAGTTGGAGAGGGGCACGAGGCAGGGGTGTCCATTGTCACCCCTGCTCTTTGCATTGGCAATGGAACCACTTGCCATGGCCATAAGAACGGACAGAATAATGAAGGGATTTATAAGACCAATTAGAGAGGAGAAAATTGCTCTATATGCGGACGATGTTCTGCTATTCCTAGGGGATACAGGTCACTCCATTAGAAGGGCAATGACTATCTTCAGAGAGTTTGGCAATATATCTGGACTGGTAATAAATTGGGAGAAATCGGCCTTGATGCCGATAGACCCAATGAGGAACCAGATCCAGGAGGAGATCCCACAGTTGGATACAGTGGGGAAAATGCAGTATTTGGGTATAATAATCACACCGGATCTCAATAAATACATTGGCCCAGATTCACGTACATCGGCGCATTATTGGACCGGCGTAGCGCACCACTTTTCCGTTAGACTTGCGTAATCTAGCCGCGTAATCCCGCGATTCACAAAGCTTTTGCGCAAGAGATTGCGCAAGCGTAAGGTTTTTTCCGGAGGCGTAAGGAGGAGTAATACAAATTGGGAGGGACGTGGGCGTGTTACATTGAAATGAGCCGTGACCCCATGCAAATGAAGGGCCGGCCGACTCGCGCATGCGCGCGTGAAGGAAACCATGTCAGCTCCGTTGTGCGCATGCTCACAACTCGGGAGCGGCGCAATCAGTGAAATTGGACATGGACTAGGGCAACGTTGTGAACTACGCAGACAGCATAAATAGACACACACAAACGCACTTCCATTGCAAAAGTACATCCCTTTGTGTCCCTTCCCATTGAATCAAGTGCTTTTGCTCTGTTGTTCGTTAGAGTGTGTTTTGTAGTTGTCAGATTAGTGTTCTGTGTGATCTAGTGCTTGTTGGTAGTTTTGTGAAAGTGAGTTTTGATAAGTGTTTTTTGACTGTTTGTTTGATTGATAGATTTCTGAGCGTTTGTTTTCTTGCTTTTTTTTTCATCTGATTTTTTTGTGTCTGTTTCTTGCTGAGTGCTAGTGTGATTTTTGGGTGTTCTTTTTCTCTTTGTGTGTGTTCTTGTCTGATTGGTTGTGCTTGTATTTGTGACAGATTTTTGGTGACTGCTAGTGAGTTTGTTTGGAAGTATGACTGAGAGAAAAAGAAAGCTTAATTTTACAGTGGGGGAAAAAAGAATTCTTGCCCGGGCCATTACCGACTATGGGCGTTTTCTCCACGGCCCGCAGAGTGCCACCACCACCCCGGCCAGGAGGAGGGAGATATTGGATATGATCACGGAGCAGGTCAATTCATCGGGGGAGGGGGAGACACGGACCGGTCTGGGATTGAAAAGAAAATAAATGACCTCCGGCGTGAGGTGAAAAAAAAACTGGCCGCAATAAATGCCCATGCCAGGGGCACAGGAGGGGGCCCACCATGCCGGGTTAGATTTACAGCGACGGAGCGTGTGGTGGCCCTGACCTTTCACCGGCATGAAGTGGAGGGCCTGCCAGGCTTTGACACAAGTCCGGTCCCCGCGGTGCCAGGTAAGGTTTTTATTTCTCTCAGGTGTGTAGCATGTGTGGGGGAGGGGGTGAAAGGGAATATGTGGCAAGTGTGTGGATCCTCCAACCTGTGAATGGTTTGTGTCATCCACAGATGTGCAGGAGGGTGCAGGGCCATCTGGCCTGACCGCTCCAACGCCAGGACAGCAGCCTAATGAGGCCCCCCCAACAAGGCCAGAGTCCGCGGAGGAGGAACAAGAGGAGGAGGAGGATCATGCGGAGGACGATCATGAGGAGGAGGAGAATCATGAGGAGGAGGAGTCCATGGCAGGCACTGGCCGTTTGGTTTCTGCGGACTCTTCCCCTCTGGCTGCAAGAAGCCTGCCCTCCCTAAGGGTGAGCCCCCCCCCTCCTCCCCCAACATGGCTCCCCTCACAAGGGCCTCCCCTTCTCCCCGGCCACAACCATCAGCAAGAGCCAGGAGGTCATCCCAGAGCACCAGGGGGGCGCCCAATCTCCTGCCCGCCAGTCTGAGAAGGAACCTGGCCACCCAGACCCGCCTTCTGAGACAGCTCTGCCAGACTATGGGGCGGGTGGATCAGAGCCTGTCCTCCATCAACGATAGGCTGGGTAACCTGGACTCCCACTCCCGGGCCTCCACAACCTGCCTAAATGACCTGCAAACAACTACAGCAGCAGGCGTTGGGCAGGATGTGAGGGCCCTTACCCAGGCTATCCAGGGCAACACGGCAACACTTGGTGCTGCCCTGGACAGAATAGCCGTGGCCTTGGAGGGCAGGCCGCCAGGTGGGCAGATCTCAGGGGCTGCTCCTCCTTCCCCGGCTTTTCCCCCCCCCCCATGCGTCTCCCCTGAGGGTCCGGGGCCGTGGCCGGGGGCGCCCCAGGCGTGGCTCAGGCAGAGGGCATTCATTTTTTTCCCCCCTTTTTTGGTTTGAAAGCATGTTTATTTTTGTTCTCTGCATTTTTTTTTTCTATGCATTTTTTTATTTTTTTGCTGACATTTTTGGCATATTTTGGGTTGTGAATGATGTTTGAATGTGGGGGTGACATTCCTGCTGGAAAAGGGGTGTCATCCTCAATTTGGGTGGAGAAGGGTTCCC
Source organism: Rana kukunoris (assembly GCA_029574335.1). NCBI lineage: Eukaryota > Metazoa > Chordata > Amphibia > Anura > Ranidae > Rana > Rana kukunoris. The sequence goes on from CM056052.1 coordinate 171,077,717, forward strand.
CAGGACCAGGGAGAAGTGATTCCCAGGTCCGTGTGAATGGTGTATGAATGTACAGTGACATAATTGGAGCCTTGACGTGGCGTTACTGCTCACCAGTCTTGCATGGTGGACTGGTGCCAATCCAATTTGATGAGGATGTGGGGTGTGTGTGCTAGGGACCATAGTGGTGTGCATGCATGCATTCTCATTGTGCCATGAATAATGTGTGTGTTTAACGTGCAAAGATGCATAATGTGAGCTGGCATGAGATGGGGTCATGAGATGGGGTCCCAGTGCATATGCAGAGTCACCTTGAAGGGAAAAGACAGGAGGATGTTAGTCATGCATGTGCCACTTGTGAGGTGTGCATCACGGGAGGGGATAGTCATGCCTGACTCCCATGTCACTCACCAACCAGCCAGCTGTCCCCATACATGTTCTGTTTGAAATCTGTGGGGATGGGGCTCTGATTGTATATGTAGCTGTCATGGGTGTCATGGGTGGTGCCATGTGTTGGGCTGCTGATGTCCTCCTGCAAGGTTGTGGTAATTCCACGATGGCATGAGGGGTGAATCTGAAGATGCGAGACACCTCAGAATCTCTCATGCCAAAGATGTCTATGCGTGTGTGATATATCAAGTGAAGAGTGAGGGGCTTGTATCAGATAACAATATTGTATTAGATTAGATTAAATTGTAAATTTTATATAAGCCAAAAAATAAAAAAATAAAACATCTCCCGTGCCCTCCTTAGTGCCATCCTCCGTGCCCTCCTCCTTCTTTGTTCATCTAAAGTCAGTAGTATAGCTATGCGCGACGATGCCCCTGGCATGTTGGCATACAGATTGTTGGCAACACGTGTGACTGCTGAACTCCTCACTAACAGTGTTGCTTTATCTGACAATTAGACTTTTTTTCAAAATTTAGACCAGCTTTTAGGTCCTCTAACTTTAGACAGAACATTTTGCAGTTGCGCACATCGCGTAGCCTGCGCAGCAACTGCGTTTTTTTGTGAATCCCCGTAACTCCCTCATTAGCATATTTGACTAGCAAATCAATGGTGTGTCTAGCGCAGTTTTGCGCGAAGGGAAGCGAAGGTCTAACTCAATTACGCCGGACCAAAAAACGTAGATTTCTGGCGTATATTGTTTTGTGAATCGCGTCCAACTATACGCACGCGCACATTTAGACTTACGCACGGCGCAACAGCAGTTGCGCAGGCGTAATCGCTCTGTGAATCTGGGCCATAGAGAATAATTTGGAACCTTTGATACTCAAATTTAAAAAGAAAATTGGAATCTGGCGGCATCTCCCATTATCGGTGGCGGGAGGTGCAACCTGATTAAAATGGTATGGATGCCACAATTACTTTATGTATTACATAACACACCTATATGGATACACAAAAAATGGTTTAAGAAGATAGATGTCCTGTTCAGGGAATTAATATGGAAAGGAGGACTTGCTAGGATAGGACTGCAGACTCTACAGCTGCCAACGGGAGAGGGGGGAATGGCAGTACCCCATCCACGTTGCTACTTTTTGGCTGCACAGCTGCAGCATATAGGAGTTAAAACGGAACCAGGAGAGTATATGAATGGAAGTTTAATGATCCATGGAGCCCCCCATGAAACAATCATGGAAATGATGGAGGCCAACTCATTTATCAACCTGACCCCCACGGTCAAGATGGTAACTAAAGTGTGGAAAGCCATAACGATAGAGGGAGGACAGGTGGGAGTGACAGAGTACGCTCCAATGTGGAATAACAGGAACCTTCAAGAGCTTGAAACAGTGGGAGTGATTAAAGAATGGGCAGTAAAAAGGATAACAAGACTGGCTCAGTTATATGAGGGAAGGACTTTAAAAACATTTGCCACCCTGAGAGAGGAATATGAAATTCCCAATTGCACGTTCTATAGGTATCTCCAAGTTAGGCATGCATTAAATACTCAGTTTAATGGAGCAGGACCAAACTGGATAAAGCCACGAATATCTCAAAAAATAAGAGGAGGGATAGAGAAGAAAGGGTTTATTTCCGTAATTTACCCATATATATGCAGGGAGAACATAGAGGGTTCAATGCAGCTTAAAAGTAAAAAGAAATGGGAGGAAGACCTGGGAATTATAACGGAAGACCAATGGAAGACAGTGCTGGAGAGAGGGCAAATGGGTACAGTCTCACCAGCCCAAAAGATATCATTTTTGAAGATGATACACAGGGCATATTTTACCCCAAAAAGACTATTCAGTTTCAGTTGGAGAACGGATGCAGGGTGCCCTAGATGTCAGGACACTGGGGACTTACTACATATGTTATGGAGATGCCCTAAATTATTCAGGTACTGGCTTGAGATCATCAGAATCAATAACAAAACATACGGGACTAGGTTGGAGATGGACCCTAGAACGTGCATATTGGGAATATGGGAAGTAAGGGGAGGGCTGGCGAGTACGACAAAAGCTGTAGCAAGGTGCCTATTCCAGGCAAGAAAATTAATTGCCCAGAGATGGCAAGCAGTAAACCCCCCATCATTAAGAGAGTGGACTAACAGTGGATAATCATACGCTATCTGGGGTTCTCTTTTAAATAAGGGGCCACCAGAGTTCTGGTAAGCGGCCATCATTATCTGCAAGGTGGAGGATCTTCTATCAGCACTTTTTAATTAGAGTGTCACCCTGTTTATCAACATTATTCACATTTCTATTCACTGGTGTTGACCCTTTTAATTAATTTAAAACTGTGAAATCCATTTGCTTTTTGTGGACATTTATTTTGTTTTGTTTATGTTTGTAGCGCATCCTGTTTTTTTATCAAAGAGAATTAATCAACAAAGGCTACACTAGAGTGGGGGATTACGACCAATGAGGGGTGGGGGAAGGGATGGGTAGGATTAGAGAGGGGGGGATGGAGGGGGAGGGAAGGTGAGGGGGGGGGAGGTGAGGGGATGGATCTTCATGGGGGGGGGATATAGATAGTAGTCTGGGGTTTGGATTAACATTAAGGACTGTGAAGGCCAAAGGGAAGGATACTGAATTATTACTTGTATACTATATATATTTTTATATTGTATACATAGTTATATGAGGAGTGTCATAAATCGGAATATATGAATGAATTAATGAATGCTGATGTTATGTTATAAGACACTTTATTTATAGAGTATATTCTTGGATAGAATATTTTGTTTTCTCTCCTCTTATTGAATACTAGAGTGATAATGGAAGAGAGAAAACTGAGAATGTGGGGTGGAAGCGAGAGAATAGGATGCCCTGAAGGATTAATAACTTATTTTGGAGGGTGAGAGAGAAGAGGAGGGTAGGATGAGGAGAGCGGGATGAAGAAATATACAAAGATAGACAAAAATAAGATATAAAGTAAAGAGAGAAATGTGATTAAAGAAAAGTAAGGTTAAGGAGGGAAAGCGGCAAGAAGGAAAATACGGAAAAGAAAATAAGAGCCATGGGATGGGTCGCCCGGCACTTGCACTGCTCTGCTTTATAGCACCCCCATAGTAAACACCTCTCCTCCAGGTGGAGGACAAGTCAGAGGCGTGATATTTTTTTTTTATTTTTTTATTGTTTTTTTTTTTTCTTTCTTCCTATTTTTCAATTTTTTGCTTTTTCTCTTCCTATTTTTTTTTGTTTTGTTTTGTGGCGGCCTGGTCTCTAGAGAGACACCAAGCGACCACAAACGGGAAGAGGTGATCCTCACGTATTTTTTTTTTTGCCCTGGTTGGTCGTCGTTCTCCCGATCCCCCCCTCCCAGTCAGTAATCTCAGCAGAAGACAGAAAAGGGGGAGGGAAGAGAAACGAGAAAAATGTCTAACATATCCTTTACCTCATATAATGTTAAAGGGCTTAATACCCCGGAAAAAAGAATCCGACTGCTAGAGGAATTACACAGACTTAAAACACAGGTAGCCTTTATACAGGAAACCCACTTTAAGGGAGGCAAAAGCCAGAACCTTAAAAACCGCAGATTCCCGATAGTCTATCATAACACATCACAGAATTCAAAATCATGTGGGGTCTCTATTCTGATGTCAAAACAGGTGGTTTGGAATGAATCAACGGTGATTAAGGATGATGTAGGGCGACTTGTAATAGTTAAAGGAACATTGAATCAACAGAAAACCACGTTAGTAAATATATATCTACCGAATGTTGATCAGATAAACTATTTAGAGAAAAGTCTACAAATGGTGTATCAAAATAGAGAGGAGTTTTGGTGATAGGGGGTGATTTAAATCTAGCCTTGGATTCCATGAGGGACACATCGAAGGGTATATCTCACATGTCATATGTTAAATTAAGGAAAGTAAAAAAACTCCTACAAGAATTAAAATTAATTGACAGCTGGAGGATTGCTCACCCACGGGAAAGGGATTACACAATCTTTGCGGCTAGATATGGGTCATATACTAGAATTGACTATGTATTAATTCCTCAAAATTTAGCGACATCTATAGTGAATGCCTCTATTGGACCCTTCACGCTATCAGACCACGCTCCAACAGACTGTACACTTAAATGGGGATAGGAGGACAGGAAAGAGTGGCATTGGAATATAAATGAGACTCTACTAAAAGACCGTACATACGCAGAAAAAATAGGAGAGGAACTCGAATTTTTTTTCGCAACAAATGACACAGATGATACAACGCCCTTTTGTCTGTGGGAAACGCACAAATGTGTAACTAGAGTTAATCTTATAGCAATGGGAACACACAGGAAAAAGAAACTTAACGAACAAATAGAAACACTATTTAAGCGTATTGGGGAGCTAGAAACGGTACACAAAAAAAACAGGCTCAAACAATAGAACAAGAGCTAGACAAAACACGAGAAAAACTGAATGTTTTACTGATAGAGAAAGCCAAAGCTAAACTGAGAAGGGGGAGACGAACATTGTACGAGTATGGGAATAAACCGGGTAGATTACTAGCTAACTCTATGAAAGAAGTCCAGAGACAAAACCACATTACACAGATTAAGTCAGTTAACGATGAAATGGTTAATACCCCTCAAGAGATTGTGAGATGCTTTAAGAAATACTACGATAAGTTATACCAGCTGGAGGGCAAGCTCTCCCTGGAGAAGGAAAAAGAGAAAATAGAAATAGCTAAGAAGTATATAGAAGACACCCAAATGCCAATAATACCAGAGGATATGGCAAGAAAATTAGACGAGCCAATCGCAACAGGAGAGTTTCTAGAAACGATAAAAGTATTAAAACTGGGCAAGGCACCAGGCCCAGATGGGTTCACTTTAACATATTATAGGAAATATGCCGACAAACTGGCACAAAGATTTATAGAGGCCTTTAATTCCCTAAGAGAAGGAAAGGAAATCCCAGTGGAAACATTAGCGGCACATATAGTAGTGATTCCTAAGGAAGGGAAAGACCCCTCGCAATGTGCCAGCTACCGTCCCATTTCATTGTTAAATGTTGACCTAAAAATATTCACTAAGATTCTAGCCACAAGGTTAATAGAATATATCCCAGATTTGATACATCCAGATCAAGTGGGGTTTATACCAGGAAGAGAGGGGAGAGAAAACATACGAGTAGTAAATGCGATACACTTAACACATAAAGAAAAGAAGACAATGATATTAGTAGCCAGCGATGCAGAAAAAGCGTTTAATCGAATGGAGTGGTCATTCCTAAAAGCAACGCTGCAACACATAGGGCTAAAAGAAGGAATGATGAGCTGGTTTATGAATTTATACTCACAACCCAGCGCGAAAGTTAAAATAGAGGTTGAAGTATCTGAATCATTTAACATTCAAAATGGGACAAGACAAGGCTGCCCCCTTTCACCTATAATTTTTGTTTTGATCATGGAGCCCTTTTTACGTAAGATACGAGCAAATATAAATATAAATATTAGAGGGGTGACAACAAAAGGTGAAGAACAGAAAGTAGCGGCGTACGCAGATGATTTAATTTTTTTTCATAACATCGCCAGTAATTTCATTACCGCCCTTATTGGCAGAAATAAAAGAGTATGGAAAGTTATCCAACTTTAAAGTCAACTATGGGAAAGCAATGGGTATAGAATTAAAAGCGGAAATAGCAGAGCAAATTACAACCCAGTTCGATTTTAGATGGACAAATTCCCACATAAACTACCTAGGCACCAAAATATCAGGGAATCTAAATAAATTATTTGTCTTGAATTATATAACATTTGGCAAAACAAATAAAATCAGACCTCGAGAGGTGGGATAAAGGAATTTTTACTTGGTTTGGGCGGACAAATATACTAAAGATGAACGTGCTCCCAAAAATCTTGTATCTAATACAAGCCCTACCAATCAAGATCCCACAAAGCTTTTTTAGAGAACTTAGAACAAGATTCTTGAAATGTATATGGGCAGGGAAACCAGCAAGGATAAGCAGGGCGATCCTGTCACTACCCAAGGGGAAAGGAGGGATTGGATTTTCAGACTTAATAAAATATCAGGAAGCATCCCATATAGCCAAAGTGGTGGAATGGTGCGGGCGGAATAAAAAACCCTGGATAAAAATGGAACAAGCTACAGTAGAAGTACCACTAGAAGGTATTGCATGGATTCCAGATAGTGAAATGACGGCAGAAGAAAGGAAACATCCAATGATAGGTGCCACTGTATGGACAATTAAAAAGATCTTTAAAAAAACGACAATATCTAAATATCCAAGCCCTCTAACCCCGATCCTGGGTACTAAGGCCTTCCGAGCAGGATTGACACTTCCAAGATTTATCGCAATGCATCAGAGGGGTATTAGTAGGATCATCCACTTTTCAAAAAATAACCGTTTAAAGACAAGAAATGAGATCGAAAAAGAAACTATACCAGAATTAGATTTCCTTAGACTGATTCAATTAGAAGCATTTCTCCGGAAAAAGGCAAATACGTATACAGAAGTCAGAAATGCGTCTAAATTCGAGCAGATATGCCTAGAAGGGGATCCAATAAGACACTCACTGTCCTATTTCTATACGATATTAATTAACTTAGAAATACCACAGGAATTTACATTTATACAAGCATGGGAGAGAGATCTGGGTTTAACTTTTACACTAGAACAAAAGAATAGGATTCTACGATTTACACATAAGGCATCCATAGCAAGAAAAATACGAGGAGAGAGGTTACAAGATATTAACGAGATGGTATAGAACACCAGCAATGTTACATCGCATATACCGTCAGATATCAGAAGTCTGTTGGAGATGTCATGAAGCGGAAGGCTCGTTAATACATATTTTCTGGGAATGTGAAAAGATACAGGAATTCTGGAAAATGGTATTGAGGACAATTAATGAGATTACAGGAAATAATTTAGAAAGCAGACCATCGGCAGTTTTAATATTAGATGTTTCAATATCAGTGGAAAAATACAAGAATTCATTGATAAGACATATGATTATAGCCGCAAGGGCGTGTATCCCTGCCCTGTGGAAACAAGAAACTCCTCCATCCAGAGCACAATGGCTAGCTAGAGTGGCAGAGATACAACAAATGGAGAACCTGACTATGGCAATGAAAGACCAGGATGAGATGTACCTCTCGATGTGGGCCCCTTATGTGAAGTATAGAGAGGGGTGAGGGGCGGGATGGGGGGGGACGGCCGACCAGGGGATGGATGCCTTTTTTATTTATTTATTTTATTTTATTTTTATTTTATTTTCTCCCTGGAGCAGGGAGACGGGGAGTGCGGGTAACCAACGGAGGTTAGAAGGAAAAGGAGAAGCTTATCTTGAAACATAATTACTTTTCTTTTGATGTTTCCACTACCTCCAGGTACAGGGAGTGGCTATGGGCACTTGTTGCACTCCATCATATGCCAACCTGTACCTGGGGGAGTGGGAAAGATTTATGTTCTCTAAAGACACAGCATCTACGTATACTAGCCATGCCATAGCCTGGTATTGTTATATTGGTGATGTCATGCTACTGTGGGATGGTTCAACCACACTTCTCAATCAATTTCTTGAGTACATTCATTTGGACAATGCATTTAACCTCAGGCGGTGTACACACGACCGAGGTTCTCGATAGAAACCAGCGAGAACCTCGCTGGAAGCTGCATTCCAGCGAGAACCTCGGCCATGTGTACGCTCTCGGCGAGCATCCCGTCGGGAATGCCGTCGAGCAGAAATAGAGAGCATGTTCTCTATTTGCTCGACGGCCCGCCTGGATGAATGGCTGCTTGCCATTCCCGACGGGCGGGTCGCCGAATCTGACGGCCGGCAGAGAACCTCGACGGGCGGAACGATGTGTTCTGCCCGTCGAGGTTCTCTGCCGTGTGTACGCGGCTTTACATTTACTATGATTTACAAACCATCTACCATCATATTTCTATACTTAACAACCAACTAACATGTTGATGGTTCTCTTCACAGTTAGCTTTTTAAAAAAACAACAGGAGGGAACACCATTTTTGAAGCTTCTAGCTTCCACCCTAAACCATTTCTGGCATCTATTCCATTCGGCAATACATTCGAGTTAGACAAAATTGCTAGAATGATACCATGTTTGAAAAAGACACATTGGGAATATCTAATACTCTCATGTTTCTGTACACTTGATTTACTTAGGTTTGGACTGATTTAATGAAGTCTATTGTAATGAATTATAACTGCTCTGATACATTTTATATGTGATTCCAATCTATTGCCTGTGCAATTTTTATTGTATGTTCACAATAAAGTTTACATTTTTTACTATATTATGTAGTCTGCCTATAAAATCCGGGAAAGTTATACCGTGCCTTGAGCACCAGGCATGCGTCGACTTGATTCTGAGCATGCGCAGGTTTTTGGTCCGATGCTTTTGTGTACTAACCATCGAATCTGTTTTAAAACTTTCGTCCAACGGACAACATTCCGATGGGCCATACACACTATCGAATTGGCCTGATGAAACTGGTCTTCAGACCAGTTTCATCGGACCGGTCTGATCGTGTGTACGCGGCCTGAGATTAACATTTAGGACTGATGATTAGCCCTTTCACCTAGCAGCACTAGGGTCACCAGTTAAATCCCACCCATGACACTGCCTGCTTTGAGTTTGCATGTTCTCCCTGTGCCTTCATTGGTTTTCTCCAGGTACTCCGGTTCTTCCTATACTACTAGACATGCTAGTAGGTTAATTGGCTCCTGTCTAATTTGGCCTTAGTATACTTATCAATGTGATTTGGGGACCTTAGACTGTAAGCTCCTTGAGGGTAGGGACTGATGTGAATGTACAATATATAATGTGAATGTACACGTTTTTATGCAAAGCGCTGCATAAATTGATGGCACTATATAAGTACCTAGAATAAATACATAAAATAAAAATAAATATAAATATTCTTGTGTCCAAAAGCAGAAGCCAGGACCACCAAATATGGAAAAGAGTGCCACGCACTTTACAGCCCTGAAAGCACATCAGGGGCATGTTGGGACAATGTTATTTTGTGCATCATTTATTTTTCTAGTTTTTACCTTCATATTCATCTATGTGGTTGCAGCATTGATCAGATGATGTGGCTATCCCCTGCCATCTCTAAGACCAAGACAAATGCTGCGTACACACGGTCAGAATTTCTGACAACAAATGTTCGATGTGAGCTTGTTGTCGAAAAATCCGACCGTCTATATGCTCGATCGGACATTTGCTGTCGGAGTTTCCGACAACAAATGTTTGAGAGATGGTTCTCAATTTTTCCGACAACAAAAGTTTTTGTCGGAAATTCCGATCATCTGTAGCCAATTCTGACGCACAAAAATCCTGCGCATGCTCAGAATCAATTTGACGCATGCTCAGAATCATTGAACTTAACGTCGTTGTGTTGTACGTGACCGCATTCTTAAAGGTTGGAATTTCTGACATTTGTGTGACTGTGTTTGCAAGACAAGTTTGAGCGAACATTTTGTCGGAAAAAAATCCACAATTTTGATGTCAGAATGTCCGATCATGTGTATGTGGCATAAGAGTAATCACATGACCACTGAGTGCTACATACTTGGTCTTCCCTAAACAGAAAGCTGAGAGTGTCGGTCACTGTTTTTTTGCTCTGCCCCTCCAGCGCTAAATGGAGCATATTGCTGTGGAGGGATGGGAGCGACTGGCTCAGGCTCTCAGCGGCACACTGAGAGCAGGGCTTAGATCAGCTCTGTGAAGTCAGCCAACGGCTGGCTTTAGTCCACTGTAGGCTGAGTCTGGGTTACAGGAGTGCAGAACTAAGTGCACTCCTGTGACCCACAAAATAAGTATTGCTAAAAGAGCTTTGGCCATACTGATTTAATTTGCTTTCTTGCATTGATTTTGGGTTCCTTTTATATGATATTATAAAACTGTTCATTTATTTTAGTTTATTATTTCACTTTGAGCTATGTCATATTGTTGATGCTGGGCATTCTTTTCTTCTGATGTATTTCTTCTCTCTGTCTAAAATAATGAATTGAATTTGGTAGATGGAATAACTTTGTGAGCAGTGTTAAAACATTAGTGATATATGGGATTGGGTAGTGACTTTATACTGGATTTCCTCCAATGACATTTCTTTTTTCTCCTAATATTGCAATACAACAAGATAACTTGGCACCTTGGCAATGCGCTCATTTAACATTGTAAGCTAATGTTACATGGCTGACTCAATGCATAGCTTAAACAAATATTTTAAGCATTACATCCTTTGCTTGCTCTTGCCACTCATCAGCTTCTTTGTAAGGGTCCATTCACACTAGGAACTGCATGTGCATCGCACAGAAACCATCTGCGGTTTCTATGTGATTCACATGCAGTGAGATTTCACCCCCATTCATTCTTAATGGGCTAAAATTGCACCTCACAAAAAGTAGTGTATAAACTACTTTTGGAAACGCACTGCAACTGGATCGCATGCTACTTTTGTACCATGTGATCCAGTGCAATATGGTGTGAGCAAATGCCCTGTTAAAGCAGAAGGCAATATAGTATGAACATTTCCAACTGGAAATCGACTCCCTTTATTGTGTGAACTATGTTAAAAGCTATAGGGCTTAATGGCCAACTCCAGCGTTTGTGTTTTCCCTCTCCACCTTACATAGTCACATAGTTACATAGTAGGTGAGGTAGAAAAAAGTCCATGAAGTCCAACCTATGTGTGTGATTGTCAGTTTTACACTGTACATCCCTGTATGCTGCAGTCGTTCAGGTGCTTAGCTAATAGTTTTTTTTAAAACTATCGACGCTCCTCGCTGAAACCACTGCCTGTGGAAGGGAATTCCACATCCTTGCCACTCTTACAGTAACCTCTACGCAGTTTGAGGTTTTCTTCCTACTTTAATGAGTGGCCACGTGTCTTATTAAAATTACCAGCATGGTATTTGTAAATTGAAATCATATCCCCTCTCAAGAGTCTCTTCTCCAGAGAGAATACATTTAGTGCTCGCAACTTTTCCTCATAACTAACATCCTCCAGACCCTTTATTAGCTTTGTTTCCCTTCTTTGTACGCGCTCCATTTCCAGTACATCCTTCCTGAGGACTGGTGCCCAGAAATGGACAGCATACTCCAGGTGCGGCCGGACCAGAGTGGGAGAATTATCGCTTTATCTCTGGAGTTAATCCCTTTTTTTTATTTTATTTTAACCGTGTAGCCTTTTGTGTATTATTTCTATTTTTCTTTTTCCTTCTTCCCTTCCCTCACCCTTCTCACCCCCTCTCCACCCTCCCCCCTCCGCCATCACCTTATTTGTGCCCTATTGTGTCTAACTTTCCTTTTCTTCTACCCACAGGTTTCTCCAAGGTCTAGTGCGTGTGCTTTTCTTTTTTCTTTCTTTCTTTTCTTTCTTCCCCCCCCCCCCCTTTTCCTTCCCTTTGAATTATACTTTTTTACTCCCTTCCACCTTCCCCCCTCTGTACCCTTCTAGGCTCCCTATCTCCGGAGTCTATCCATTACCAGTTGGGGTAATGCGAGACTGGCATCCTCCAGCCATGGTTGCCATATAAATTCAAATTTACTTGTTTCCCCCCTACAACTATATGACAATCTTTCTCTTAGGAGTAGGGAATTTAAGTATTGGATCCACTGCCTCCCTGTGGGGACCCCCGGTGCCATCCAATGTCGTGCAATTAGTTTTATCGCCAGGTACAGCAATCTAGTTATCATGAGATACATTCCTTTTAAAAACAGCTTGACATCTATAGCACCAACTGGGTACACCAAGGGACCTAAAGGAACTGGAACTTTAGCCAGTCTAATTATACACTGGGAGTCTTCTTCCCAATACCGATGTCATTTTGGACATTTCATATTAGGTGTATGAAATCCCCCTGGTGTACTTTACACTTTGGGCATTGGGGGGAGTCTCTTCCTCCCCACCTATACATATGTAGTGGTGTTCTATATGCCCTATGCAAAATAAATAGTTGTGATAATCTATGTGACGCAGACACCGATACTACAGGAATGGATTCTAAAGCTCTATCTCACTGGTTCTGATCTATATCCCCTATAGCTTCTACACATTTACTATGGCATCTCAGAGAGGTATGATCCTGCACCGCCGATAACAGTTTCATATAAATTTCCCCTTTAACCACTTAAACCCCGGACCATATTGCTGCCCAAAGACCAGAGCACTTTTTCCAATTTGGCGCTGCATTGTTTTAACTGAGTGACTCCCAAACAAAATTGGCGTCCTTTTTTTCCCACAAATAGAGCTTTCTTTTGGTGGTATTTGATCACCTCTGCGGTTTTAATTTTTTGCGCTACATAGAATAGAGCAACAATTTTGAAAAAAAATTATATTTTTTACTTTTTGCTGTAATAAATATCCCCCAAAAATATATAAAAAAAAATGTTTTCCTCACTTTAGGCCGATACGTATTCTTCTACATATTTTTCATAAAAAAATCGCAATAAGCGTTTATTGATTGGTTTGCGCAAAAGTTATAGCGTTTACAAAATAGGGGGTATTTTTATGGCATTTTTATTAATATATATTTTTTACTAGTAATGGCGGCGATCAGCGATTTTTTTTTGGTACTGCGACATTATGGCGGACACTTCGGACACTTTTGACACATTTTTGGGACCATTGGCATTTTTATAGCGATCGGTGCTATAAAAATGCCACTGGCAGTGAAGGGGTTAAGTATGTTCCTGGGTGTGTTCTAACTGTATGGGGGGGGGTGGACTGACATGGGGAAATCACTAATCTTCCATTTATACATTTTATTAACAGAAGATCAACATTTCCCCCCCATGACAGGACTGGGAGCTGTATGTTTACACACACAGCTCCCGGTCCCCGCTCTGTAACGAGCAATCGCGGGTGCCCGACGGTGATCGCGCCCGCCGGGCACGCGCACGGGACCCGGGGGCGAGTGGGGGCCCGCGCGCGCCCCTAGTAGCCTGCGAGAGAGCCGACGTAGAGCTACGGGCTCTCGCACAGGGGAGCCAACCTGCTGCCGTAAAACGACGGCGGCAGGTCGGCAAGTAGTTAATACATGCCAATATTCTGTTTGCTTTGTTAGCAGCAGCTTGGCATTGCATGCTATTGTTGAGCCTATCATCTACTAGGACCCATAGGTCCTTTTGCTTGTCAAATAGTTTTATTGGTCACAAATAGCAATACAATATCAGTAATACAGTAGGAGTATCCCCAGATCCTTTTCCATTCTAGATTCCCCAGAGGTTCGCCCCCAAGTAAAATAGATTGAATTAATATTTTTGCCACCCAAATGCATTATTTTACATCTTTCTACATTAAAAATAATTTGCCATGTAGTTGCCCACCCCATTAAATTGTTCAGTGCTTCTTGCAAGGTTTATTGCCCTGCTTAGCTTAGTATCGTCTGCAAATACAGAGATTGAACTGTTTATCCCATCCTCCAGGTCGTTTATGAACAAATTGAACAGGATTGGTCCCAGCACAGAACAAAGGGGGACCCCACTACCCACAAGATAAGTAAAAATGTGCAAGAGAACACAATGCTTTAGGTATCAAATCAGCATGTACATATGTGGGGACTGGGCAAATTCAATGACTGGTAGTTTAGCATAAGCTAACAATAAGTCTGTGATTGTTAGTATGTGGGTACATACATCCATACAGGGCTGCCATCAGAGGGAAACAGACCATGTTCCAATTCTAGAAAAAAAGGCAAGGAGAGAGGCGTCTCTGGGTGTAGTAGTTTAAAAACAATTTAATTATAGGAAGTAAATATCTCACTCACATTTAAGTAGTGACAGGTAAGCATGTAAAAGTAGTTGTTTCCTTGGAGTGGTGAGCTGTTATCTGTTTGGGGTTTCTTCTGCAGTCTGTAGAAGCGCTGTGCAGGGAGGACACTACTTCATCATAAGGCGATGGAAGTCGGCTGTGATGTGCAGTCCTCTACCTGAGGCTTAGATTGTAGGATGGAGAGCAGACGCAGGGCGATGACGTCACCAGAATGCAACGCGTTTCCGAGTTTTCAGCAGCCCACTACCCACCCCTGACCATTCCGAGTATTCTCCATTTATCACCACCCTCTGAACTCACCCTTGTACACCTTGAAGTCTCCCCAGTGTTTTTTTAGGTTTTATGCTTTTTATTTTTTATGTCATTTATCACCCTGAGCCATTTTCCTTCTGAATCTTGTCCCAAGAGTGGGTCTTCTTAATTAATGGAGAGTGGCATTGACATTATGACATCAGTACTGCTTGCTGCATAAATATACTATGAGGACCTTGTGCTCACCAGGGGTTGGCCATCATGCCTTGCAGTCAGAGTCTTTTCCCAGTTTGGGAGGCATTTAAAACAAAACTAGTTCAGAGTTGGGAATAAAATGTCGCTTGCGAATGCATGTTATAATGATAAATATTGTATTTAAGCTGCTTCATTGGTTCTGAGAGCATAGCGCATGAGTCTTTTGGAGCTGGTTTATTGTTTGGCGCATGGGCCTTTTATACCTCTGTGGCTTTATATAAGTCAAAAAGCAATGTTTTTTGACTTTCAACACCCATTGCAAACAGGGAATGCAACATATACATTGGAATACAGTGTATGCTTTAGGTCACATTTATTGAATACCTTGTACTCATGTGAACCTGAAACGCACATGTGCCAATTAGCTTCATGGTAATTTATGTCTGCTCTTATTGATTTCCATTTAGGTAAATCAGCCTATTGTTGAAAAAAAAAAACATAACTAATTACTACAGATTAATATGTCTTCTTACAATCTATCCTTCTAAGAATCAAAGTTTTTTGGAGTCCTGTTTTAAATCATAAATTCCTGAAATTGGCAGCCTTTTTAAATAAGTTATCATCAAGGTCATCTTTTTTGAAGCTTTTCGAGTTCGGATCCACTTTGTAGTGTCAGTGACAATGGCCCGGATTCACGTACGCCGGCACAACGTTGAGAGGCAAGCATGCTATTCACAAAGAATATGCGGTCAACGTTGCGCCGGCGTAACATATAGTTGTTGGCGTAAGCCGACGTAAGTCAATGTAGGTGGAAGTGGGCTGGAAGTGGGCGTGATATATTATAATGAAGCGTGACCCCATGCAAATGATGGGCTGAGCTTCAAAAAACAAACTGTGCATGCGTAGTCTCTTGGACACATTCCAGTGCGCATGCTCACAGTTACGTTGAAATAGCTGCCTAAGATACGTCAATACACTGCCTACGACGTGAATGTAACCTACGCACACCCCTTTTCATGTAGTACTACGTAAACGACGGCTGTTCCCTGGTCCATACCTTTGAATGGGTTGCGCCACCTATATGGTGGAATAACTTTATGCTGGACGTAAGCCTTACGCAAACTGCGTATATGAAGCGGCCGGGCGCATCTACGTTTGTGAATCGGCGTATCTTACTCATTTGCATATTTAAAATGGGAACGCCGAATGCGTCCAGCGTAACTATGAGCCCACGATACGCTGGCGTAGGCAAGTTACGTCGGGCGTCTGAAGCCTTGCTTTTCGACGTATCTAGCTTTGTGAATTGGCGCAGAGATGCGACGGCGTATCTTTAGATACGTTGGTGTAAGTCCGTCGTGAATCCGGGCCAATGTTTTTATTTTAAAACATGTTTTAATAATTGTATACAAATGTTGACAGCAACAACAACATGTTTCATTATTTTTTAACCATCATTTTACCAAACATTTTTGGTCCTGTTGCAAAACTTGATGTCAACAATTTCTATACAAGTCATTTTGTAATTTAGCCATTACAAAATGACCATAATTTAGTGGATGCAGCCATGATCTTGGTACTGTTTTTTCTAGCTGGTGACCAGTGTCATTATAAAAGTGATCAGGGTGGCCACCCGATCACATTTACAGTGATGAGGAACACCCCCCCCCCTGCACGCAGTCGCCATTCCTGGGCTCTCTTCCATTCCACCAGGGAGCCCAGGACTGCTGTAAAGAGTCTGGTGGGCTGACCACATAGGAGACGTGAGAACATCCATTCCCCCATCTCCCTAATGAAGCTGGAAGCGACAAGAATTTCATCACTTCCAGTTTCAGTTATCTCTGTCTGGATGTTACAGACAGGAAAGCAGCTGATCAAGCAGGTCTGTTAGATCAGCTGCCTTGGAGGGCAGAGGAGGGACCGGGGGTCTAATAGACCCCTAATCTCTCCATAAAGAGTGCCTGTCACTGCCAAAAGTTATCACAAGGGGCATATTCATTCCTTGTGATAACATTAAAGTTAAATAATTAATAAAAAATGAAAAATAAAAATAAATTAAAAATGTAAAGCACCCCTGTCCCCCTGTGCTCACATGCAAGTGCAAAAGTTTATGTAGTTCCAAAACAAATATGTAAACAGTGTGTGGATTTTAGAGGGGGTCATGTACCACCTAGTGAACAATTTCAATGGGGATTCTCTAAAGGCGGTAGCTATGTTGCTCTTGCGCAAGTTATCTAACATTTTGTACCAGGATTCTATGGAAAAAGTACAGTTTAAATCTCTTTCCCAGCGGAGCATAGGTGCAGTTTTTAAAGGTTGTTGGGAGTTATTTAAAATTGTATATAATTGTGAGATAAGACCTTTATCTCTGGGGAAGTTGATGCAAATGTGTTCAAATGGAGTCCTAGGGGGAGAGATTTGAAGGGAGTAGTATGTAGCATAGAAGTCACGAATCAAATTGTAGTGTGTGATTTCAGAATTGGGAAGTTTAAATTTAGCGTGCAACGTAGGGAAGGAGGGAAATTTATTGTCAATTACCAAAGATCTGAGAGTAGTCAGTTTGTTTTGTATCCAGTTGTGATACAACGGCTCATTGGCAGCGATGGAAGGGAATCTGGGATCTCCTAGGTATGAGGCCAGTGGGGGGGGTTACCGATGAGACGCTGTAGGACGAATTGATTTTATTCCATAATTGTAAGGAGTGGGTTATAATTGTATTTTTCTTTATTATATTTTGGTGGGTTCCACAAATTTGTATCTTATTCACGGATGCTCCAAATACCCCTGGTCCCTGTAACAAACTATTCCACTCATTAATTGGTGCTATCCAATGGATGATAGCTTTAAACTGGAGAACTCATAACCTTTTTTGGTCCCAAGTCCTGACCAGAATGGAGGCTCTCAGACTAACTGAGAGGATCCATCATACGCTTTCAGATAATATACAATCCTTTGACGAGAAATGGATATACTGGTCTCTCCCGCAATAAAAACCTCCATTGGGATGATAATATGATACGTAGTTCTCCCTACACCGTTTATTTATTCTATCTGTTGACTTAAAGCGGATGGTTCACCATAAATAAATATTAAAAGCCAGCAGCAACAAATACTGCAGCTGCTGACTTTTAATATTAGGACACTTACCTGTCCTGGAGTCCAGCGCCGTCCGCAGCAGAGGATGAGCGATCGCTCGTCACCCTGCTGCTCCCCCCTCCATCCACGGCGAGGGAACCAGGAAGTGAAGCGCTCCGGCTTCACTGCCCGGTTCCCTACGGCGCATGCGCACAGACCTAGGAGCTGACTGCGCAGGCGCCGTATTTCTCCGAGTCCTATTTCGGAGGGCGTGACGCGCCATAGCCGTAGGACTCGGAGAAATACGGCGCCTGCGCAGTCAGCTCCTAGGTCTGTGCGCAGGCGCCGCATTTTCGCCGAGATTACCCGAGTCCATATCGGGTATTTTAGGAAGATGTGACGCGCTATACTGGCGCCGTCCACCACGGGGGACAGAAAAGGAATTCTACAATAATACAGTAAGTGTGCTATTAAAAAAAAAAAAACCCAGCATACTGGCGCTGACGCCAGTATGCTGGATCGCATGGGAGATCTTATGTTTAGGGTGAAATACCGCTTTAAGAAGGACCATCCCATCTCGATTTTAGTTTGGGAAATGACACAACATTTAGTATAAAGAAATGTATGAGTCTGGAAAGAACCTGCTAAAATCCTTGCAAAGTTTATAGTTTACCTGGAGTAGATTTTTATATCTGGTCTATTATCCCGAACTTCATTTATTTTGTATCACTTGCCCTCCCCATTAGATTGTAAGCTCCCTAGCACAGGGCTTTCTTAAAGAGGTAACCCTTTAAAAAAAAAAGAAACTCTAAGACAAAGGCATAATGAGCTAGTATGCATAGCGGCTTGGCATGGCTCTGTGGCTCACGCATGCATTTGCAAATGCATGCGGACAAAACCCCTGTTTTTAACGCATACTGTTAGACAGGTTAATTGGCTGTTCTGCAAGCTGGTCGGTAAGTAGGCTTGTTTTTTCCCTGGGTATTCCCCAGGTTTTGTTGTTATCTGCTTAAGCCTTCTATTGCTACTTACTGCTATGGCCAGCTATAGATGGGGGTGGTGGACACGTTTATGTTTCACCTGTGGTGCTTGTATTGGTCTAGCAGCGCACCAACACCTTTGCAGCCATTGTGCTACATGCTGGGTGTTTGGTGTTCTCCTGCACCTTTAAGGAGGGGTGGCTCCCCTTCAGTCCACCTGCCCTTATCTATCCATCAGAATGCATGTGCCTCCATTGTGGGGACACTCATTGTTTAGTGTTAGGACCACAGATGCCTTGGCACGGCTCTGTGGCTCACGCATGCGTTTGCAAATGCATGCGGACAAAACCCCTGTTTTTATTGTATACTGTTAGACAGGTTAATTGGTTGTTCTGCGAGCTGGTCGGTAAGTAGGCTTGGTTTTTCCCTGGGAATTTCCCTGGTCTTGTTATTACTAGCTCATTATGTATTACTTATCTCATTTATAGAGTTCTGGGAATTAATGAACTACAACTACCATCTTCCATCGTGGCAGATGGCTTGTAGCTCTCAATGAACCACAAGGGCTCTGGCATAGTTCACTGATATTCCTGCTCTGTAGTAACTAACTGCCTGCATGGGAGGTACAGACAGATAGCTATACTGAGAAGCCTGGCATTGCACCCATGGTCTACTGATCATGGGTGCAATGCTTTCCAGGCTCCTGAGGAAAAAATAATACATGCACATTTTTTTTTCTGCAGAAATAGGTGTATTTATTTGTTTTTCTCAAAACGTGAATTTAGCTTTCAACCCACTTGTCTTGAATTGTATTGAACTACTGTCTGCCTTCATTTTTAAAGTGTTGATCAAACTGTCGGTGTCATATAAATCTGTTATAATAATAATATTTTTGATATTAAAAGTTAATTTTAAGTACACATTTAAAATATTGGTTTGTAAATTACAATGGACCTTACATTTTCTTCTTTCTTCAATAACAATCTTCTAAGTGTAATGGCCCTCTGTTTACTTATCACATGAAACTTAGAGATGAAAATGATAAACACCATAGAGAGATGAGTTGCATGACTTTACAAGATTCAGCACATTGATATAAATAAAACACATTCATTTGTAAACCAGAGCAATGATAATAGTAATCTCAAACTTCCATAAAAGGCAAAAAAACTTTGCCTGTTTCAAAAATAGTGCAAAGCTTGTACATAATTTATGCTGTAAAACCAAATAATCCTTGTAATATCTCTAAAATACTTACTGCTGTCATATTTGTATTTGTCATCTGCATGTTGGATACCGTGCAATTTAAAAAATCACTGGTGGTTGGATCTGGAATGTTATGTGGCACATGGGGTCAGCTGCATTAAAATAAAATTCCTGTTTTGTTAAAAGGTAACTCCACTTTCATGGAAAAAAAATAAAAAATAAAAAAAAATAATAGTATAGCATATACAATTGCATCACACGTCATATTGTAATTGACTGTTATTAAAAATTACCTTTAATTTTCAGTCTGCAGCTCTGTAATTTTATGTAAAACATAATGCAATATGGTTACCTAGAGGAGTTCTGTACACATTCTGCCCCCCAGAAACATAATTTCCTGCTTGTGTGATTGGCTCACTGATTTCCCCAGAAGTCTACACTATGATACAAGTCAGATTTTTGGGGTTTTGGGGCATGGCTTGCCTGTAGCAGAATAAGATGTGCTTCCTCTTCCCTAACCCTTTGGGCATCCCACCCAAGCAGACTGGAAAGATCATCTTACTATTCACACACAACCACTGCTCCGTATTGGCGGATCGGGCAGACATGGAGGTGGTCTTGTTTCTTGCCCCTCAGCTCACCAGCCATTGCTTGGCAGCCCTGATTCACTTCAGAGCAACGAACTCAAAAACCTGTGCTGTATCACCAGCTGGGATCCCTACACCCAACTTTTTGGGGCTTTTAAGATCCACAACACTGTGTATAGATATTGAGGAGGACAGGGACCTTAAAAACATATATTATCTCTCCT
This sequence comes from Rana kukunoris, assembly GCA_029574335.1. Lineage (NCBI taxonomy): Eukaryota > Metazoa > Chordata > Amphibia > Anura > Ranidae > Rana > Rana kukunoris. Next base: position 171,098,423 of record CM056052.1, read on the forward strand.
GACTAAATCTGACTTAGAGGACTACATCTCTAGACTAGAAAAGACATACAAGTGCAAGGTACACCTCACAAAGACAGATCTCTCCTGTATGGACACCAAAGTACAAGATCTGTCTTCGACTGTGCACTTGCTGCAAACAATGGTCGAAACTCACAACCAAATACTCCAAGAACATACCATATAACACAAGGACTTTCTCTATTATCTTGATGATCTAGATCTAGAAGACCAAAGTCAATGGAATAACATTTGTGTGTGGGGCATCCCTGGTTCTGTCCCATCTAAAGATATTCCTTCAGCACTGACCTCCATCTTTAAACCCAGAAGGCCCAAATATAGATCAAAACTGCAAAAAAAATTTTTACATTTTAGAAAGTTTTTAGGTGAACGTTGTAATTTTGTAACATTGGGCCTGTTTGGTAGCAGAATTTCAGTAATTTTACCCATACTGTCAGATGTAGAGACCAACAAAGGGTTTATTTGAGAGGGTTTCAGCTTATTATACATTAAGGTGAAAAAACACCTCACACTCTCCCTGCCCCCCGAGCCCCCATTTTACTTACCTGAGCCCCGAATCTCCGTGGGTGCAATCCCGCGTCGTTCTCTCCATCAGCTCCTCATTGAATAGATTGATAGCAGCGCAGCCATTGGCTTCCGCTGCTGTCAATCAAATCCAGTGATGCAGCCGCTGGGGGGGCGGGACCGAGTCATACACTCGGCGGCTATGCATGCCAAGTGTATAATACGGGAGCACACTCACAAGGTAACCCCCTGGGGAGAGAGTTTCCCAGAGGGGGTTAGCTTTTGTGGGGAGAAGCCGAGACAGCCACCGTGGGACCCCAAAAGAGGACATTCAGGGCCACTCTGTGCAAGACGAACTGACGCGTTTCTTATTTTATTTTTTAAACTGAACCTTTGGTGTCCCTTTAAGTCCTTCAACAGTAGCCTATATATTTATACACTAATTATTATTGTCATAGTCTTATAATAAATTATTAATAATTAAAAATATGTTCAAACTGTTTTTACAAAACCGACTGCATTTAATGAAAACTTTTACATTTATTATGTTTATTTATGTTTATAGCCATGCTCAGTTATGATAGTCCCAAAGGCAGTTCTTGACCTCTGAGAAGCAGAGGTAGACATTGAACTTGCTGCAACGTATGTTGGTATATCCATTACCACAGTGTCTGCAGCGTCCTCTACTTGTTTTTTATAGAGAAATGTTCATACATGTCCTTGCAAATGTCTTTTGGTAGATGTGTAGTTGACCTTTTGGCTGGGGTGCCATCTGAAGGACTCCCTTTTTCTTTGGCTGGTCTCTTCCTGTCATTTAAGGTGCTCCGTCTGCAGGAATTGGGCTCCCATGGATTAAACCCGGTCGCCCTCTCTCTGGTTTTATGACAATTGTGCTGATTAGAATGAGAGAGGATGCTAACCTGGCTTGAAACATCTCAAAGTCACTGTACACGTTTTAGATGGCATCAATGACATGAAAAACAATGTAGACATTGACCTTGGCTGGTGGCATTCTGAGATGGAAAGACTGATTATTTTCCAGGCTAAACAATCTCAATATAAATGAATCCTAGTCATTTATAAACATTCAAAAGACTTAACACATTCCAATCAATTAACACAATCCATAGAGGGTACACAATACTGTCTGGCTAGCCTATAATGCCCTCTGCTTATTATGCGATTAGCACCTATACCCCCTCCACATAACAGAACATGTCCCTGTCCCTCATGTAGCAAGCAGATATTTAGGCAACGGTCAGAAAACACAACAGGACCAGTGAAGTATATACATACATTAAAAAATAAATACAAATAATTCATTTCTTACTTTAAACTTGAATTTTCAAGTAATAACTCTTATATTTTGATCTAATCTCAAACTGGTATTGTGAATGATCTTAAACCGTATTTCTATGGCTTTTTTTACCACATGGAACAGGTGAAAACTGCAAGGTGCACAGGTAAATTCTGCTACTCCTTTAACCCAAAATTGTAAAATTACAACACAGACATAACAAGTTCAAAATCTAATAGGATCAATGCATTCAACAGTACCTTGATAAATGCATGATCTAGACATGTTATTAATCACATAAAAAATATTGCAAGCTGTTTACATACTTTAGTCTTCCTTTATCAAGTCCAGTTATGTGCTTCAAGGCAAGTTCACAGGTTGACTAACTTCATGTCCAGGTAAACAGGCCTATTTACACATTTTACCATCCAATATCAATGCTAGGCTGAACATTAGGATCTACTAATTATGTAAATTTCATGTTTAAGTGAAAACAAAAATGCTGGTTAATTTTAGTAGAGTTAAAATTGATGTTGTAATATTACAACAGAGGGCATTACAGGGTTAACCAGCTGCTGCAAAAAAACAAAGGATTCTCCCTTGGAGCCTGACAGGGCCCATCACACTTATGGCCCTAGACCAGTGTTTCTCAACTCCAGTCCTCAAGGCGCACCAACAGGTCATGTTTTCAGGATTTCCCTCATATGAAATGGCTGTGGTAATTACTAAGGCAGTGAAAGTGATTAAATCTCCTGTGCAAAATAATGGAAAGCCTGAAAACATGACCTGTTGGGGGGCCTTGAGGACTGGAGTTGAGAAACACTGCCCTAGACATACAGAGACACATCCCAGTGATGTCTTATGCCGAGTACACTAATTTACTGTTAAGGAAGCTATCATGGCTTTGGGTCAGAATTTACATTTGACCTCTCATGGCACACTATCAACATGCTTAGAGCTCTAAATCCAGTTCTTTAGCAACTAAACCCAAAGGCCATTAATTATCAATGTGGATATCCTTTTTAACTGATAGCATCAAAAAATGGGCTTACAGGTATCTTTTGATACCTAGGGGATCTTCAAAACGTTTATGCATAAACCCCAGTGTTCAGTAAAAAATATGTATTTAAACAAATAAATTAAAAATAAAGTGACCAAAATAAAAGAAATAAAATAAATGAGAAAGCCTCAATCCACAATGTGCCTGAATGCAAACACTAACAGCATAGTAAAAATGACATGCCTGACGAAGGGGCCTTGTGCAGCTTCTAAATGTTGCACCTATGTTGTATAAGGATCACAAGAGGCCGCTATCAGGTCAAATTCAGGTGCTTACACTACTTTAACCACTTCAGCCCCGGACCATTTTGCTGGTCAATGTCTGGGCCACTTTTTCCGATTCAGCACTGCGTCGTTTAACTGACAATTGCGTGGTCATGCAACGTGGCTCCCAAACAAAATTGGCGTCCTTTTTTTCCCACAAATAGAGCTTTCTTTTGGTGGTATTTGATCACCTCTGCGGTTTTTATTTTTTGCGCTATAAACAAAAATAGAGCAACAATTTAAAAAAAAAAAATGAATATTTTTTACTTTTTGCTGTAATAAATATCCCCCAAAAATATATAAAAAAAAAATTTTTTCCTCAGTTTAGACTGATAAGTATTCTATAACATATTTTTCATAAAAAATCGCAATAAGCGTTTATTGATTGGTTTGCGCAAAAGTTATAGAGTCTACAAAATAGGGGATAGATTTATGGCATTTATGGCGGCGATCTGCGATTTTTATTGGTACTGCAACATTATGGCAGACACATTGGACACTTTTGACACATTTTTTGGGACCATTGGCATTTTTATATCAGTGCTATAAAAATGCATTGATTACTGTAAAAATGTCACTGGCAGGGAAGAGGTTAACACTAGGGGGCGATCAAGGGGTTAATTATGTTCCCTCATTGTGTTCTAACTGAAGGGGGGTGGGACTGACTAGGGGAAATGACTAGGGGAAATGACAAATCGCTGTTCATACAGTGTATGAACAACGATCTGTCATTTCTCCCCCTGAAAGGACCGGGATCTGTGTGTTTACACACACAGCTCCGGGTTCTCGCTCTGTAACAAGCGATCGCAGGTGCCCGGCGGTGATCGCGCCCGTTGGGCACTCGCATCGGCACCGGGGGTGAGCAGGGGGCGCGCACGCCTCCAGCGCCACTTGCGCGCCCCTAGTAGCTGCAATGCAAAATCACGTTATATTACGTGATTTTGTGCAGCCGAGTCGACCTGCCGCCGTAAAACTATGGTGGGCGGTCGGCAAGGGGTTAATAGCTTTAAAAAAATAAATGCTTTTAAGAATGTATTAATGACTATAGAGCTGCACTATTTGTCTATTTTAGACTTTAGACTTTAGACTATTTTAGACTTTGCTATAATTCAGATTTAACTTAACATAACTTAACATAACAGAAAATCTAAATAAGTTTGCATAACGTTGCCCTTTAAGTACCCCCCTCCTTCATATTATAACATATACTTTAAAAATTATAGGTTATGCACATAACAGATATCTAACATTTTATCATACTCTTAGATGAAAATTTCTAGATAAAGTATGTTATTTAGGAACAGCATGTCCAGTCTATCCCTCTCTCTCTCTCTCTCGCTCTCTCTCTTTCTGTGCTCTAATGATTTTATTCCAGCACAATTATCTCAGAAGGAGCAGGCTACATCAGCTGAGAAATCAATCACTGGATCTGCAGCAGCAGGGTCACATCCAGAAATATTCTCTATGAAGTCACTGATACTGGCATTAAGATCAGATAACAGTGATCCGGGTGCAGATACACAACATGATATTCTTAATACCAAGGAAATGCAATTGTGTTTGTATACAGCATATCAGACTGTGTCCTTTATATTCTATATTCTAAGTTCTTTCCAACTTAGCTGACAATATAAAGCTATATATATATATATATATATATATATATATATATATATATATATATATATATATTACTTATTGTTTTCCTTACCAAATTTAGTATCTAGTGTTCTAGCAATATGTACCTTTATTCCACAATGTTCACAGCGGATGCTTTCGTTTAGGCTTAGTCCTCAACAGTTCATTGCTCCTTTAGATATGTCAAATAATTCATCTCTCAACAGATTGTTTGAGTCAAGCAAATCTAGGTTCGTGCAGATCTGTTCTGACATCTCAAATCAAATTCTTGCCAGAGATTGGCAGTTGGCAACACAGTAATAGGTTACCTACTAATCTAGGTTCATCTGATTTGCTGAGATGCCTTGGCAGTCAGTCTGTGAGATGCTGAGAATTGTATGAATCTACATCATTGACAGTGGGAGTTGGAACACTTTGCCCAAGCCAGATTGATTTACCTTCACAAAGCCAATTTTAGGTGGAAATCAGGGTGACAGCAGGATACAGGTATATTATATGTAAACAAAATGACTAATTAGTTCATATGCTGGAGTATATACAGTATATTCTGACTGTATATGTTATTTTTCAAATGTATGGCATATCATATAATAACACTACATACGATTTAAATTGTAAACAAAACCTTTTTTTATTTGTTTTGGATAGAGTAGGGATAGACTTGACTGTCTGCCAAGTTTTTATTGCAGTCTGTGTCCACACAATAGAGACCCCCCCTATATTTTGTTGGAGATGCAACAAAAACTACAGCTTAGTCTATATCAGATGCAGTTTAGAAAAAGAACACAAGATGACGCTAATGATTAATGATATGTGTTCTCTATGATATGATATGTTGTATTTCCTGCCACACAGCAATCTACTTGTTGGTTTCTTTTTCCTGCTTTGTTGTCTGTGTGTGTTCTTCTTACCATGATGTGGAGACATCTTTGTCTGTGTGTGATGATGTTCCAATAAAGAAGCCATTTCTTGTTACTACACAAAGTCTGATCTGAACTGACTCCGCTGCGCCTATCAATCGTACTCTGCAACAGGTTATGGGCCCAGATGTCCGGGTAAAGTCTTATGACTTTATGGCCTAAGCAGAACAAAAGCCTTAAAAGGAAGACATTGTGGCTGATGCGGAGATCAACATAAGGAAGCTTTCCAGTAACAACTCCTATAGACAAGTAAGACTGTTTATATATAAAGGAGGGATAAGATGTCCGGAAACTCAGAGCTTAAACTCTCAGTGGCCAAGCTGAACATTGACAATTATCAGCTATGGAAGTTTAAAGTGGAAATGCTGTTATCCAGAGATGACTTGTGGGAGGTTACCACTACAGACAGGCCACAGGATAATGATCAGGACTGGGACAAGAAAAACAGACAGTCACGTGCCACAATAAGTTTACTAGTAGAAGATGATCAGCTCATTCATATACGCAATGAAGACACAGCAAAAGGCATGTGGGATGTACTGAAAAGACTGCATGAAAGATCCAGTTTAAACAACAAGCTGTTTATGCTGTGGAAACTTTACAAAATTAGACTTGTTCAATCCAAAGGGGAAAAACTCCTCGCGCTAACAAAAATAAATTGAATTAAATTACTATTTGAATAAATAAATTTAAATAATATAATGAAATAAATAAATTTGATGGTATCCAGCAGCAACACAAAAATATGTGATATACATAAAAAACAGAGATTAAAAACAAAAAGGTTGCGCTTAGAGGCACAAAGTGATATTGTGAAGGAAATTAATTGTGTCTATATAAATAAATAAAAAACAAACATATTCAGTATAATCATAAATATGAAAATACGAAAATAAATTATATCAAGGTGAATAGATAAAGTCCATGAAGGCTAAAAATAAAAACGTGAAAATTCTCTAATAGTCCTTCTGGTAGGATAATGAGAAAAAAATATATAGCAGCTTTCCGAGTTGGATAACAAAGGTAATAGCTGTAGATTGTAGAGGTCCTGTGTAAGTACACCACCAATTACACAATATTACTTCCAATATGGTAAGGTAAATAAGGATGTACTCTTACCAGATATAAGGGGGATTCAGGCATATCACTCCCAATACGTCTGGAGTAGGACGCTTCCGGATCTTCCACTCTGGATTAATGCGATCTCCACTGGACCAGCAATGTATTCAGCGACTGCAGTAAGCTCAGCATCCTGGGAAGCTGCAGGCCAAGCGTCACTCAGACAGTGGAGATCGCATTAATCCAGAGTGGAAGATCCGGAAGCGTCCTACTCCAGACGTATTGGGAGTGATATGCCTGAATCCCCCTTATATCTGGTAAGAGTACATCCTTATTTACCTTACCATATTGGAAGTAATATTGTGTAATTGGTGGTGTACTTACACAGGACCTCTACAATCTACAGCTATTACCTTTGTTATCCAACTCGGAAAGCTGCTATATATTTTTTTCTCATTATCCTACCAGAAGGACTATTAGAGAATTTTCACGTTTTTATTTTTAGCCTTCATGGACTTTATCTATTCACCTTGATATAATTTATTTTCGTATTTTCATATTTATGATTATACTGAATATGTTTGTTTTTTATTTATTTATATAGACACAATTAATTTCCTTCACAATATCACTTTGTGCCTCTAAGCGCAACCTTTTTGTTTTTAAACAAAATTAGACTTGGCAGACAACAGGACATGCAGGAGCATATAAACACAATGCTGGAGGTGATTGCGCAACTCAGATTAATCGGGGAGAATATAACTGCACTAATCAATGCACTGGAGACACAACCTGAGACAGATCTGACGGTAGCATTTGTAAAAACCAGGCTCATAGATGAGTATCAGAGAAGAAAGGAATTAATGCATGACTCCCCAGAATCCGAAACCAGTATCGCTCTTAAAGCTACAGACACAAGGTTACACAGGAAAGAAACCAGAGTGTGTTTTAGATGCCAGAAACAGGGACACATAAAGAAAGACTGTACTATATGGAAAGCAGAGCAAATCTTATGCTAAACAAAAGGTCAAAACCACAATCCATGACCCAAGGGAAAGCAACTGGAATGCCACATTTAAAGTGACAGGCAACAATACATGCCAAGACTGGTGCATTGATTCAGGGGCAAGCAGTTTACATGATGAGTGATAGAAGTTTTTTCACAGAACTTGATCTGAACAACAAAGAAACTATTTACCTTGCAGATGGAAGCACAATACATGCAGAAGGATGTGGGCACGGAACCCCTGTAAGCCCTGATGATACGGGCCACAATTTAACCATACCAGTGAAAGATGTACTTTATGTTCCTAATCTAGAAGGAGGACTCTTATCTGTAAAGTGTCTAACAGCCAGAGGACTCACTGTGAAATTCCAAGGTGACAAGTGTTCCATTCTAAACGGCAAACAGACAATAGCAAGTGCCAAGCTGGATGATCATCTGTATCACCTCGACACAGTGAAGGAAAAGATGAGACTATGTACACACAAGCACAATGACTGTATACATATATGGCACAGACGTCTAGGTCACAGACACCCAGAATGCATACTGGAACTACAGAGGAGGAATCTAACAAGGGATCTAATAGTATCCCCTTGTCCAGTCACTGTTAAATGTGAATGTTGCATTAAATCCAAAGCTACAAGAGCAACACTTCCCAAAGTGAGCCAGAAGAGAGCCTTAAGACCACTTGACTTAGTTCACAGTGACGTGTGTGGTCCCCTAAACCCACCAACACCTGAAGGCAACAGGTACATAGTGACTTTCATAGACGACTACTCAAGATAGATACCTACTGTCATGACCCGGGTTGTATTCGAACCGGGATCTTCCTGGTCTCTTAAACCATAGCCTTACCTGCTGTGCTACAGAGGAGATCTAGACCTTGGGAATGTCCTTACTGTGTTCAACACTACATCGGACTCACTAGCTCCACCTGCTGCCAGCTGTGGACAATTCTCAATCTGGACAGCCTTTAAATAGGAAGTGAGGTCATCACTCAGCGCCCATTTATTTGGATTACTTCCCTGGGTGTTTTGACTTCAGTGATCTTCCTTGTACTGAACTCCTGCCTGATATCCCGACTATTCTACAGCCTGCGGATTTTGTACCTTACCGCCAGATCGTGTATGACATTTGCCTGCCTGACCCTTCTCCGGATTTTGATTGTGAACTATTTGCCTGCTCCGTTGCCGACCGTATCTGCCTGACGACGCTTTGCCTGGATCTCCAGCATACTACTTCCACTTCAGACACTACCTTTTACAGGTACCTTACACCTACCTAATGCAACACAAGAGTGAAGTTTTCGACAAATTACAGGACTATATAACAAAGACAAGTAACAAGTTTCAGAGGAAGCCTCTCATATTCCAGAGCGATAATGGAGGTGAATTCACAGGAGGTAAGATACAAGAGTACTTAAAAAGGCATGGAATAGAGCATCAAAAGACAGTCCCGTATACACCAGAACAGAATGGAGTAGCTGAAACAAAGAACAGAACTATGACTGAAATGATCAGATGTATGCTGACAGACTCTGGACTACCACAAAAATACTGGGGTGAGGCAGCCATGACAGCTACATGTGGCATAATGAGAAACCAAGTGTAAAACACCTAAGGCCTCGTACACACAGTCGGACATATCCGATGAAAACGGTCCGCGGACCATTTCCATCGGATATGTCCAATCAGGAGTTTGATCCGATGGCGTGTACACACCATCGGATCAAATTCCCCGCCGGCGGACGGCGCGGTGACGTGTCGGTGACGCGGCGGTGACGTTGACGCCGCCACGTCACCGCCACGTCACCGCACCAGGAAGTAAAACACTTCCGCGCATGCGCCGAATCCATTCGGCGGCGGCGCGGCGGCGGTGCGGGACGACATGTCTGCTGGTAAGTGTACTAACCAGCAGACATGTCGGGCGGACAGATTCCCACCGGATAGATTTCAAAGCATGCTTTGAAATCTGTCGGGTGGACAAATCTGTCCGCTAGCCCATACACACGATCGGAGATGTCTGCTGAAACGGTCCATCGTACCGTTTTCAGCGGACATATCCCCTCGTGTGTACGAGGCCTAAGAGTTTTTGGATGCAAAGCATTCATCTACATACCTGAAGAAAAATGCACCAAACTCCAAAACAGAGCATTTGAAGGTATCTTCGTTGGATACAGTGAAAATGTCAAGGGTTACAAAATCCTAAATCCCAAAACAGCCAAGGTTACCATTAGCAACAGTGTAACTTTTGTTGAAGATTTAAGAGACAATGTAATGACAACAGTAGAAGCAACAATAGAAGAGAAAACTGACATTGACCAGCCCATCTCTGTAACTTCTGAACAAACAGTTGAAGTGAGTGTAGACTCAACCAGTACTGAAGAGCAGATACAAGAAGGCTCAGACACAAAACTGAGACGGTCAACAAGAGAAAACAAAGGTAAACCAACTATACGTCTCTCATAAAAAGCAAGTACTGCCAGTATCAACGAACCTGTAAACTGGGAAGACATATCTCAACTTTCAGAACAAGAAGCAACTAAATGGATAAAGGCTGCTGAGGAAGAGATAAAATCCATGCATGACACTAAAACATGGACACTTACAGAACTACCACCCGGAAGGAAAGCCATAGGCTGTAAATGGACTTTTAAAGTGAAATACAATGCAGATGGCACAATTGAACGATACAAAGCAAGACTAGTAGCCAAAGGCTATTCTCAAAAATACAGAGAGGACTATGATGAGACGTTTGCACCAGTAGTCAAGCACACTACAATACAGACTTTGCTGACAGTAGTTGTCACAAGGAAAATGCAAGTGAAACATTTTGATGTGAAAACCGCGTTTCTACATGGCGATTTAACAGAAGAAATATACATGGAACAGCTGCCAGGATTCAAAGATGAACAAAGGTCAGACCTAGTATGCAAACTTTGCAGGAGTATATATGGCCTAAAGAAGGCAGCTAGAGCATGGAATATAAAAATAAATGAAGTGCTTACACATCAAAACTTTCAAAGGAGCAAAGCAGACCCCTGCTTATACACAAAGAAATTGACAAACAGATGGGTCTATATGCTTATTTATTTGGATGATATCCTGATTTGTTTTGAGCAAGAAGGGGGTGAAGCAGAAAAACTAAATTGGCACTTTGACACCAAAGACTTTGGCAACATAAATAATTACCTTGGCATCCAGATCGAGAGAAGAAGATGGCAGCTTTCTTCTGAATCAAAAACACAAAATACAAGAAATAATTCAAACTTTTGGAATGGAAGACGCCAAACCAGTGAAATCTCCCATGGAAACGAACTACCTAAAGGAGATGAATTGTCAAGATAACCCATTACCTACTAATATTCAATACAGGAAAGCAATAGGGATATTGCTGTACCTTACCACTGCTACAAAACCAGACATTGCAGCAACAGTTGGAATCCTATGCAGAAAGGTTTCAATGCCAAATAAAAAGGACTGGAATGCTGTAAAGCAAATCATTCGCTATCTTTGCACTACAAGCTCAAGTTACCAGCAAGTGATGAAAGCACCTTAACAGGATATGTGGATGCTGACTGGGCAGGAGACACCAGTGACAGAAAATCTACCAGTGGCTACTTATTTTTCCTGTCAGGAGGAGCCATCAGTTGGACTAGCAAAAAGCAACTCTCTGTTTCACTGTCGTCTACTGAAGCAGAATACATTGCTGCAGCACAAGCAAGCAAAGAAGTTATATGGCTGAGACAGCTATTAACAGATTTAGGTCTACCACAGTTGGGACCAACAGAAATCTATGAGGACAATCAAGGATGCATTGGACTTTTACATACAGAAGGAGTTAATTCAAGAACCAAGCACATTGATGTGAAGTTTCACTTACTTAGGGATCTTCAAGAGCAAGGTCTTCTTGAGTTAATCTATTGCCCGAGCGAGGATATGACAGCAGATATCCTTACAAAGCCTCTGACCGCCGAAAGACATTCAAGGCTCACAAAGAAGATATGTTTAACAGACTAAGCCTTAGTTGTTGAGAAGGGGTGTTGGAGATACAACAAAAACTACACCTTAGTCTATATCAGATACAGTTTAGAAAAAGGACACAAGATGTCGCTAATGATTAATGATATGTGTTCTCTATGATATGATATGTTGTATTTCCTGCCACACAGAAATCTACTTGTTGGTTTCTTTTTCCTGCCTTGTTGTCTGTGTGTGTTCTTCTTACCATGATGTGGAGACATCTTTCTCTGTGTGTGATGATGTTCCAATAAAGAAGCCAGTTCTTGTTACTACACAAAGTCTGATCTGAACTAACTCCGCTGCACCTATCAATCGTACTCTGCAACATATTTGTGCTAGTGACCACTGTCACAGCAACAGAATGTAAGTGGAAATCCGACATTTACAGATGTCTTGAGAGCAAGTGAAAAATGTTCTGATGACAGTTGTGTAAAATGGGAACTTTCTTCACAGTTTTTGTTGCACCTCCAAATCATGAAATAAAGCGAAACCCCCTCCCAACTCTAACCAAACTAAAAATAAAATGTGCCACTGGCTGATAGAGTCGTTGTGGGTGCTTCCTAACAACCAGGAGGAAGCTGTCACATTTAAGCTGGTCATAGATGGATCAAAGTTTGACCAGTTCATCAGGATCTGCCTGAATTTCAATTCATATGTGGCCATTCCTGCTTGATAGAAGTCGATCTACTGCTGTCAGAATACAATGTCATAACAGGGAGGATTCCTCCATCCACCGTGCTTGTGTGGATTGGGGAATCCGTTTCCAATGGACTGATCAAAAATAAAATAAGTAATCTATTGCCAGTCTTAAGCCCCGTACACGCGGTCAGACTTTTGACCGGCCAAAATCACATCGGAGTTCTGACAGAATTCCATCGGAGTAAAAGAGAACATGTTCTCAATCTAAACTCCAACGAAATTCCTCGGAATTTCCGATGGAAAAAATACGATGGGGCATACACAGGGTCGGAATTTGCATTGGAAATTCCAATCGTGTGTACAGGACTTTAGAGTTATTAATACCTTTGCTAAATGTTTTGCTTCACACTGGAGGTTCATCTGTTCACTCAGAATTTCTTAATAGACTATACACAGTGCTGTGGTCTGTCTCATATTATTTCCCCTGTTGGTCAAATACTGTATTCTAGGCTGGGCTATTTTCTTTACTTACTCTGTTGGTGAATGTTATTTCTCTTGGTCAAATGTACTTAGAGCTGTTTTTCTATTTTGACCAAATGTTAGGGAATGTTAAATTTTCCTACACACATTACAAAGATTACTGGCAGGCCCAGACTGGGACACAAGATATACCCGGGCATTTTATACTGAGCAGCCAACTTTTCAACGGTGCGGGGGGTGGGGGTGTTGGGTGGGCATTCATGGGGGCAGTTGGTGACGGGATATTAATGGAGTCGGTCCTCTGCATTGAAATGTAAAGGGGCACTGTAATATAAAGGGGGACTGCTTTACATTACAGTACTAGCACTAGCAGTCACATCCTCCATTATAGTGCCCCTTGCAGTAATGTTCCCCCATTTCTCACTAATCACAGTGCCCCTTTTTACTCTATGCTTCCCTTGCACAGTCCTACCTTTGGCAGGGTAGAGGTAGGATTAAGCCTGTGTGTCCTCTCCAGGGTCTCCCAGCTGATGATGTCATCCTATAAGCAGGGCAGAATGTGGGAGAAGCTGCAGATCTGGATCATATTAACAAGTGGGTGATTACCCGCTTGTTAATATGGAAATACTCCCACTCTCCAGCTCCCCCCCCCCCAACTGTGGCGATAGGATGACATCATTGGTAGGGCAGGAGAGCTGGAAGTGGAGACATAGGCATGGCTGTATAGTGGAAGGTGAGCGGCAATAGTGGCCTTAACCGTGGTCGTCGCTTACCTCACGCTGCGTGGCCTGGTCATCAACAGGTGACAGACCGATACTAGTCTGCGGCCCAGAGGTTGGGGAGCCCTTCATTAGCCAGCTCTTGTTAGGACATGTGGCCCGGTAGCTCTGGCCCACAGGGCAAATTTCCAGTGTGCGCTATGGCCAGTCTGGACCTAATTACGGGTCTTATTCATTACGCTTGCACAAATGTTGCGATATTCGCAACGCAATTTTTTATAAACAGATTTTTTGTTTGCTTTTCTGATGTTAAAAAGTCTGTTTCAGTCAGAAAAAGGGAATCTCAACACAGGAAGCAAAATCTATTCCGTGTCTTTACTTTAATATAAGAATGTTTCAGCACTGATAGGCATTAATAGGCAGCACTGAAGGGAACTGCTAGCCAGCACGGATAGGCATGGATAGGCGGCACTGATGAGGAGGCACTGATTGGAAACACTGATGGTCACTGTAGGGGCTGCACTGATAATCCGTGTAGATGTCCCGTTTCACACTCACTCTCCGTTCCAGCTCTCTCCTCTCCTCATGCTGTGGCAGCGTGAGGAAAGAAATACCGATAACTGGCAAGTGTGTTTACATTGTGATTGGACACAGCTAATCACATTGTAAAAAAACTGCTGTGATTGGCTCTTTACCTAGAACTGTGATCAGCTGTGTTCGAAGGCATGCAGAGGTGCAGTTCTGGGAACACATCAATAGACGCCCTCCCAGAACTGGACAACTGTTCTGTTGCTGTCATTTGGCTATAGCTCAGTCAGGAAGTGGTTAAAGGTAAATATTTCTGCAAACTATTTTTTTTATTGTATTTTGGGCTATAATTTGTTATCTTGTTACTTTGCCTTCAGTTCTGCTTTAATGATTTAAAGATCCATACCTGGCTGTGTATTAGAAACCAACATATGAAGATACAAGTACATTTACAGCCGTATGTCATCTATAGTGATGCAGGTAATGTGTAATCAGAAAAGGAATAAACTGAAAGGATAGTTATTACATCCTGGCTGCCCTTCCATAGATGACTCCAATATAAGAAGTATGCTTTTGAGGAAATGCTGTATATCCCCCATAGCTTCTCCATCATTTTATATATTGGTCTATTGTTGATTTTACTGAAACTAAATGTCCTACACTGTGTGCTCAATACAAGGTTATTTCTAAAGGTAATTGAGTCCATGCTGAGAGCAAAAATCCTGTAAAAATGAGTAAATATATAGGCCGGGGGAATGCATTTGGCTGCAAGCTATATATTCATTGCTGAAATACATAATGTTATAATGAAAAACTAAGCACAGTCCCATTTATATGCCTAGTATAAAGCATTTTATCATTTTTGCTTTAGAAGTGAATTGGTATACATATATTATACTTTAATATATAGTGTTAAAAATGTATATTGTATAATATTATTTGCATATATACCTTGAATTTAATATTACACTTTATTATCTTTTCTATAGGAATGCAATGCACAGTTGCTGTTTATAATTTTCCTGGTTAAAATGTTAATGTTTTTTCCCTAAAGTTTGTGCAAACTTGAATCTGAAATCTTATTTGACTTCTTTAGCACATATAAATGGGCTAATTTACTAAAATAACAAAATGACATGGTTTGCTTTGAATAGAAATGAACCTGATTTGGAATTTGAAGCAAATATTTAATCACCAGGATATAGACTTTATAACCATGGTTATGTGCACAAAACCATGATTGTTATGGATCCTATTGTACTCAGAAAAGAGGGCTATATAGCTTGATCCTTTCCCAAAAAAAACTAGGATAGAATTGAAAAAATCTAATGTTATAGGATTGTGGATATCTATCTAATATTTACTGCTGTAGTCAAAGCAAAACGTCTTTCCACTATGTATTTTTTAAAGTCAATCTGAATTTACTACAGGTTAGTAGCAGGGACCATAAGTTGTTTCATCCTCTTTTGTCCATCTCATCAACCAAATCTGCTGCGTCAGCCACCCAAAATTCCTTTTTGAACTTTTTTTCATTCCTAGCATAGGTCCCCTGCCACCATATCATTATTGAATGGGTGTAGACAAAAACAATGACCTTTTTTTGGTTTTTGTTTTAAATTAGAAATACTTTTAAAATGTTCTGCTGATTATTATTGTTAGTATTATTAATAATATAAATGATTTATATAGCACTAAGGCCGCGTACACACGACCAAACAAATCTGTTCAAAGCGGTCTGACAGACCGCTTTGATCAGATTTGTCTGCTGGCTGTTTTGGTTTGATCGCTGTACACACGATCAAACCAAAATCCCCGCCGGCAGACAGCGCGGTGACATGGCGATGACGTTGTAGCCGCCACATCACCGCACCAGGAAGTAAAACACTTCCGCGCATGCGTCGAATCCATTCGCGTACTAACCAGCAGACATATCGGTCCGACGGGTTCCCAGCAGACAGATTTTAAAGCATGCTTTAAAATCTGTCTGCTGGCAAAATCTGTCTGTCCGCCCGTACACACGATCAAATCTGTCTGCTGAAACGGTTTGAACGCCGTTTTCATATGTGGGCGCTACTGGCGTATGCGTTCGCTTCTGCACGTGAGCTAGTCGGGACGGGGCGCTTTAAAAAAAAATGTTTTGGTTTCGGATTTATTTTTATTTATTTTATCATTTTTAACACTGAAATAAAAAAAAAATTATCACTTTTATTCCTATTACAAGGAATGTAAACATCCCTTGTAATAGAAAAAAGCATGACAGGTCCTCTTAAATATTAGATCTGGGGTCAAAAAGACCTCACATCTCATATTTAGGCTTAAATGAGGTAAACAAAGAAATTGTCTCTTTAAGACGCTGGGCGGGACTGACGTTTTGATGTCACTTCCGCCCAGCAGAGCTATGGGGATGGATGAAGGAAATGTTTCCCTCACTCGCATCCCCGGAAAGCAGACAAGCGGACCCAATCGCCTCCGCCGCTACCGACGGCAACGGTAAGCGGCGGAGGGCGCGGGAGAGCGGCGGGAGGGGGGGCCCCTCTCCCGCCACTGATAACAGCGAATTAGTGGAGAATCCGCTGCGGAGACCGCCGTTATCGTTGACAGAACCACCCACTGTAAAGATGGATATCTCGGTTGTGGCAGCAGCTGCTGCCGTTACCGAGATATCCATCTTTAAAAAAAGGACGTATATATACAGTGGGCGGTTGTTAAGTGGTTAAGGCCCCTTTCACACTGAGGAGTTTTTCAGGCGGTATAGTGCTAAAAATAGCGCCTAAATACCGCCTGAAAAACTCCTGCCCCAGCATTCTCAATGTGAAACCCAGAGGGCTTTCATACTGAGGCAATGCGCTGGTAGGAGAGAAAAAAATCTCCTGCAAGCAGCATCTTTGGAGCGGTGAGAGGAGGTGTGTGTATACTGCCACCGCACCTCCACTGCCCCGTGTGAAAGGGGCCTTAGCAAATACAAGAATATGTAATATAATGTTATTGTTTTAATTAAATAAAATAATTTGAGTAGTTCTCCAATTATGTGTGATTAACCTATTTACCTAAAATCGGTTCTGATATTGCTGTCTTACTAACCTGACAGCTTATTATTCTAAATAGGAAACCTTCATTTTGTTTGCAAATATTAAAGATTCTAACTGCCAGCAAAAATAAGTCCTTACATTTAAACAGCTCCTGTAAATGGGCATCCACTTACCTGCTGCCGCCACATCCCTCACCTTGTTGTGTCACTGCCGCATCACCAGCCATCCCATTAAAATGAATGGGACTATCGGTGAGTCAACAGAGCGTCAGAGGAGGAACCGCTGTGGGACAGAGATGACAGTTGTTCTTTAAAAATTCTAATTTAAATCAAGCCTATTTACTAGTGATTTAAATCATGATTTAAATTGTGGTTTAATTCAACTTGATTTAAATCAAATCCACCCTGATGTTAACTCTCAAAAGATGCACGAAAGTCGTACCTGAAAGTTTTATGTGCAATAGTGGGTCAGATTTTGAAGAGGAACAACAAGTTACATCAAAGTCCCAACCATCCAAAGTTGCGTCAAAGTTGCATCAAAGTTGCACTCCAAAGTCGTACAGCTTTGGAGTCCTACAAGTGTGAATGTGTGTGACAATTATACCACTGCCTTCTTAAAACCAAATCTCACCCCAAGTCACTGAGACAGAAAACTAAAGAATTAAAAAATCTTCACTGAGAAAAAATGTATGAATATTCACTTCAATTTTCCAATCATATAAAAAGCATCTGTACATGATTGGGCATTCAATGTGAAGAAGAATTTGCTTTTCACATGGTTGGATAATTTAAATGAATTATAAGCGAGATATCCATGGCAGAATGTGCACTGCTATCCCCTCACACAAAGCCTGATTGGTCTCTCAAAATTGAATTGCTAAGCTTTTTCTTTATTCTACATTATGGGGACTATGTCATACTATTGTTTTGTTTTATAATAGCTGGCACTTCAATGTAGCTGGAACACCTGATGGGGATGTAAGTGGCATATAAAGCCAGCAAGCGCAAAAAAATAACTAAAATATCAAATTATGCTCCATACCTCCCTGCCATCTGTATCCAGAACTGATTTTTATGTTGCAGATGATTCTTAGAATGTAGAGGCATTTGCCTAGGTTTCACATTCATGTTTACCTGTGTTATCCTTTGTAAGTACAAGATATACAAATCATGTTTTTTGGTGATCAAGCAGCCCAATTTAGCAATCTATAATAATTCAAGTTTTGCTGGTGGTGTAACATTACATATAAGCCCATTGTCTGCATGTAACATTCACATGGGCACCTGCCCACTGGTAAGATGTTCTGGAAGAGAGTATTTAGATCAAAAATGTCATATTACAATATGCAGCCGAACGCATTACTTAAAGACGAAAATCTCTGATTCTATTCCATCACTTGTGTAGAATACACTATAGTCAGGTATTATTTTTTTTATTTCTATTGTAAAATTTTCTTTGTTTTGATCTATATATTCTTTTTGTGTCTGACTTCAGCAAATCCGATTTAGTGCATGGATAAGCTAAGAACTAATTTTTGTACTAAAGAGATTTGTTTTCTGAAAGACTGCTACAGTAAATGATATTGCACAGAACACAGACAATACTAGGATAATGCATTATTTATAGACATGTTCGAATGAAAAATGGGAAAAAAAAGAGGATTAGTCAGACAGGAGGTCAAGGAATTGCATTCAGAATAGACAAGACCTAAATCAAAATAGTCTAGCTCTATTCACCCGTAGTCTTCCCTTGAGAATTACACATTGAGGATTGGGAATCTGGAATTCATAAATTTGCTTGTAGGAATATGGAAAGGAACCCCCCTTCTTTACCTCTCCCAGGTTTTAGTAAGACCTGACTGAAATTAGACTTTAAAGCATCACCTGTTGCTGAAATTTGGAATGTCGTTACAACCATAAAATTCAATGTTTTTTTTTTATAGCCAAATGTATGATAGATAGCTAAATAAATACAAACAACAAGCTGTTTTACCTGCCAAAGGACTTCTATTTCTGTCCATCCAGCCCTAAGGTTTACACAACTCAACACAGCATGTCTGATAGGGGAGGAGATATTTTTCTGCTACAGTTTTACTTCTCACCTGTTCACCCTATTGTTCCCAGTAAATAGACAGTGAAATAAAAAGTAGCACACTGGTGAGACTATCTCTTTGTTACTCTGCTGTTACTTCCTATCAGCATGCCCTTTGCACTGCAGCACGCCTGATTTTCTCCTGAATGTAATTTACATCTGCCTGGAGTTCAGCTTTAGGCTCCATTTACATCTGACCTAATTCACACCTGAATCGGTGTACAGGGACGCACCGGATTGCCTGCTGTTTGCTGCGGCCACAGCAAGTGTGAACCCAGCCTGATGCCGCGTACACACGATCACTTTTTGTGATGAAAAAAACACGTCATTTTATCTGACGAAACAAAACGACGTTTTTCAAACTTAATTTTCAAAAACGACATTGCATACACACCATCGTTTTTCCACAATGCTCTTGCAAAGTGCGGTTACGTAAGACACTTTCGAAGGCACTCTGTTCCATTGAAGCTCCCATCTCATAACTTGCTTCTAAGCATGCGCGGGTTTAAAAACGTTGTTTTAAACGACGTTTTGCCCACACATGATCATTTTTTATGACACAAAAAACAACATTTTGAAAAACGACACAAAAAATTCAAGCATGTTGGAATTTTTTTTTGGTCGTTTTTTTTGAAGACATAAAACGACGTTTTGCCCACACACGATCATTTTAAATGAAGTTTTTTAAAACGTCGTTTTTTTTCATCACAAAAAGTGATCGTGTGTATGTGGCATTAAAGTAGAAGTCAAGACACCTAAATAAAGATATACTTAAATGATTCTTAAAACGAGACATATTGGGCCAGATCCACAAAGCCCGGCGTAAGTGTTTGCCGGGCGTAGCGTATATCATTTACGCTACGCCGCCGTAAGCTGGAATGGCAAGTGCCGTATTCACAAAGGATTTGCGTCCTAAGTGGGATTTCTTTATTTAAATGAATCGTGACCCGACGTAAATGACGTTTTTTTTAATTGCGCATGCACCGTCCATGTACGTATCCCAGTGCGCATGCTCCAAATCACGTCACAAAACATCAATGAAAACGACGTGAACGTAATTTACGCAAATCCCTATTCGCGAACGGTTTACGCAAACGACGTGAACAACGGAAAATTTGACGCTGGCCCGACGTCCATACTTAACATTACGTACGCCTTCATACAGCAGGGGTAACTTTACGCTTACACAAACGACGTAAAAACACTGCGCCGGGCGTACGTACGTTCGTGGATCGGTGTATCTGGCTCATTTGCATATTCAACGTGGAAGCGCCCCTAGCGTCCAGCGTAAATAGGAAACTTTAGGACGACGGCGTAAGATGGCGTATCTACGCAAAAAAACTGCGTATCTTGTTTTGTGGATACAAAACAATGATACGCCAGCGCAGATTTGAAATTTCGGCAGCGGATCTGGAGATACGCCACCGTAATTATTTGTGGATCTGGCCCCTTATGTTTGTTTTACAATGGAAAACTAGGGATGGGCAAATCTACCTGGATCAGATTCATAGGAGAGTCACTGAATCCTATCTGACTTTCACATGTTAAATTCTGTCCATTTTCAGGCAAATACAGTAGGCAAGCTATTGTCAAAAAAAAAGTATTGTGCATATGGAGCTAGGCACTGTCACGTGGACAAAAAAAAAAAATCATACAGTGGGAAACAGCTCCATTTACTGTAATGTTGATTCGATGGCAACTTGGAAAAAACACCAATCCTTAGATGCTTCATAAATGCCTTTAAGCTGTATGTATCATTTTTTATTTTTTTATTAGCTTTCCTAAAATACAACAGCAGCACCCCAAAGGTGCTTTCAAATAATATCTTTTAATCTGTGTCAGCAACAACTATACTTACACTTTATCTGCTGGGCTTCCACTTGCAGTCTTTTTTGGTTTATTTTATCTATTTACTTAATTTTATGTTTATCCTTTTTTTTTCTGCTAGATTAAGAAAAAACTGGTTGGGGTTTAGTGTTGCATGTATTTTTTTTGGGGGGGGCGGGGGGGGCTACCCATTTTTTTGCAGCAGGTCACCACATACTTGTACAGTATAGTGTGCCCCAAAGCACCGTATATTCTTTCCTCCATTTGTGACACCTGCTAATAAATTTAGGCAATCCCCTTTATTAACCACTTCAATACAGAGCTTTTATACCACCTCAATCCCGGGCCTATTCTGGCACTTCTCTCCTACATGTACAAATCATTTTTGCTAAAAAATTACACAGAACCCACAAACATTATATATGTTTTTTTAGCAGACACCCTAGGGAATAAAATGACGGTCATTGCTACTTTTTATCTTGCACAGTATTTGCGCAATCATTTTTCAAATGCTTTTTTTGGAGGAAAAAATGGTTTCATGAATAAAAAAATAACAAAACAGTAAAGTTAGCCCAATTTTTTTGTAAAATATGAAAGATGTTGTTAAGCCAAGTAAATAGATACCTAACATGTCACGATTTAAAATTGCGCACACTCGTGGAATGGCGCCTAATTTCGGTACTTAAAAATCTCCATAGGCGACGCTTTGAAAATGTTTACATATTACCAGTTTAGAGTTACAGAAGAGGTCTACTGCTAGAATTGTTGCACACGTTCTAACTCACGCGGCGATACCTCACATATGTGGTTTGAATGGTGTTTACATATGTGGGCGGGACTTACGTGTGCATTCGCTTCTGAGCGTGAGCTAAAGGGGACAGGGGCTTTTAAAAAAAAAATGTATCATTTTTTTTATTTTTACACTTTAAAAAAAAAAGTTTTTTGATCACTTTTATTCCTATTACAAGGAATATAAACATCCCTTGTAATAGGAATGATGTGTGACAGGTACTCTTTATGGAGAGATGTGAGGTCAATAAGACCCCACATCTCTCCTCTGGAAAAATAAATCACTGATCTCATGCTTACTAGCCGCTGTTTACTTCCAGGAACCCGGGCATGACTTTATAACATCGCGCCCGTGCCGCCAACGGTCATAGAGATGACTGGTGACCATCTGGTCACTGGAAATCTCTATACTCATCATCCGGCGCTGGATGATTCTTTCCCCGGGCCCCCAATGGCACAGGAGAGCCTGTAGAAGCACTGCATGGCGGCGGGAGGGGTATGTCCCCTCCGGTCGCCTATAAGAACGATCAAGCGGCGGAACTCCCACTATGATCATTTTTATCGTGCACAGAATCGCCGGCATGAAAGAATGATATCTGAATGATGACTCTAGCTGCAGGCATCATTCAGATATCCCCCCACAAATTCAAGGACTTCATATAACACCCACCCAGGATAGGAGATCCCATCTGTGGACGTCATATGCCTGTAGCTGGGTAATGAAGTGGTTAAAAATGCCAGGCAGGCCTAAAAAGAGAGGCAGAAGTTCTGAACATATAGTTAGTAGGGGCAAGCAGGACAAGGCAGTGGTCAGGCTGTACCATCTACAGGCAGGTCACATCTGCCTTTCGTCACACAAAATGGCCTGGCTACACGGCTGAAGGTAATTGACTAGCTGACAAATTCTGCCTCTTTTCCTTCCAGGTGCAGAGCAGCCAGTTGGGTGCAATTGCTGCTATTGTGCCCTCTTCTTTCTCCACCTCCTCTTCTACTAATCCCACCATACATCTACAAATACACAAGCATTCCTCTTTTCCTATATTGAAAATGAGAAAGACAGCACCATGACCAAAGAAGGAGAGGACATCAGGCACAGCACTGAACATCAATAGGCTCTGATGTTCCAAAAGCTGGTGCTTACTGCAAAGTGGGCTGCAAGAATGAGGAAAGAATGAATGATGAGTAGGAATGAGCCGAACCCCCCCGCGTTCGGTTCGCACCAGAACCGTCGAACAGACCGACCGGTTGCACGAACATTTAGAACCCTATTGAAGTCTATGGGACTTGAACGTTCGAATTCAAAAACTATCATCTTAAAGACCAATATTCAAGTTATTGTTGGAAAACGTCTTTGAGAACCCGGGTCTTGCCCCAGGGAATATGTATCAATGGAAAAAAGTTTAAAAAACTGTATTTTTTTCAGGAGCAGTTCCCTGGGGCAAGACCCGGGTTCTCAAAGACGTTTTCACAGGCGAACTATAGACACCCAGCAAGTACAATATTTAAAGGAATTTTTCTTTTTTTTTTTTTAAGTTAAGCATCCAGGAGCAGTGATTTTATTGATGCTTAAATAAGATAAAAATAAATTCCTTTAAATATTGTACCTGCTGGGTGTCTATGCCTGTGATAACGTCTTTAAATAGCACAATCACCTGCCTGCCAGTAAATTAGGAGGGAATGATCTAGCTAAGCTATACAGTGTATACATTTATGTACAACTCCTAGGGATGTATATATATATCCTCTACACACTGTAAATTAAGCTAAACTGACTAGCCTGCCTGCTCTTTCTAGCTATCTAAAAAGACTATCTCTGTTTCTCTGACAGCTTTCATTAACAAGCCGGAACACACTACACAAGGCCGCCCAGCAGGCAGCCTTATATAGGGTGGGGCGTGTGCTAAAGCCCTGAGCCATAATTGGACAAAGCCACCCAGGCTTTGGCCAATTATGGCTCTTCGTTTTTTGCACGCTGTGATTGGCCATGCATGCGGGACATACAGCATGCTTGGCCAATCATCAGCGCGCAATGCCGCAGTGAATTATGGGCCGTTTGGGGCTTCACTCGAATTTGGCGCGAATGACCGCTTTTGTTCGAATTTCGTCGAACGTACGAACAGACAATGTTCGAGTCGAACATACGTTCGTATCGAACGCGAAGCTCATCCCTAATGATGAGGTGACATATTGTCCATAGGGGTCACTGAATGGAGAAGAGTACAGGCAACTTCTGTTTAGTGTTGCTCACGAATATTCGCATTGCGAATATTCGCTACGAATATTGCATATTCGAGTATTCGCGAATAACGCGAATATCACGGCGAATATTCGCTATTTCGAATATTCGAATGTTTTCAATTTTTTTTTAGAACAGATCACATCCTAGAGATCCCCATCGACGTCTAAAAGCATTGCTGGTATGATTAGAGACCCTGGGCCGAGTAGCTGCAGCGCTCATTTTATATTGCCGAAAAATCGCAATGCGATTATTCGGCAATAGCGATATCGCGCGATTATTTTATATTGTAATATATCACGAATATTCTGAGCCAATCAGAGTGCTCCATTCCGCATTTCTCGAAATTTCGCAATTATTTTATATTGTAATATATCACGAATATTCTGAGCCAATCAGAGTGCTCCTTCTGCATTTCTCGAATATTCGCAATTATTGTGTATTGTAATATATCACGAATATTCTGAGCCAATCAGAGTGCTCCTTCCGCATTTGCCGAATATTCGCAATTATTGTGTATTGTAATATATCACGAATATTCTGAGCCAATCAGAGTGCTCCTTCCGCATTTGCCGAATATTCGCAATTATTGTGTATTGTAATATATCACGAGTATTCTGAGCCAATCAGAGTGCTCCTTCCGCATTTGCCGAATATTCGCAATTATTTTGTATTGTAATATATCACGAATATTCTGAGCCAATCAGAGTGCTCCATTCCGCATTTCTCGAATATTCGCAATTATTTTATATTGTAATATATCACGAATATTCTGAGCCAATCAGAGTGCTCCATTCCGCATTTCTCGAATATTCGCATTCGCAATTCGCAATTCGCAATTCGCATTCGCATTCGCGATAGCGAAAATTCGCAATCATTTAATTTCCAAAAAATATCACGAATATTCGTATTTAGCGAATATATGTCGAATATTCGACTATATATTCGAGATATATCGCGAATTCGAATATGGCATATTCTGCTCAACACTACTTCTGTTTCCTATGTCAGTTCACAGAACTCTGTATTGTGGGCATTTTTTTTACTTATGTGCTGCCCACATCCTCTGCCTGAAGCATATGAGCTGTAGTAAAAGTACCATCCATTTGACAAAAGGACCAATTGGAAGTAAATGGCGACACCTGTCCTCCTTACTTTCTGCAACCCCCCACCATACAATTTGCCTGTGCAGCTGCTGCAACATCTACAGCTTATAGTGACTAGGATGGAGTGAAGTCTCACAAGTAGTTTCAAAAGGCTTGAACCCCTGCTGAATTCACCATCTCCAACAGCATCTTTACCACAGTGTCTTTTCTGCAGCCGTTGGAACAGAAGAAAAACATGTTTTCAAATGACCCCAATTCCCAGCCTCAAAGAGGTTCTAAAGCCAAAAGTTTTTTAGTTTTTTTTAACCTTAATGCATTGCTTAAATTTTGTTACCTATAACATCCAATGACAGTCTACACCCACTCTAATAGACCTTTCAGGGCTTAAAAGCCCTATACTTCCTATGCAGTTTGTCAGCAGCACTCTCTAGGCTTTCCCTATAACAGACAAAGCACCTTGTTAATACGGCTGCTCTGACCTCAGCCTTCTACAATAAAGGGTCTGGCTTATACAAAAAAACCTTAATGGTCCTTTAAAGCCAGCTGACCTAAATTCAAAGGCCAGACAGCACATTATGGCTGCAAATAATTCAGTCTGACAAAATATTTATTTATTTATTTATTACAGGTAGTCTAACTACCTGTAATACATAGATAAAAAAAATAATAATAGCACCTTGGATTCATGCAGCACTTTACAGAATTCATACATAAAATTGCTATAACCACAAACCTACAGGGCTCCCTGAACTGAGCCTCATTTGTAGTTAGAACCTTTCAGATTTTCATTGTTGCCTGTGTCCCCACTAAGGAAAGTCACCATCTCTATGTGCCTTAGTGACAATTGTCAACTAAAAATAAAGTGATGGTGAATTCCAGTTCTCACTGGAACAGAAGGCAATAGGCATGATTGCTCTGGTGACAGTTGTCTAAGATGATATTTCCTCCAACTTTGGAGGAAGTTCCTATTAGTTCCTGTGGTATCTCTGAGGTAGGAAAAGGAGGAAAATGTCCCCAAAGCGAAAAACTACAGGGGTTTAACAATGCTCTTTTTTATACAAAATTATTGTGAAAGTTTTGGTACAGTATAATGCAATAAAAAGCTCAGTTAAATTAAGAAAGTAACATAAAATGTCTTATTAAAGTCAGCTCAGATGATCCTGCTTTCCAGCACTCTATTTTCAAGGTTGCAGCCTAGATGGGGATTTGGTGCATGTGACATATTATGTTACATGTCACATTAAATTTATTTTCAAACTTTTTTCCTTGTGTGTAAAATGTCAGCCTTAAGTATTGGCCATGACACAGGGGAGAAAATGGGCCTACTAAAAAAGAGAATGTAATTTCCAGATAACATTTTATTTATATGCATGAGGCTACCTCCACTGCAACAATCAGGAGCTGCTAAAAATATGCTCTGCATCAACATTGGTAGGAGGGATTCCTTATGAAACACTTTATTCATAGGTTTTATTCATAACAAGGAAAGTCAGAAGAGCTTTTATTGTGTTTGATTCTATTTTTATTATTTTTAACTGCATCAGTGTTGTGCAAAAACCTTTCTTTCTTTTTTTTTCTAGAAATGTATCTTTTCTGCTTGTACCAAAGAAAAGAGGAAGAGGAAGACTGACCTATAAACCTGAAGGAAGTCTGACCTATGCAATCTAAATGCCCATCTTGGCACATTTTGCTATATACTAATTAACAGAAAAAAAATATTTTAGAATATCAATTACCTTCATAATGTGCTACGTTGTGCTACCTACAATATGCTCAGATTTGTAATGCCTCGTACACACGACTATTTTTCTCAACAGGAAAAAAAACAACGTTTTTCGAGACATGATTCCTCTCAGGCCTGACTTGCATACATGTATATGGTGCGTAACACCGCGCTGCTAGTAACAATATTTTAAAGCAGCTGACACGGCTATTTGATAAAAGCAGAAGTGAACAAAGTGTTGGAAAAAGTGTCACGCTAAACAAACATGAAAAATGCAATTATACTGACGTGCAATTACAACACATAATAAGCAATACAAAATCTAATAAATTATACAGAAAATTCATGCACCAGGTGTAAAAGTCCACATCATAAATGAAAAAAGACAAATAAGTCCACTGGAATTAGCTGTATAGAGGTAGAGTTCCAGAAGAAAGTGATAAAAGTGACAAATCAATTCCAATGTGACTCCAATGTGAAGAACCCTCCACCGATGAGGATGCAGGCTTACCAGAAATGTCGGACTCAAAAAACATACGTTTTGTGAGTCAGACAAGCTTGTAATGAACAGGTGTCCTAGGGGTCTCTCCAGATGCAGAATAACCACTCTTGTCCAGACCGATATGGATACCAACTATAAAGGTGTATGACCGATTCTCGACAATATTTGCAGTCACAATACCAGAGAAGGAAAAAGAAGGAGCAACATAGTGTGATACTGTAACTAAATGTAAAATTTAATAGGCAAATGCACTTACAATTGAAGCAGTACACAGCGCATAAAGATATAGATGGCAGCAGTAGAGTCTTCCCGGCGCGTTTCGTGTCAGTACACGTTGTCAAGGGGTGACTCTCAACTGCAACCCACTTATTTAAATAGATAAAAACCTCTATAGTAGGAGCCAAGCCCACCTGTGTTGAAAAACGGACGCAGCTTGTTAATTAGTGTCCACTTCCTGGTTGAAACAACATGGAGTCGAGGCGTGCGTTCCACGCCTCGATTTCAAACCGGAATATGCGTTCCAGATGATGTCACTTCCGGTGCGCCACGGAAGTCTCTGTTATGCCCTTACAGGTCATGTGAGCTCAAAATGTAACCTGAGTGGTGGAATGTGCGTTCCACACCTCCATCTCAGAGTGCAATGGAACACTATACCCGGACATCCAGCGTCGAGGCATGCGTTCCAAATCATTAACGCGGAACATAATGACGACTTGCTCTCCGGGTAGTTAACCCGGAAAACACTTTCTCAGAGACATAATGGGACGCACACTGTGCACATTAGGGACTATATCGGATAGTATGCTAAGACATAAGTATTCCATATAAAAATAGAGGAAGATATTTATATATCAAAACTCCTCCTGTGGGGTATATATGGAATAGAAAAAAGTCATGATGCCCAAAGAATTAAAAATAGATAAATAAGAATTTACATCGCTGTTTCATGGATGACCCACAGGTCAAACAAACTGAACCAGTAAATATAAAAATGAGACATAAAATAAAAAATAAAAAATTATAATCTTACACATACCCACTTGATAGTGGAGATATGCGTAAACAGCCATACAACTATACATGTGGACAACGAATGATATACAGAAATGTACATATCTGTGTCTCGTTCAACTAAACCCGACGAAGGTATACTAAAAAAATATATAAAAAACTAACAAAGTAGCACGTTGAACCAAAAATGGAGAACGCGCATAGAAATGGGCTGGACTCCCAGTATAGGTAAATATATATACATATTGAATGGAATTGGAACATGTAACAAAATAGCTTATATTACGGTATAGTAAAAATGAATTAAAAAAGGAAAATATAAAATAGACAAAAAAGGAAAGAATTCTCATCCTCTGTATAACCATATTAGTTACCCAATAAGAAGTCACATGACTATAGCTTATGTGTAAAGTTAATAATAGATCACAGATCTAGGACATGTCAATGAACGCATTGACATCCCAATCTACGTTCATACCTAATGGACGATGCGTCTGGAGCTCATAGATCCAAAAGGTTTCTAGTCTTGAAACTCCTCTAACCTTAGGCCCCCCTCTACAGGGGGGTATATATCTGTCAATAATGACAAATTGAGTGCCACTAGGATTCTTATTATGATACTGTTTATAGTGCCTAGGGACCGTATGATTGGTATCCCCACTCATTATAAGGGATATATGCTCACCCACACGAACTGAGAATGTACGAGTCGTGCGGCCAACATACTGCATCCCACAGGGACAAGTAATAAGATACACAACGTACTTGGTCTCGCACGTACAGAAATGCTTAATTTTGTATTGCCTATTAGTCACTTTTGAGGTGAACTGGGTGGTTTTGAGTCTCCCCAAAAGTATTATGTTTACATACCTTGCATTTCTTACATGGGAAAAAACCTATAAGGTCATGGAAAAAAGAACTTCGAATTGGGGGGTCTATAACATTGGGGGCTATCTGGTTCCGTAGAGAGGGTGCCCCTCTAAAAAACACCTTTGCACGATCGGGAAGCAAGAGATTAAGGACTGTATCCCCTTTAAGGGTGTCCCAATGTTTATCAATTATATTCCTTACTTGTTTGTGTTGAATGGAATAAGATGTAACAAAAGCCACTTTGAAACTATCGTCAGCAGGACGTTTTGGTTTAGCTAAAGTAAGTGAGGTTCTGTCAAGTAGTGATGCTCTCTGTATCTCTAAGTCAACATCATTCGTCTTGTAACCCTTCTCCAGAAACCTTTGTTTTAGGGTCTCGGACTGCTCAAAGAAGGTTTGCATATTGGTACAGTTCCTACGTAACCTGAGAAACTGACTCCGTGGAACTGACCGAAGCCAGGAATGATGATGGCAACTGTCTACAGAGATAAAGCTATTGCGGTCGGTTGGTTTGAAATACGTTTGTAGAACGAACCTACGCTCAACCAGACAAATCTCAAGGTCCAAAAAATGAATTTTACTAGAACTAGCCTCATAAAATAAACTGATGCCTCTATCATTTAAATTGAGGTCATCAAAATGTTTTGAGAGATTCAACACTGCCCTTCCAAAGGAGGAGAATGTCGTCTATGTACCTAGCCCAGAAAACCAGGGAAGGGTTATTCTGGGCATAGACGACATCCTCCTCCCATTTGGCCATAAACAGGTTCGCAAGGCTAGGTGCGAACTTGGCCCCCATTGTGACAGCACGTTGTTGTAGATAATAACGTTGGTCGTACCAAAAATAATTATCCTTCGTAGCGAATTCAAGAAGTTCTAAAATAAAATCACATTGAAAATCAGCAAGTGAGTGTTCACGATCTAAGAAATGCTTGACTGCTGCCAGTCCAAGATGGTGAGGAATACATGTGTACAGGGAGGCCACATCAGCGGTTGCCATGATGTAGTCCCCCTGCACATCCAGACTTTCTAAACGTTGTATAGTGTCCCCTGTATCCTGAAGGAACAAGGGTTTTTTTTTCACAAGTGGTTCTTATTCCCAGTCTCATAATGTAACCAATTATGAGCCAACACCATATCAGTATAATAACTCTAATGGATATGGAAGACAGGGTTTTCACGAGGACTCCTTGTCAAAGAAAAAGGGTCCAAACCCAAGAGAGGGTGCAGAGGAGGGCAGCGAATACAGAAAAGGAAAGAGAAGGAGAGAGTGAGAGGCCAAGGTTTATATCACCTTAGCAGTAAGGTACTCTCCAAAGCCGAACTTAATATTCTTGACAGAGGTCTCAAGTTTGCTCCACCTAAGAAATTGAGCAAATTTGGGACCTTTATAGACATACAAAAGTATATTAGAAAAATTAACATCCAGCGTTACTTGACTTCTAACACATCTAAATATAAGGATAGGGCAGCTACGATTGGCACAGTACACTCTGATAAGTAAAAGAGTACAGGCAACTCACATTTTAGGAGTTAAAAGCTGGCATTGTACATATTCTTTAAAAGTGGTCATCACTTGTGGTCCTTCGGCTGCTGGGCACTGCGCTGTAAAGCTGTCCTTCACCTCTATAGGGTGATGAAGCCGGCGGCGGTGATGAAGATGGCTTGTGAGCCAGGCAGGTGGAGTAGGAGTGTTTCAGCAGCAGGATGGCACTGGTGACGTTGCTATATTGTGCGACGCGTTTCCTAAGCGTTCAAGCTGCGATGGTGAGGCAGTCGCGCTCCTTTTTCAAGAGCTTGAAAAAGGAGCGCGACTGCCTCACCATCGCAGCTCGAACGCTTAGGAAACGCGTCGCACAATATAGCAACGTCACCAGTGCCATCCTGCTGCTGAAACACTCCTACTCCACCTGCCTGGCTCACAAGCCATCTTCATCACCGCCGCCGGCTTCATCACCCTATAGCGGTGACTCCTAAAATGTGAGTTGCCTGTACTCTTTTACTTATTAAATTGTTTTAACAACATCTGCACTTAGAGGCGCCTCTTCCCTTGTCTTTTACTGCAGTCTTGGAACACGGTTTCTGTTCTACAACGATGGCAGCCCTGAGGATATAGATGTGACCCCCACATAAACTTTTACCCATTTACCCCTGGGTTTCCCCTCCCCCTCTCTCTTTTGGACTTTGAACCCGTCACATGATTTAACATTTTTTACAATCTTTTTGATACTCAATATATATTTAATTTTAACAATTAAGATATGTGTATGTACTTATTTATTCAATTATAAACCACACTCATGTTTGCTTAGCTAATAGTATCAAGGAACTATTGTATTTAGACCTTGCGCATTTCTCTCCTTGTGCACAGTACACTCTGGACTTTCAAATCCATCTTTGTACAACCCTCCAGGGCCAGTAGCACCGGCAGTGAAAATTTTCAAAGAATCTGTTCTTCGGGATTTATCACGTCTTTTAGAAAAATGTTCCCATATGCCTTCCTTGTCTAAATCTGATCTCAAGTCCCTGTGCGAACAGAAGGATTTGATAATACGACCTGCTGACAAGGGGGGAGGTATTGTCATTTTGGACAAATCTCATTACCAGACCGAAATGTATCGGATTCTGAGTGAACCAGACACTTATAAAGAAGTCTTGGTTAATCCCACTAATACCTATAAAAAACAATTACAGATTCTTGTAAATAAGGGTTTTGATTTAAAGATTTTAAATAAAAAGGAAAAAGCTTTCTTAATACCGAAGGTCCCTAGGATCCCTATGATCTATTTTTTACCCAAGATTCACAAACATCCTACCTTACCACCAGGGCGGCCTATCGTGAGTGGCATTAATTCTGTCACGTCACGTATAGGCCGTTACATCGACCACTATTTACAGCCACTTGTGAAAAAAAAAAACCTTGTTCCTTCAGGATACAGGGGACACTATACGACGTTTAGAAAGTCTGGATGTGCAGGGAGACAACATCATGGCAACCGCTGATGTGGCCTCCCTGTACACATGTATTCCTCACCATCTTGGACTGGCAGCAGTCAAGCATTTCTTAGATCGTGAACACTCACTTGCTGATTTTCAATGTGATTTTATTTTAGAACTTCTTGAATTCGTTACGAAGCATAATTATTTTTGGTTCGACCAAGGTTATTATCTACAACAACGTGGTGTCGCAATGGGGGCCAAGTTCGCACCTAGCCTTGCGAACTTGTTTATGGCAAAATAGGAGGAGGATGTCGTCTATGCCCAGAATAACCCTTCCCTGGTTTTCTGGGCTAGGTACATAGACGACATTCTCCTCCTTTGGAAAGGCAGTGTTGAATCTCTCAAAACGTTTTTTGATGACCTCAATTTAAATGATAGAGGCATCAGTTTATCTTATGAGGCTAGTTCTAGTAAAATTCATTTTTTGGACCTTGAGAATTGTCTGGTTGAGCGTAGGTTCGTTCTAAAAACGTATTTCAAACCAACCGACCGCAATAGCTTTATCTCTGTAGACAGTTGCCATCTTCATTCCTGGCTTCGGTCAGTTCCACGGAGTCAGTTTCTCAGGTTGCGTAGGAACTGTACCAATATGCAAACCTTCTTTGAGCAGTCCGAGACCCTAAAACAAAGGTTTCTGGAGAAGGGTTACAAGACGAATGATGTTGACTTAGAGATACAGAGAGCATCACTACTTGACAGAACCTCACTTACTGTAGCTAAACCAAAACGTCCTGCTGACGATAGCTTCAAAGTGGCTTTTGTTACATCTTATTCCATTCAACACAAACAAGTAAGGAAGTAAGGAATATTATCGTGCAAAGGTGCAAAGGTGCAAAGGTGTTTTTTAGAGGGGCACCCTCTCTAGGGAACCAGATAGCCCCCAATGTTATAGACCCCCCAATTCGAAGTTCTTTTTTCCATGACCTTATAGGTTTTTTCCCATGTAAGAAATGCAAGGTATGTAAACATAATACTTTTGGGGAGACTCAAAACCACCCAGTTCACCTCAAAAGTGACTAATAGGCAATACCAAATTAAGCATTTCTGTACGTGCGAGACCAAGTACGTTGTGTATCTTATTACTTGTCCCTGTGGGATGCAGTATGTTGGCCGCACGACTCGTAAATTCTCAGTTCGTGTGGGTGAGCATATATCCCTTATAATGAGTGGGGATACCAATCATATGGTCCCTAGGCACTATAAACAGTATCATAATAAGAATCCTAGTGGCACTCAATTTGTCATTATTGACAGATATATACCCCCCTGGAGAGGGGGGCCTAAGGTTAGAGGAGTTTCAAGACTAGAAACCTTTTGGATCTATGAGCTCCAGACGCATCGTCCATTAGGTATGAACGTAGATTGGGATGTCAATGCGTTCATTGACATGTCCTAGATCTGTGATCTATTATCAACTTTACACATAAGCTGTAGTCCTGTGACTTCTTATTGGGTAACTAATATGGTTATACAGAGGATGAGAATTCTTTCCTTTTTTGTCTATTTTATATTTTCCTTTTTTAATTCATTTTTACTATACCGTAATATAAGCTATTTTGTTACATGTTCCAATTCCATTCAATATGTATATATATTTACCTATACTGGGAGTCCAGCCCATTTCTATGCGCGTTCTCCATTTTTGGTTCAACGTGCTACTTTGTTAGTTTTTTATATATTTTTTTAGTATACCTTCGTCGGGTTTAGTTGAACGAGACACAGATATGTACATTTCTGTATATCATTCGTTGTCCACATGTATAGTTGTATGGCTGTTTACGCATATCTCCACTATCAAGTGGGTATGTGTAAGATTATAATTTTTTATTTTTTATTTTATGTCTCATTTTTATATTTATTGGTTCAGTTTGTTTGACCTGTGGGTCATCCATGAAACAGCAATGTAAATTCTTATTTATCTATTTTTAATTCTTTGGACATCATGACTTTTTTCTATTCCATATATACCCCACAGGAGGAGTTTTGATATATAAATATCTTCCTCTATTTTTATATGGAATACTTATGTCTTAGCATACTATCCGATATAGTCCCTAATGTGCACAGTGTGCGTCCCATTATGTCTCTGAGAAAGTGTTTTCCGGGTTAACTACCCGGAGCGCAAGTCGTCATTATGTTCCGCGTTAATGATTTGGAACGCATGCCTCGACGCTGGATGTCCGGGTATAGCGTTCCATTGCACTCTGAGATGGAGGTGTGGAACGCACATTCCACCACTCAGGTTACATTTTGAGTTCACATGACCTGTACGGGCATAACAGAGTCTTCCGTGGCGCACCGGAAGTGACATCATCTGGAACGCATATTCCGGTTTGAAATCGAGGTGTGGAACGCACGCCTCGACTCCATGTTGTTTCAACCAGGAAGTGGACACTAATTAACAAGCTGCGTCCGTTTTTCAACACAGGTGGGCTTGGCTCCTACTATAGGGTTTTTTATCTATTTAAATAAGTGGGTTGCAGTTGAGAGTCACCCCTTGACAACGTGTACTGACACGAAACGCATCAGGAAGACTCTACTGCTGCCATCTATATCTTTATGCGCTGTGTACTGCTTCAATTGTAAGTGCATTTGCCTATTAAATTTTACATTTAGTTACAGTATCACACTATGTTGCTCGTTCTTTTTCCTTCTCTGGTATTGTGACTGCAAATATTGTCGAGAATTGGTCATACACCTTTATAGTTGGTATCCATATCGGTCTGGACAAGAGTGGTTATTCTGCGTCTGGAGAGACCCCTAGGACAACTGTTCATTACAAGCTTGTCTGACTCACAAAACGTATGTTTTTTTGAGTCCGACATTTCTGGTAAGCCTGCATCCTCATCGGTGGAGGGTTCTTCACATTGAAGTCACATTGGAATTGATTTGTCACTTATATCACTTTCTTCTGGAACTCTACCTCTATACAGCTAATTCCAGTGGACTTATTTGTCTTTTTTCATTTATGATGTGGACTTTTACACCTGGTGCATGAATTTTCTGTATAATTTATTAGATTTTGTATTGCTTATTATGTGTTGTAATTGCACGTCAGTATAATTGCATTTTTCATGTTTGTTTAGCGAGACACTGACTTGCATACATACACACGTTCATGCCAAAAAACATCCGACCAAAGCTTGGTGACGCACAACATGTACGACGGGACTATAAAGGGGATGTTCTTTTTAAATGGCGCCACCCTTTGGGCTGCTTTTGGGCTGCATATTTGATTCTGAGCATGTATGTTTTTTCCCTCTTGGAAAAGCATACACATGACGAGAAAAAAACTGACGGGAAATACGACGAGAAAAAAGAGAGCTGGTTTTAATTTTTTTGCAGTCAGTTTTTTCATCAAGAAATCTACTAGGGAGCATACACACGACCGGTTTTCACGACCAATATAAAAATTGGCAGTTTTCTCGTTGTGAAAACAGATCGTGTGTACAAGGCATAAGATCACGTTTTTAAATTCCAGGTGTACATTTATAGTGTATGGTACCAAAGCATCACGTGAGCAGTGACCATGTGTACAGCAAGATGTAAGCCATATTTCATGAAATCTGTTCATTACTGTTTAGTTATTCATCTGGTGACTTTAAGCACAACCTAGAATATCTTGGCTTATTATGTCCTACATGGCAGGCTACCTTATTCTGTCAGTATAGCAAATATAGGGAAATCAATTTCTGTTACAACTTTTAGGGTTATTCAGTAAATAATTTTAAAATGCAGTTATCTGTAGTGACAAATAAGATTTTATCTTCCTAAAGACTGATTGTTTCTTAGTTTCTACACTGCCTTGTTGAATAATAGCTTTGATCTTAAACAGTACTAAATAACATAAAAGTAGAAACAATTGTTCAAAATAAATATATGTATAATGTGTATAAAATTATTATAGCTTGTAATTATTAAAGCGTAACTCTAGGCCACTAAAATAAATTATCTCTTGCAGTGGAGTTGTGCCTGCACTTCAAAGGTTATTAGCTTATTATGTCCAGGGGAGAGGGGGAATAATGTTACTTATCTGATCCTCTGCTCCCCAGCAGATGGTGCTCCCCCATGCTCTGTTGGTGGACTGTCCCTTAGCATCATCACATCCAATGTGGGGTATGGACCCTGTTTTCATCTTGATGATGTCAGAACCCAAGACCCTTGGAATGTGGGGGAGAAGTGACTGGTTTAGCTGCAGGAAGGAGTGGAGGATCACTAAGTAAATCTTTTTTTTTTGTTCCCATAGACCACATATGTCAAACACAAGGCCTGGTTCCAGCCATTTCATGTGGCCCTCGCACTTCTGCAACTCTGGCACCCCCTTTTGTTTCCACCTACATGTTTTCTCAGCATTAGGCAGCATTTCATGTGGCCCTCGCACTTCTGCAACTCCGGCACCCCCTTTTGTCTCCACCTACATGTTTTCTCAGCATTAGGCAGCAGTGAAGAGCACAGAACCCCTTTGCAAGATCCTGCGCTTCTCATTGGAGATGCAGCATCTCCTTGACTCTGCCTCCCCTGGTCTCAGCATTCAGCAGAATGCGGAAGTTGACTCCAGCCTTCCTCTGATTCTCCTCCAGACTCTGCATGTTCTGCTTCCCATCTTGATGATGTCAGAACCCAAGACCCTTGGAATGTGGGGGAGAAGTGACTGGTTTAGCTGCAGGAAGGAGTGGAGGATCAAGTAAGTAAATCTTTTTGTTTTGTTCCCATAGACCACATATGTCTAACACAAGGCCTGGTTCCAGCCATTTCATGTGGCCCTCGCACTTCTGCAACTCCGGCACCCCCCTTTGTCTCCACCTACATGTTTTCTCAGCATTAGGCAGCAGTGAAGAGCACAGAACCCCTCTGCAAGATCCTGCGCTTCTCATTGGAGATGCAGCATCTCCTTGACTCTGCCTCCCCTGGTCTCAGCATTCAGCAGACTGCGGAAGTTGACTCCAGCCTTCCTCTAATTCTCCTCCAGTCTCTGCACGTTCTGCTTTCCAGCTCCATCCCTAGCTTTTTCCTGGCAGCAGCACAAGTTAATGGGGGTGCATTGTGATGTAAGGAATGGTGAGGGGCACTTGTCTTCTGATGGTGGGGGGGGGGCTCTTGACATCTAGTCTTATGCTGCGTACACACGTTAGGTTAGTCTGATAAAAACGGTCTGATGGACCGTTTTCATCAGAACAAACCAATCGTGTGTGGGCTCCATCGGTTATTTATCCATAGGTTAAAAAAATAGTAACTTGTTTTAAAAATATCTGATGGATAAAAACCTATAGAAAAAAACGATCGTCTGTGGGTACGTCCATTGGTTAAAAATACACACATGCTCACAATCAAGTCGATGCATGCTTGGAAGCATTGAACTGCATTTTTTTCAGCATGTCGTTGTGTTTTACGTCACCGCTTCCTGACACAATCGTTTTTTTAACTGATGGTGTGTAGGCACAACTGATCATCAGTCAGCTTCATCGAATAACTGATGGAAAAATCCATCAGACCGTTTTCTAACCTATCGTGTGTACAGGGCATAACAGTTACAACCGGCCCTTTGAGGGAAACCATGATGCTGATGTGGCCTGTGATGAAACTGAGTTTGACACCCCATGCCCTAACCTTTGCTGGTGCAACCCCACTGCCTAGTTTTTTTAGTAGGGCGATAGCAGTGGGACTCGAGAAAAGGAGGTTTGGGGCCACTCTCTGTAATACCATTGCACAGAACAGGTATATATAACATGTTTGTTTGTTATTTCAATAATTAAAAATAAACATTAAACTTAAAATCACTTTAATGTGCAATATGATGTTACATAGGAGGAAAAATAAAGATCAGTGGTCCCTCTGACCCTGTTGCCTAAAGTCTTGTATACACCACTGATTTGAACTAGCTTGAATGAAAAAAAAAAAAAAAATCAGATGTTAGTACAGTGATCTCCCCTGCTGTTGTATTCTGAAAGGGGGACATTCCTTCCGCCAGAACACTCCGGTCAGTGCTCTCATCCATTGGCTAAGAGCGATGAATGGGAGCCGGTCAGCAGACCTTAACCCGGTCATGAGCCTTCTGTTGGACCAGCTGCCGTACACTTGGGCTGAATGTCAGCCAGTTTCTATTGAACTGCCTGATGCCAGCCGACATTCGGTCCGTGTGTAATAGGCTTAAGCAGAGCTTTTTTTCTCAGAAAATAGGTGCAGGAACTCAACCACGACCCCGTTTAGATTTCACAAACAGTTGAAGGGTCTTAAAGGTACATTAAATACCAGAATTGCATTACATACAGAGTGCAGAGTTCAGGGGGGGTTATACACAGTGTACAGAGCTGTCACTTGTAGACACAGAAACCGGACTTTTGTGTTTACAAGTGATTGTGGTGAGCGGGCACCATAGGGTCTGAGCCAGAGGTGGTGAAACGGAGTTCCCCCAAGTTCCCCCTGAAAAAAAGCCCTGGACTTAAGTAGAAAATCAGAGCAACTGTGCAAAGGCAGAAGAAGAGAAACCGTATGCAGTAACACAGTGTTTCTTAACTGTTTTCAATAAAGGCACCCTTAAAAATTATGAACAATCTTAGGGCACCCTTTAAAATTACACAGTCTTGAGGCACCCCATTCTAAAATGTAAATAATGATTCTAATAGTTTTATATACTTTTGCACATTAGTACTGACTAGTAGTCCAAAGTTTCTCTTCCCCCTCAGTTTTTCTCCATCACTCAGCTAATGTGCTGACTGAGAGGGGCAGGAGAGGCACAAACAAGGATGCTGTGCTCTCATTCTCCTTATTATCTCATAATGTAATTCAGCCCTCAAAATTTCCACTCGCCTACTAGCATTTGGCGAGTGGATTTAAGCTGGGGGCGAGTGATGACAGGGCTGCATGACCTGCTGAATCTCCCTCCAATCTGTGCCTACACTTAGAGTCCCAATGAGATTGGCGGCCAAAGAGGAAAGGTGCATGCTCAGGAAAAGTAGTCTGGTGAGCCGCACACAGGCAGAGCAGTACACAAGTGCTCTCCTTACAATTATCATTAAGCCATGGGACCTAACAGTATGACCTTTCTGAGCCTGCCCCCCTCCCCCCGACCAATGTAGCCGGAGAGAAGAAAGTAAACGAGTGAGGTGGAGGATTGCGAAAATTACCATTTTCGGTGCAGCGCTAACACTGAAAGTTGCCCTGACATGAGAGCGGCAGCCTTCCATTTTGTGCAGTTTTCTTCTCCTTGTGCTCTATGTAAGTGTCCAACAGTTCAGCCTGAGCATTGTGAACAGACTGGTCTCAATGTGTGCTGTGCGGTGTCAGTGTGTGCTATGCTATCATGTCACTGGATGTGCAGTTGTGTGGATCTAGGTGCTGGATTGTACTCCCTCCTGCTGTGCTGCAGCTCCTCTCCTCACTGCCAGCCTGAATAAAAGGGGGAAGTGGGGACATGCAATCGTGGAGCCGCACACAGGGGCTCCTGATGATGAGATGAATAGGAGAGAGAGAGAGGATGGGAGTTGCAGAGGAGACAGCAAGAGAATGGGGAAGAGACCCAGTTCTAGTGCGCTGTCCCTCTGGTTTGACCCCAGTGCCCTGTCCCATTTTGTTAAAGTTGTTGTTGGTTATATTTAATTTTATAACTTGATTCTGCATAAAACATTTAACAGTGTCATTCCATGAGATAATCTACGAGGGCGTGTTTATGGGTGCAATTTGGTGCATGGCAGTGTATGAATTAGGTGGGGCAACTGGTGGCGAGTAACTCTTGAGGCCTGGCTAGTAGCTCAGGACTTGAAATTTTGAGCCCTGATGTAATTGGTTGTTGGAATGGCGGCAGCTAGAAGGTCGTAATGGTGCAGAATAAAAAAAAAGGGGCTTTGTATAAATAAAAGGCAGGCTTGTTCCACCCACTGGCTTGTATAACATTTTTGGGTAATTTTTAGGCAATTTTCCAAGGTGCCCCTGAAGAAACCTCAAGATGCCCCTGGGTGCCTGGGCACCCTGGTTGAAAAAGTCTGCAGTAACCTATAACAATCAAGCAGATTTGATTTTCTGTCAGTTAATGCACTCTGCATGCTACTCTTTGTCTTGTCAGATAAACAGTTTAACATTGGTTGCTTCAGAACATTTTCTCGATTTGCAAGTGTGTTTTTCACACAGTTAATATTTGTAAAAAATATTGTTTATCACACCAATAGAGTGTAACAGGATAGTGCATGTTTTTACTGGCTTGTCCATTCACTGGAAAAATTAAAGAACTATTGTACTCTTTCACAAGGAGGATTTCCTGTACTAAAATGTCTAACTTTAAACAATCAACATTCTTAATTACCTTATTGTACGTTGGGGAGGAGTGTGGATTTCACTGAAGATAATTTCTGACAGACCCTTATCCTCTTATAAAAGGCATGATTGAAAAGACATTTTTGTTTGCTAAGAAAATATATTTTCCAGCAAAGAAATTTCCAGGAACATAAATTACAGCTCCACTTTGTAAACAACATCTTTAGCTACAGTTTAAAGATACATTTCAACTTTGAAGATATGTCACCACATAAGATGTACTGCAATGCAGTTGATGTCAAGGGAAAATATGACACTTGTGGCAAAATCTAAAGTAATTACTACAGATGTAAAAAACAAAGTGTTAAGAACTACGTGATAATCATTTCAATTTGTAAGCACTAATGACAACAAATATCTTGAGTTACCATAAATTCACCTCATTAAATATGATATTTAATAGTATAGCGCTAAAGATTTTACGGTAAATGATGCTTCCCATAGCAGATTTATTAGATGCTATGACCAAGCAATTTTTATTCATCATGTTTCCATGTTAAAGGGGTTGTAAAGGTACAATTATTTTTCCCTAAATAGCTTCCTTTACCTTAGTGCAGTCCTCCTTCACTTACCTCATCCTTTGATTTTGCTATTAAATGTCCTTATTTCTTCTGAGAAATCCTCACTTCCTGTTCTTCTGTCTGTAACTCCACACAGTAATGCAAGGCTTTCTCTCTGGTGTGGTGTGTCATGCTCGCCCCTCCCTTGGACTATAGGAGAGTCAGGATGCCCACTAACACACAGCTCCTTTCTCTATCTGCAACGTAGAGAGCATCCTGACTCTCCTGTAGTCCAAAGGAGGGGAACAAGCATGACACTCCACACCAGGGAGAAAGCCTTGCATTACTGTGTGGAGTTACAGACAGAAGAACAGGAAGTAAGGATTTCTCAGAAGAAATAGCAACATTTAAAAGCAAAATACAATTTACCTTTACATCTCCTTTAACCACTTCCCTACCAGCCCATAGGGGAATCACGTCATGGTGATCCCCTCGCCGATGAGACAGGATGTTGCACAACGTCCTGTCTTCACGGCGTTCTAGGGCGCGCGCGCGTGCCCGCGGCACCACCCGCGATCCCGCGCGCGTGCCCGACGGCCGTGATTGCCGCCGGGCACCCGCGATTTCCGGCAATCACGGCAGGAGTGTGGATCTGTGTGTGTAAACACACAGATCCACCTCCTGTCAGCGGTGAGGAGACTGATGTGTGTTCCCAGTACAGAGGAACACACATCGATCTCCTCCCCCTGTGAGTCCCCCTCCCCCTACAGTTAGAACATACTTTAGGACACATTTTAACCCCTTCAGCGCCCCCTAGTGTTAACCCCTTCCCTGCCAGTCACATTTACACAGTAATTAGTGCAGTTTTATAGCACTAATCGCTGTGTAAATGTGAACGGTCCCAAAAACGTGTCAAAAGTGTCCGATATGTCCGCCGCAACGTCACGGTCACAAAAAAAAAAAAAACGCAGATCCCCGCCATTACTAGTAAAAAAAAAAAAATTCCATAAATCTATCACCTATTTTGTAGACGCTATAACTTTTGCGCAAACCAATCAATATACGATTATTGCGTTTTTTTTTTTTTTACCAAAAATACGTAGAATACGTATCGGTCTAAACTGAGGGGAAAAAAGGTTTTTTAAAAAAAAATATTGTGAGATGTATTAAATAAAAAGGAAAAAATATTGTGGTTTTTTTTAAATTGTCGCTCTTCTTTTGTTTATAGCGCAAAAAATAAAAACCGCAGAGATGATCAAATACCACCAAACGAAAGCTCTATTTGTGTGGGGAAAAAAACATAATGATTTAATTTGGGTACAGTGTTGCACGACCGCGCAATTGTCATTCAAAGTGCAACAGCGCTGAAAACTAAAAATTGGTCTGGGCAGGAAGGGGGTGAAAATGCCCTGTATGGAAGGGGTTAAATGAAATGTTTTACGATTCCACTCACTTCACTGGTAGTTGTACCCCCATACCACTGGTAAAGTAATTTTTTTTTTTTTACAAATCCTTTTGAACCATTGTTATATCTGAACTGATTACCTGGGACGCCAGTTGGAACTGCACTTAAAGCCAACTCTGGGCACAACAAGCTTACTAGGGAGACAGTAGATTAAGACTCAAAAGCCACCTCTAGTAATGAATACAGTTTCTGATTGCTTTCTAGTTGCTTAAATACCGTGCAAATAAATACATTCAAATAATGTTTTTTTTTTTTTTATATAAAAAGCTGGCTGCTATGGATCCTGTTCAAAATGTGACCTATTAAAAGTTCTTAAATCCAAATTCAAAAATGTAATATATTGCAGCTTACCAATCATTTGATGTGCATAGAGGCACCTTTGAACAGTGCATTGCCAGTCTACGCGGAGGGAAGTGTTAGATGTACTAGCAGGTTAAATACACTAACAAATTTAAATCAAACTCCAGCTCAAACCTCAGTTATACAAGCAGGTACAGCAACATTTTTTTTTCTTATGGAATAAAGGTTTTAAATGAATACATAATAGTTGATCACTGTAAGCACTCCTGTCAGTGGTAAATGGTTTGTCTCAATCCTGTAACTGCTACATTAGCAGGACAACTTGCTCTGTTGAAAAACAACAGACTTACTGGCCAGATCACCAGATGGAAAAAAAGCCCAAAAAATAAAATTGAGGCAGCCACCACATTTTGTGATATGCAGGTCAAAAAGTGCCTTTTCCCCTATAAGAGAGGAGAGAACCCAGGATAACTTCTGCTCTCTCTCCTTTCAGAAAACTCAATGCATGGGTTCAAGTGAAAAAAGCTCATATAGTGCAAAACCATTTATTAATCAAAATCCAACCATATAAACACAAAATTCCTCACTC
Source organism: Rana kukunoris (assembly GCA_029574335.1). Taxonomy (NCBI): domain Eukaryota; kingdom Metazoa; phylum Chordata; class Amphibia; order Anura; family Ranidae; genus Rana; species Rana kukunoris. The sequence continues at coordinate 171,141,921 of CM056052.1, forward strand.
ACATTTTAATGTGCATAACCTTGCACTTATTAATGTAACAAACATCCGCTCTTCTGGCATACATTCACAGCGCAGGTCCTGCTCTTTCCCCGGGACTTCCCGGGTGTACCTTACACGTCTGGGTGTACGTAGCAGGATGACGTCTCTTCCTGTGTGCCCATTCTGATGCAGTGTTTTGTCGTGATGACATCTTCAGGGGGTGTGGCAGGAATAATTCCTTTTGCATACAATTAACCCTTGCATTTCCTCTGTCTTGTACCAAAGGTTCTTAATCAGTGGCTGCAGTTTCTTTCTAGTATGTCTAAACAATTGCTATTAGCATGCAAAAAGATAAGGATTTTGATGAACAAAGCAATGTTTTAATACATAGACTAGCTGAAAAAGGATATAAGAAAGAAAAATGAATGCAAACTAAAAATGAGGTGAGGAAAACGGACAGGGAAATTTATCTGCTAAAAAGAGAAAGGAAAATAATGGGGTATGGAATATGGTTTTAATGTTCAGTAGAGACTATGAAGGCATTGAAAAAAAGTTTAACACTGGACCATTTTTTTGAAATATATATAATATTATATACATAATGATAAAAGTATTGAGTGAAGTATTACAAAAAAAATAAAAATATTTATAGGAAAACTAAAGTTTTATGGAACTTGGTAGTGAAATAAATTCTCAACCACCCCCCAGTAGGGGGAGCACCTTCTTGAGGGATTTTTGCAGGATGCATCACTTAAAGCCAAATTGGAAATGGAGTTTTCTTTTTCTTTCCATTAACTCAACTGCCTAGAAGTAGGAAAGAGAACAACCAAACCAAAATATTTTACTTAGTCTGCTCTCTTTCCTACTTCTATTTTTTTCTTGAACATATGAGCAATGACGATAAATGTTGAGGTTAGCATTAATGGTTAGATTGAAAGAAAAGCAATAAAATGTATTCAGCGCTGAAAAAATTATTTAAAATTAAAACAAGAAATGCAAGCCAGCACTCAGGATGAATTCATAAAAAAATCCCTAGAGAGAATATATAATAAAACAGTGAAGCGCAAAATGATCAAGAAATAATGATATTAATAAAAAACAAGTCCATATACAGAAAGAAGTCCGTATGTGCATGTGAAAAAAGGCTCAAGTAATTCACAGCATGAAATGCAGGTAAATAAAGGTGACCAGATATCCTCCACCGCACACAGGATGGCCTCTCACCTCACAGATTCGACCTACAATAGGTCACAAGGCATAAAATCACACTAAGAAGATCACAATTTGTTGCTTCAGTCCACCCAGGTGCTCATTACTCAATGGGCATCTTATCATAATGTTTATTGTAGCTGTATTGCATCTACATTGTGTGTATTCTATTTTTAACTATCATATCATTTGACAGATATTGTTTCACACATAACTTATATACTTAATTGGGCTCAGCTGCCTACCACTCCCACTTTCTGCGGGTTGGTTTGGATGTCTCCGGACTCCTCCCTGACGGTGAACGAGTAATCATCTCAATGAAGATACCAGCCCCGCCTCTGGGGCTGTATCCTTCCTGGAGATGTTCTAGTGTGGGCTTCCGCCCTAAAACCGCGGGCCATTGACGCATGGCTCATGCGCAAATCCATTGCGCTGATGTCATGCGGGCACCCGCAGTACAACGGTATCTACTGACGTGTGTCAGCTGTGCCGAGTAGGGGATATAAAAGCAGGATTTCCCTGCTCTTAGTGCAATGGATGCTGGACCCTGATATCCCTGTGGCCTCACCCAGCTCACAGTAAGTCATTGTGCATTGTTTTTCTCCTCCAGCGAGTCCCTCAGCCCATCCTTGGCCCCCCTCTTTACCCCTCCCTCCCCATCCTCATCCACCACCTTTAATTAACTTTATGTGTTCCAAATTCAGGTCTCACTGTTAGGCTTCACTATCCTGATGCCACCTTGGGATCCAATGTGGTCCCCCTCCCTTCTTGGTTCATCATCATGGTCACTCCCTGCGAAGGTTACATGTGGCTTTACACGCATGTTCTAGTTTGGGCTCCTGTTCCCGGGGCCCCCTACATGTAACACATTCTTTTGTATCCCAGGTACATATCCTTCACCCACCTTCCCTCTCCTCTTTTCCACCCCTCAGTTTTCCCACTTACTCCTTATCCCCTTTTTTCCTCTCCCCCCTCTCCCTCTTCCCTCTTCCCTGTCTCACTCTGTTTTATTTTCCCAATCACTGCCCTTCCTCATCACTCATACCCTCACATCACCTCAATTAGATTCTTTATCACCGGTTTGACATCACAATTCTTTGCACCCCCCCCAATCCAAGGTCTGGGCTCATTATACTAATTATTATCCTTACCTTATATATCCGGGAAGTAGGTCCATCTATACATATGCGTGCCCCCTGGTCGCCGTACAGGACCCTGTGTGGTGGCACCCGCCTTACTCGCCTGTGGGGTTTTCTAGGTGAGCAGCTGAGCCCTTGTTCCCCAATTTACCTATTGTAGTTGTTGTTTAATGTATAACTGTTGACTGTCTGTCATTTTAATTTTAGACATGCTTCTGATGAAGTGGCTGTAGCCGCGAAACTAGTCAAGATGATTTTCATGACTCTCAACCCACTGTTCTTCTCCCCCTCTCGAGGATTACTATACTGGTGTTGCTCATTTTTATTTATTTTTTTGTACCCCCTGGTTGTGTCCTATTGATGCTGTATTTAATAAAAGTGTTTAATAAAAATAGTTGGCAGTATGTAGAGTGTGAAGGGTAAGGTTGGGTTACAATATGTACAGGAGAGGAGTGTGCAGGGTATGACAGTTAGCAGTATGTACAGGAGTGGAGTGTTGAGGGTATCACAGTGGGTGGTATGTACAGGAGAGGAGTGTGGATGGTATGATAGTGGGCAGTATGTACAGGACAGGAGTGTAGACGGTATGATGGGGGCAGTATCTACAGGAGAGGAGTGTGGAGGGTATGATAGTGGGCAGTATGCACAGGAGAGGAGTATGCACAGGAGAGGAGTGTGGAGGGTATGATAGTGGGCTGTATGTACAGGAGAGAAGTGTGAATGGTATGATACTGGGCAGTATGTACAGGAGCGGAGTGTGGACAGTATAATACTGAGCAGTATGTACATTAAATGAGTGTGGAGGGTAAGCCAGTGAGCAGTATGTACAGAAAAAGAGTGGGGAGGATATGACAGTGGGCAGTATGTACAGAAGAAACATGTGGAGGGTATGACAGTGGGCCCTATGAATAGAAGAGAAGTGTAGAGGGTATGACAGTGGGCACTATGTATAGGAGAGAAGTTTGGAGGGTATGACAGTGAACAGTATGTACAGGAGAGGAGTGTGGAGGGTATGATGGTGGGCAATTATGTATAGGAGAGAAGTGTGGAGGTTATGACAGTGGGCACTATGAATAGGAGAGGAGTGTGGAGGGTGTGACAGTAAACAGTATGCACAGGAGAGGAGTGTGGAGAATATGACGGTGGGCACTATGTATAGGAGAGAAGTGTGGAGGGTATGACAGTGGGGCACTATGTATAGGAGAGGAATGTGGAGGGTATGACAGTGGGCACTATGTATAGTAGAGGAGTGTGGAGTGTATGACAGTGAGCAGTATGTACATGAGAGGAGTGTGGAGAGTGTGATAGGAAAGCACTATGTATAGGAGAGGAGTGTGGAAAGTGGAATAGTGGGCACTATGTATAGAAGAGGAGTGTGGAGAGTGGGATAGTGGGCACTATGTATAGGAGAGGAGTGTGGAAAGTGGGATAGTGGGCATGTTGAATGTGGGAGAGAGGGGACATTTTTGACACGTGTCATGTGATAAATCAAAAGTCTTCTTCTCCCAGGCGCTCTTTGTTCCCAATATACAGACTCCTGTACAGACTTCATAAGTACGATGTTTATTCTTCAAGAATGACAAGCAGACAGTCAATGCTTACATAGTTACAGCTGGTGACACATAGTCAAGATGGTAATACAGAAGCTTTCAGACGGAGGAAATAGATGTTATGATGGTATGATCTTTCTGCTGGGAGAGGCTCCCTTCCCCACCCCCACTAGCTACCCATACCACATGGATACTTATACTGTTTTAAAAGCCGAGCTAAGCATATTTACATTTAGAACAGCTCCAAGGAAGACGATGATCCTCCTGTCCCAAACGTAACACCCACTTGTGTATATTTAAGTAACATATCTCCACCCACTGTCTTGACGTAGAACTTCAAGAAAAGATGTAGTGTCCTGCAACAGATGGCATTTCTCTGTCTTCAGCAAACCTCAAAATTAACATGTTTAACCAGTGATTCAGAAAGGTTTATCAGTATCACATAAAATTATTTAAAATCTAACAGGGCACTATGTATAGGAGAGGAGTGTGGAGGGTATGACAGTGAGCAGTATGTACAGTAGAGGAATGTGGAGAATGCGATATTGGGCACTATGTACAGGAGAGAAGTGTATGACAGTGAGCACTATGTACAGGAGAGGAGTGTGTAGGGCATAACAGCGGGCACTATGTACAGGAGAGAAGTGTGGAGGATATGATAGTCTAATTACCATAAGTAATATACAAATATTTTTTTTATAAGCCCTGTGATCTCATCCTCTCAGTCTGCTGCTGCAGAGTGTGTCAGCTTGTATTTAAACTGGTCGCTCTGTATGTAGCTTCTGACAGCCTGCGCAAGCATCTTTGTATCTCCGGAACCATAAATTATAGATGCCCCATATTTTGACCAGTGATGGGGTGGGTCTTCAGCTATGACCCCTGGTCACCGAGCTACAATCCTCGAAGTCGATCTTTTTTTTTTTTTGGGCAAATGGGCCTATGTTGAGGAAGGGGCCTGGAGCTGCAACTCCAATAGCCCCTATGTTAATCCGGCCCTGCCTGCAGTAGATGGCATTAGAACACTGTTTTGAATGTCTGCAAGCAGATTGTTCCTTGACTTGTGCACAGACTGACACAAAGTCAGAAGCGTATAAAAGATCATAGAGGACACAATGCAAGTGTCACACTAAGGAGTCACAAGTTATTGGTTCCTCTAGGAATTCCGAAGAATGATACCAAGAATGTTGATAGAGGAGAAGTAGTAAAAATTGTAGTAAAATATAACTAGAATCTCCTCAGTAGAGGAAAAAGCGTCCAACCTCCTAGGACACTGACAAAATAAGATTTTTGTACTTACCATACAATCCCACACTTCTTGAAGTTCATTGAGGGACTCGTCTGTGTTTATGTACTGTTTGCTCACAAAATTGAAGTATGACAGTTAGGGGTGGGGTGAAATGAGGCCAACCATCAACTGTTTTTTCCTGTTTACCTCCTGTAGGCAGTTGCATGTGTCCTAGAATTACTACATAACTGTGTTCCTCAAGGTTGATAAATAAACAATAATGCCTTCAACCTATTGTGTGTATGTGTTTTTTTAAATCTTAAACTCATGCATGACAGATGAAATAAACAACTCTGGTTAACAAGAGAAATGTCATGAAGTAAACTTGTTTTGTATCTGATGTAAAGATAAACTACTGCAATATTTCAAACCATAAATTCTTTGCGCTGTTTCTTCTCTTTGATGATGAGATACTATGCATCATAGCAAATCATTGTGTAGGGCATAACACTTTTAGGCAGTTATTATGTATTTAGGTATTTTCCTTTTTAAAATACAAAATGTTCAAAACAAAAAGCATGCAAGCTTCTTTTGATATTCATATACTTTAAGAGCTGGTTCACACTGAGACGACCTGGGATCCGACTTCAAGTCGCCCCAAGTTGCCCTAAGTCGCGCGGTCGAGAAAATGAATGGAAGTGAATGGGAGCCGTCTTAATGTACACTACTGAAGTCGCTCTGACTTCAGAAAAGGTTCCTGTACTACTTCAATCTGACTTCTAGGCAATTTGTAGGCATTGTAGGCAACTTGTACCTATTGATTTCAATGGAAGTCTCCTCAGAAGTGGGATCACTGTCTTAACTGAAGCAACAATACAGGAAGATAACATACATTTCTCAGGCAAACACCTCCCTTCCCCTCCCTCCCACAGAGCTGATTGTTGTTGTTTGGCCACTGGAAAGCCTCCTTGACGACTTGAATTTGCCTTGTACTGTGCTGGAGGCAACTTGAAGTTGCCTTGTAAGCACTACCCTCGAAGGAGCCGCTGATTAATTTGGGATCTACTGTCTTTTGGCTTAGCTCACCCCTGTTTAACTGGATCGAACCCTCCCTTGACACATCAGAAGTCTGGGAAGTGAGATATTGTGACCTCTGCTGGGCTGGGGTCACAATAACAGGCACACAACATGCAATGACAATATAACAATGAATTACCTAGTGTTATGGATGGTCCCTCCAGCTGAGAAAATACACTCCACACAGTGAATATATTTAAGTATAAGGAGTTAGGTTTACTGTATGGTAACTAAAGGAAAACAGGCATAGAGTTTAACACAAACACAACTAGTCAGTAACGAGTCAGTCTGATTTGTAAGAGCCCTTGCAAGAATCAGACTTTTAATACAAGTAAAAGAGGTTGTAAACCTAAGAATGGTACCATTTACTTAAACTAAACAGGCAGGCTATGCTCGTGAGAACCCTCTAGCGGGCAATTCTGGAACAGTAAATGTCCACGATGCGGCCGGTTGGTGCACGTTAGAATTTGTAATCCACAGAGGGCAAATGATCAAAGAAAGTTGATTAAGCAAAGTATCCTGAATAGCACGTTGGTGATTTGAGAAGTATAGGAAGAGGGAAAAATTTACTTTTTAGGCACCACTAAAGATTCAATAAAATTGATTTTTAATATAAATATTGATGATAAAATTAATATACAAGAGTACTGTTAGTATCCTATACATATAAAATACTATAAGAACCAAACTACACAGAACACCTCAACACCAAGTGTATGGCCGTAATAATGAAAACTCTAAATCAAACAATGTGTCTCCAAACTATAATAATGATGGATTTCATTGCTGACAGGTCACTTCCGAGGTCTTGGGTGTTTGGAGATCGTTCTTGGGGTGCTCAACATGTTTCGCGGAACTTGGCCGCTTCGTCAGGAGCTTTATACTATAATACAAAGTATAAATGAGTATAGAAAATGTATAAATACACAAACATCATGCTTTGAAGGATGTCCGAGTAGCATAATCTACGCATTAAGTTTGTGTTTGCGACTTACCAATTCACTGGTTTTACTAGAGATCAATGCGGTTGTCAACCGTCCTTTCACACATACGACCCTCTACAACACCCGGCCGGGTGGGAGGGGAACTGAAAATCTGTTTGAAAGCATGATACGGCATATTTTGACTCATTGACACGTATATGGGAGCATATAAACTTGTGGTAAAAATGTAACAGAGAGAAGGGATACATACCTAGAAATACATATATATGTATGCCTACATATGCATACATATATATAGGCATACAAACAGTAGCATGTTCGACTGCATGCAAAAAAAAACCCTAGGCATCAGCATTGGGTAATAGCAATGGAGATTATTACAGCCTGGCATTGCTTTTGGGGAAGAAAACACTTCCCAATACTCAAAAAGTATATAATAGAAAATTGGAGACTATTGGGAATGGCGTTGATTAACTCAAATCGATTATTGGGGGCCAATTAGCTTATAATCCTTAATTTAAAGTGGTAACCAAATATCCTGGTATTCCCTAATAAACGCATTCACTGCTACTAAGTTAGAATAATTACTGGACCCTGAACGAGGGCTTATCAGGAATTAATATATAGTTGAACTTATTGAGTATGAAAACATATAAATAAATAAATAAATAAATAAATTAAGTAAGAATGACAAATAACTTACTATGTGATTAATTTGACTAAAGTTGGGCCACAATCGGTATCTCCCAATAGAGTCAATTCAAGTGGGGTATGCAGGGACAACACCGGTATCCAGCAAAGGTGTGCTGTTAGGGTTTAATTGGGTAGATTGCTGTTAAATGAATAATAAGGCATGGCCTGCACAACATTGGGCTTGGCCATCCAAAATGCAAGATTACTGACCTTAGATTCAGGTGTCACTAGTGAGTTTTGTTGCTGGAAAGCCGCGTGGGTCGTGCAGCCTCGCCACTCCAGTGTGTGTCTGTGCGGCAAACAGCTAGCATGTTTATATATGCTCCCCGTCCACGTGACCCCCGGCGTAGCGTCTGACGTCACGAGGACGGCTGTGAAAACACCTCGCGCAGGCGCCAACCTGGCGCATGCGTCCTCGGATGCTGTGGGCACCCGGATGCCGGTAAGGGTGGAAGTGTGTGTGGACGGATGTAAATTGTCCTTGTTGCCACTGAGCTCCGCTGTCCGGACCCAGCCCTAAAGAGGAGGGGCATGGGCCGGGCAGCCAGAGGTCAGCGGCTTAGGTGGCCATATACGTGTCAGCAGTGAATCAAGCTGCAATTGCAATAACAAGCAGAAATACAGATACAGTGCAAAACGTAAAGAGATCCGGATTGGCAGACACAATGACATAACAAATTTGCAAAAGACAGTACATGCTTGTACCTTGCCCTATTGAAAAGCAAGAATATTGGTTAAACACTTTTTCTTTAAATGTCATTAGAAGAAAAACAAAACAAATAATTGTAACCTTACAGATTTTCAATAACAATGGAAATTCTGCTTATGTCTTTTTTGTATATATATATCCTTTCACTTATCTTAACAACATTCTTGTGCATCTGAAAAAATGTTCCGAGAGGAAAGGGGGAGGGGAACAACAGAGCCATAGGGTCATATTTAGATGTTTTGGTAGAATACTACTGGTATGAAAAAATAAATAAATAAAAATACAGGAAACTTCTACAAAAAGGGGCGATGTTATAGGACCTCATTGATGCCTGGGGGTTTGGTCGCCCCCAGGCATTCTATTCACAAGGTCTCCTTCTGGAGGATTCGTTTTTGTCCCAATTCCCACCTCGTGGGTCTTGGGGTATGACTTCTAAGATAATGAATTTTATCATGGAAGTATCAAATTTATGGTACAGTCCTAGATGGCGGCTTACTGGGGTAATCATTTTGGCGTATTGAGAGTAGTATATATGATCATAGATTCGCTGTTTAAATTGGCGTATGGTCTTACCCACGTAGAAAGCGCCGCAGTGACATGTCATAAGGTATACCACCCCTTCGGTGTTACATGTGGCACTAAAGAAGGGGCGAAAGGATTCACCATTGGGCAGTTGGAATACTGTGCCTGTCTTGACCCAGGGACAGTATGAACACTGTCCGCAGGTGTTTAGGCCCCTGCTAGGTGGGGTTGTGTCCCTACTTTTTGGTTTGTACTCACTGGTTGTAATGCGATTTCCAATTGAGGAACTTTTCCTAAAAATTATTTTGGGTTTTTCCTTTACATATTTTCCCAAGGTGGAATCCTCACTTAAAAAGTGCCAATGTCGTTCCAAGCATTTTCTCAGCAATATATGGTGTTTAGAAAACTTTGTGATAAATTTAGTGGTTTCTTGATTACTGTGGGTTTGAGTTTTTGAATATAGCAGGGAAGTTCTTTCTCTTTTGAAGGCTTTGTTGTATGCTTTTCTGAGGAGACTTTTACTGTATCCTCGTTTCAAGAGACCCGCTCCCGAAGTTCTTTGGCCTGTACTTTAAAATCAGTATCATATGTGCAGTTTCTCCGTAGCCGGATATACTGTGCGTAGGGAAGACTGTGTATAAGATGTTCTGGATGTGCACTGTCGGCATGGAGCAAGGTATTGCCGGCTGTGCTCTTCCGATATAATTTGGTACTTATATTGTCATTGGCATCTCTGTAGATGGATACATCAAGGAAGGGTATTGTGTTTTTATCCCAAGCATATGTAAATTTTAAATTGTAGTTGTTATTGTTGAGTTGTGTCATAAATTCATTAAGTGCCGGTAATGTCCCGGTCCAAATAGTGAAGAATGTGTTTATTAGGGAATACCAGGATATTTGGTTACCACTTTAAATTAAGGATTATAAGCTAATTGGCCCCCAATAATGGATTTGAGTTAATCAACACCATTCCCAATAGTCTCCAATTTTCTATTATATACTTTTTTAGTATTGGGAAGTGTTTTCTTCCCCAAAAGCAATGCCAGGCTGTAATAATCTCCATTGCTATTACCCAATGCTGATGCCTAGGGTTTTTTTTTGCATACAGTCGAACGTGCTACTGTGGGTATGCCTATATATACTGTATGTATGCATATGTAGGCATACATATATATGTATTTCTAGGTATGTATCCCTTCTCTCTGTTACATTTTTACCACAAGTTTATATGCTCCCATATACGAGTCAAAATATGCCGTATCATGCTTTCAAACAGATTTTCAGTTCCCCTCCCACCCGGCCGGGTGTTGTAGAGGGTCGTATGTGTGAAAGGACGGTTGACAACCGCATTGATCTCTAGTAAAACCAGTGAATTGGTAAGTCGCAAACACAAACTTAATGCATAGATTATGCTACTCGGACATCCTTCAAAGCATGATGTTTGTGTATTTATACATTTTCTGTACTCATTTATACTTTGTATTATAGTATAAAGCTCCTGACGAAGCGGCCAAGTTCCGCGAAACATGTTGAGCACCCCAAGAACGATCTCCTTACACCCAAGACCTCGGAAGTGACAGCCCGGAGGATACCTGTCAGCAATGAAATCCATCATTATTATAGTTTGGAGACACATTGTTTGATTTAGAGTTTTCATTATTACGGCCATACACTTGGTCTTGAGGTGTTCTGTGTAGTTTGGTTCTTATAGTATTTTATATGTATAGGATACTAACAGTACTCTTGTATATTAATTTTATCATCAATATTTATATTAAAAATCAATTTTATTGAATCTTTAGTGGTGCCTAAAAAGTCAATTTTTCCCTCTTCCTATACTTCTCAATGTACTTCAGGACGTGGCACTATAGTTACCAAAGGTGTTAATTGCCACCTAAGGGCATAGCAATTCATAAATCCCCACGTTGGTGATTTGATCACTGTCCAGTGTCAATCACTTTGGTGTAAATACTGCAAACACCACAGGCCCCTTAAGTCTGAACTGAGAGCCTAAAGGAGGTGAGCGACCTGTGAGGTGATACTGAAAGGTCTATCTAAGTGGAGAGTTTAGAAGTTGAGCATGTGCTCCCTCACCCGACAGGCCGATCCGCCTGTATTCCTCACAGGAGGTGAGTTGACAAAACACTGCTCCACAGCACAAGGGTCCCGGACGAGGGTGCCCCACTGTTCCAGTTGTCAGCTGGGCTGCCCCTTCGACCTCCAGGTGCACGGGCTGGATACTGGAGATCGTTCGTTCCTCCGGATGGCTAGTCTCTCGATAAATCTAGGCCCCGGCTTCTGTCCTAACCACTAGTGATGAGCGGAATACGCCATATGCGATATTTCACGAATATATAGAAGAATATTCGCGAAATATTCGTTAATATCGAATATTCGTGATATTTTATCAAAAAAAATTTTTTGCGAAATTTCGCTAATGCGAATGCGAAATTGATTGCGAAATTCTCGTCAACGCGCGAAAACGGAGATCATTTCCTGGATTACTAAACTAATATGCACTAAACACTAACTCTACTTACACAAACTTATATGACTAAACTAAAGCTAATTTTTTTTTTTTTTTTATACACAAAACACAGAAGGGCAGAGAAAGTATTCGCGAATATTCGTAATACGAATATTCGCATTGCGAATATTTGGCAACATAAAAGGATCGCCTCAGCTACTCGGCCCAGGGTCTCTAATCATACCAGCAATGCTTTTAGACGTCGATGGAGATCACTAGGATGTGATGTTTTAAAAATAAATTTGAAAAAATACGAATATTCGCAATATCGAATATTCACCGCGATATTCGATTTATTCGCGAATACTCGAATATGCAATATTCGTTACGAATATTCGCAATGCGAATATTCGTGAGCAACACTACTAACCACACGGCTGTCTCTGTCAGCAGCTCCGCAGAGGATAGGAGGACCCAAGAGAGAGAAAAAGCGCCACTCCCTTTCCTCCCCCACAAGTCTGTGCGTAGGCATCACATGTTGCAACAGGGCAAGGCATTGAGGGAAATTTAGTCCCTTTCTCCTAAGAGTCAATGGAGTCCATATCTCCCTTTACTGGTAATCCCGCAATGCATGACTTCACAACAATGTCTAACATATTCACAAATTATGCTTAAAGTTCCAGCGGGATGGCCTGTCACTAGACTCAGACAGGGCGACCATGCTACACAAGTAAAAAATGTTTAAAGAAAAAGTCACACTAAATCGTGCCTGTTCCTGCCTTGTTCACCCTACATCACTATTTAGATCCAGATTTTGAACCCCCCTTCCCACCCACCAAAAAAGGTAATTCTAGGTAGTTGGGAACATCACCCTCCCTTCTCCATCTTGAAGTTCAGCACACCATGGGCATGGCTAGCAATGGTCAAATATTAGTCCTGTTACTGGGGGTATGGGATTGCATGCCTAGGCCTTGGTGCACGTTTCCACTTTCAGAAGGTCAACCGAATGATAACACATGCAGTAACAACAAGTATGTTTAGGTGCAAACTATACGGCACAAGTGCAGTAACAACAAGTACATTTAGGTGCAAACTATACAGCACAAGTGCAGTAAACTACAAGTATGTTTATGTGCAAACTACAGGGAGTGCAGAATTATTAGGCAAGTTGTATTTTTGAGGATTAATTTTATTATTGAACAACAACCATGTTCTCAATGAACCCAAAAAACTCATTAATATCAAAGCTGAATATTTTTGGGAGTAGTTTTTAGTTTGTTTTTAGTTTTAGCTATTTTAGGGGGATATCTGTGTGTGCAGGTGACTATTAGGCCTCGTACACATGAGGCAATTCATTTGTTCAAATCGGTCGGACCGACCGATTTGAACAAATCTGTCTGTTTGGATTTTGGTTTGCTCGCGTGTACACACAAGCAAACCAAAATCCCCACCAGCAGACAGCGCGCTGACGTGTCGGTGACGTGGCGGTGACGTTGACGCCGCCACGTCACCGCACCGGGAAGTAAAACACTTCCGCGCATGCGTCGAAACCATTCGGCGCGTGTGCGAGAAGACATGTCTGCTGGTTAGCGTACTAACCAGCAGACATGTCGGGCAGACGGGTTCCCAGCCGACGGATTGGTAAGCTTGCTTTCCAATCTGTCGGGTGGCCAAATCCGTCTGCTCGCCCGTACACACGATCGAATCTGTCTGCTGGGACGGTCTAGCAGACCGTTTCCAGCAAACAGATTTGATCGTGTGTACAAGGCCTTACTGTGCATAATTATTAGGCAACTTAACAAAAAACAAATATATACCCATTTCAATTATTTATTTTTACCAGTGAAACCAATATAACATCTCAACATTCACAAATATACATTTCTCACATTCAAAAACAAAACAAAAACAAATCAGTGACCAATATAGCCACCTTTCTTTGCAAGGACACTCAAAAGCCTGCCATCCATGGATTCTGTCAGTGTTTTGATCTGTTCACCGTCAACATTGCGTGCAGCAGCAACCACAGCCTCCCATACACTGTTCAGAGAGGTGTACTGTTTTCCCTCCTTGTAAATCTCACATTTGATGATGGACCACAGGTTCTCAATGGGGTTCAGATCAGGTGAACAAGGAGGCCATGTCATTAGTTTTTCTTCTTTTATACCCTTTCTTGCCAGCCACGCTGTGGAGTACTTGGACGCGTGTAATGGAGCATTGTCCTGCATGAAAATCATGTTTTTCTTGAAGGATGCAGACTTCTTCCTGTACCACTGCTTGAAAAAGGTGTGTTCCAGAAACTGGCAGTAGGACTGGGAGTTGAGCTTGACTCCATCCTCAACCCGAAAAGGCCCCACAAGCTCATCTTTGATGATAGCAGCCCAAACCAGTACTCCACCTCCACTTTGCTGGCGTCTGAGTCGGACTGGAGCTCTCTGCCCTTTACCAATCCACCCACGGGCCCATCAAGACTCACTCTCATTTCATCAGTCCATAAAACCTTAGAAAAATCAGTCTTGAGATATTTCTTGGCCCAGTCTTGACGTTTCAGCTTGTGTGTCTTGTTCAGTGGTGGTCGTCTTTCAGCCTTTCTTACCTTGGCCATGTCTCTGAGTATTGCACACCTTGTGCTTTTGGGCACTCCAGTGATGTTGCAGCTCTGAAATATGGCCAAACTGGTGGCAAGTGGCATCTTGGCAGCTGCACGCTTGACTTTTCTCAGTTCATGGGCAGTTATTTTGCGCCTTGGTTTTTCCACACGCTTCTTGCGACCCTGTTGACTATTTTGAATGAAACGCTTGATTGTTCGATAATCACGCTTCAGAAGCTTTGCAATTTTAAGAGTGCTGCATTCCTCTGCAAGATATCTCACTATTTTTGACTTTTCTGAGCCTGTCAAGTCCTTCTTTTGACCCATTTTGCCAAAGGAAAGGAAGTTGCCCAATAATTATGCACACCTGATATAGGGTGTTGATGTCATTAGACCACACCCCTTCTCATTACAGAGATGCACATCACCTAATATGCTTAATTGGTAGTAGGCTTTCGAGCCTATACAGCTTGGAGTAAGACAACATGCATAAAGAGGATGATGTGGTCAAAATACTCATTTGCCTAATAATTCTGCACTCCCTGTATACGACCCAAGTGCAGTAACACCAAGTATGTTTAGGTGCAAACTATACGGCCCAAGTGCAGTACCACCAAGTACGTTTAGGTGCAAACTATACAGCACAAGTGCAGTAAACTACAAGTATGTTTAGGTGCAAACTATACGGCCCAAGTGCAGTAACACCAAGTACATTTAGGTGCAAACTATACAGCACAAGTACGTTTAGGTGCAAACTATACAGCACAAGTGCAGTAAACTACAAGTATGTTTATGTGCAAACTATACGACCCAAGTGCAGTAACATCAAGTAGGTTTAGGTGCAAACTATACGGCCCAAGTGCAGTACCACCAAGTACGTTTAGGTGCAAACTATACGGCACAAGTGCAGTAACAACAAGTACGTTTTGGTGAAAACTATACGGTCCAAGTGCAGTAACACCAAGTACGTTTAGGTGCAAACTATACAGCACGAGTGCAGTAACACCAAGTACGTTTAGGTGCAAACTATACGGCCCAATTGCAGTAACACCAAGTATGTTTAGGTGCATTAGACCACACCCCTTCTCATTACAGAGATGCACATCACCTAATATGCTTAATTGGTAGTAGGCTTTCGAGCCTATACAGCTTGGAGTAAGACAACATGCATAAAGAGGATGATGTGGTCAAAATACTCATTTGCCTAATAATTCTGCACTCCCTGTATACGACCCAAGTGCAGTAACACCAAGTATGTTTAGGTGCAAACTATACGGCCCAAGTGCAGTACCACCAAGTACGTTTAGGTGCAAACTATACAGCACAAGTGCAGTAAACTACAAGTATGTTTAGGTGCAAACTATACGGCCCAAGTGCAGTAACACCAAGTACATTTAGGTGCAAACTATACAGCACAAGTGCAGTAAACTATAAGTACGTTTAGGTGCAAACTATACGGCCCAAGTGCAGTAACACCAAGTACGTTTAGGTGCAAACTATACAGCACAAGTGCAGTAAACTACAAGTATGTTTATGTGCAAACTATACGACCCAAGTGCAGTAACATCAAGTAGGTTTAGGTGCAAACTATACGGCCCAAGTGCAGTACCACCAAGTACGTTTAGGTGCAAACTATACGGCACAAGTGCAGTAACAACAAGTACGTTTTGGTGAAAACTATACGGTCCAAGTGCAGTAACACCAAGTACGTTTAGGTGCAAACTATACAGCACGAGTGCAGTAACACCAAGTACGTTTAGGTGCAAACTATACGGCCCAATTGCAGTAACACCAAGTATGTTTAGGTGCAAACTATACGGAACAAGTGCAGTAACAACAAGTACGTTTAGGTGCAAACTATTCAGCACAAGTGCAGTAAACTACAAGTACGTTTAGGTGCAAACTATACGGCCCAAGTGCAGTAACACCAAGTACGTTTAGGTGCTTTGGTGGATATCGACCAGACGGGGTTTATGCCGGGCAAGTCCACGGATACCAATCTGAGACACTTATTCACGCATCTACAACTCCCCAATTTGGATTCGTCAACCAGAATCATTGTTTCTATTGATATAGAAAAAGCTTTTGACTCGATGGACTGGAACTTTATGCATGCGGTCCTTGAGCGGATGGGTTTTGGTCAGTCCTTTCGACAATGGGTTTCTCTCCTTTATAGTGCACCCAGGACGGCTATTCGCACGGGTGGTCATACTTCCGAATATTTCTCGGTGGGCAGAGGTACCAGGCAGGGTTGCCCACTGTCGCCTTTCCTGTTTGCGCTCATGATGGAGCCGCTGGCAGTGGCGTTGAGATCTTCAGGAGATGTTAAGGCAATCAGGGTGGGCAGCATTGATAAGGGGTTGCCGCTCTATGCTGATGATCTCTTACTGTTTTTGCAGGATCCTGGGGATTCGTTAAACGCTGCCTTAGATATTATGGATACGTTTACCACATTCTCCGGGTTAAAGGTTAACTGGACTAAGTCGTCCATACTACCTTTGGATGACAGGGCCAGGGAGAAGGTGAATCCGAATTTATCACTAAAATGGGTGTCTCAGATAACCTATTTAGGGATTAAAGTCACTGCATGTGTGGCTGACTATATGTCTCTTAATTTGTTGCCTCTTGTAACATTTTTCAAGCAAAAAGCACAGATTTGGCAAAGGTTCCCCGTGTCTCTGATAGGTACAGTAGGGTTAATCTCCTTAAGATGAAAATTCTACCTGTAATTTTATATTTCTTGAGGAACGCCCCGGTTTGGATCCTTCAGGACACTAGACAGTATCACTAGTTCTTTCCTTTGGGCTCCTAAAATGCATAGAGTTGGGTTGAAGGGTCCTGTAGGAGCCATGGGGGCAGGGCGGGTTGGCCTTGCCTGATAGGCGTAAGTACTACTTGGCCGGTCAATTGGTTTTTGTACATAGATGGTTGGTCTCGGATGCGGGGGACTCTGCGACAGTTCTAGTGGCGGCCCATTTGGGTTCCTACGAATCCCTTTGCCTGGCTATCTATAGGGGCACCGGTCGAGATCTCCCTCTTACAGACGCTCTAAAAGCTACTGTTAAGTCTTGGGAGGAGGTGGGGAGGTTGGCCTGTCCAAATTACAAGGGACTTTCCCCTTCGACCCCTCTGTGGATGAACCCAAAGCTGCGACAATTTTATGAGTTTGATGATCCTATGGGTTGGGCAACCAGGGGAGTTAAGTTGCTGGGAGACATTACCCGTGATGGGGTGCTCTTAACGTTTGACCAACTTAAAGGGACACTGAAGTCAGGGCTTTTGTTTAAAAAAAATAACAAACATGTGATACTTACCTCCACTGTGCAGTTCGTTTTGCACAGAGTGGCCCGGAAAGCTGTCTTCTGGGGTCCCTCGGCGGCTGTCTGGGCTTCTCCTCGCAAAAGCTTTCCCTCTTCATGCGAGGGCGCTCGCATGGAGGAAAGCTTTTGCGAGCGCGCTCCCGTGATACAGCGGCGGCCCCCGGCGCGCCGCGTCATCCGCTCTGATTGACAGCAGCGCTAGCCAATGGCTGCGCTGCTATCAATCCGCCCAGCCTAGCCAATCAATGGCCAGGCTGGGAACCGAAGAGGATGACGTGGACGCGCCCGGGAGATTCGAACGGTCAGGTAAGTACAACGGGGGCTCGGGGGGGGGGCGGTGCTGTGAGATGTTTTTTTACCTTAATGCATAGGATGCATTAAGGTAAAAAAACGTGTACCTTTACAACCCCTTTAAAGCCAGACATGACCTTCCTAACTCACAATTTTTTCGTTATCTTCAGTAGAGACATGCTTTTCAGACGCAGTTTAGAACAGAAAAAGTTGAATCCTTTCCTTCTAGTATGGAGGAGTTACTTATGACGGAAGACCTACCCAAGACTCTGTCGGTCACATATAAGGAGCTGTTCAAGACTAGCCCCAAGGCATTACTTAAATGCAGTGAACGTTGGGAGGCGGGGGTTCCGGGTGTCCAAGGGGAGGAGTGGGAGGAGATGTGGGACCGTCCATTTCAATATCTAGTGTCTGCTAGAGACAGACTGATTCAGTTTAAGTTCTTACATAGAATGTACTATACCTCTGCTAGGTTGGCCTCAATTTACCCCTCTGTGCCCTCAGAGTGTTGGAGGTGCTCGTTCGCACTGGCTGACGCTCATCATATTTTTTGGGGTTGCCCCCAGATTCAGCTGTTTTGGTCTGGGGTGACTTCTTGTATTGCGGAGGTACTGGGGGTGCCAATTCCATTAGAAATTAGTGTCTGTCTGCATGGTTTGGTGGAGGTGGTGGTCCCGTCTAGGGCTCACAGGACTCTACTTAATATATTACTGTTCTATGGTAGGAAGGCCATCTTGCTTAAATGGAAAAAACCTGGGGCGCCAGAAGTTGCTTTTTGGAAGGGGCTGGTAAATGCAATGATCCCGTTTTATAAATTGACATATATCTCCCGGGGCTGTAGGGGGAAATTTGAGAAAGTATGGAGGGCTTGGTATGAATCTGATTGAACGCTGGGTTAATATGGATAGTCAAAGATCGTAAGTGGGATCCTGCGGTCCATCAGACATTCTCCTGGTCCGATTGCATTGGGTTCTAGATGTGGATGGTATAGTAGGTGAGGGGGAGGCTGTATACGCACATTCGGTTTACTTTTAATGATTAAGGAAGAGGACGGGAACTGAGTAAAAGGGGGGGGCACATTTGCTACGACTGATGTTTGTCGTTGGCGCTGGTACTATGTTAGGATGTGTTTTTTCCCGGTCATGTTGACCGAAGGTTTCACTTGGTGTTGTGCCAAGAAATGTATGTCTTGTCTGTTATGCAAAAATTTTCAATAAAAATAAATTTTCAAAAAAAGTACGTTTAGGTGCAAACTGTACAGCACAAGTGCAGTAAACTACAAGTACGTTTAGGTGCAAACTATACGGCCCAAGTGCAGTAACACCAAGTATGTTTAGGTGCAAACTATATGGCACACATGCAGTAACACCAAGTATGTTTAGGTGCAAACTATACGGCCCAAGTGCAGTAACACCAAGTACGTTTTGGTGCAAACTATATGGCCCAAGTGCAGTAACAACAAGTACGTTTAGGTGCAAACTATACGGCCCAAGTGCAGTAACACCAAGTACATTTAGGTGCAAACTATACAGCACAAGTGCAGTAACACCAAGTACGTTTAGGTGCAAACTATACGGCCCAAGTGCAGTACTACCAAGTACGTTTAGGTGCAAACTATACAGCACAAATGCAGTAAACTACAAGTACGTTTAGGTGCAAACTATACGGCCCAAGTGCAGTAACAACAAGTACGTCTAGGTGCAAACTATACAGCACAAGTGCAGTAAACTACAAGTACGTTTAGGTGCAAACTATACGGCCCAAGTTCAGTAACACCAAGTACATTTAGGTGCAGACTATACAGCACAAGTGCAGTAAACTACAAGTATGTTTAGGTGCAAATTATACAGCACAAGTGCAGTAAACTACAAGTACGTTTAGGTGAAAACTATACGGCCCAAGTGCAGTAACACCAAGTACGTTTAGGTGCAAACTATACGACACAAGTGCAGTAACACCAAGTACGTTTAGGTGCAAACTATACGGCCCAAGTGCAGCAACACCAAGTACGTTTAGGTGCAAATATATAGCACACGGGCAATACAACACGTTAGAAGACTGCAGCTAGCACAATCAACTGCCTGACAAATAGCAATAGCTAATCTAGCTCAACTATACAGTGTATAAATATATGTACAACTCCTGCGATGTATATATATCCTCTACACACTGTAAATAAATTTAACTAAACTGACTAGCCTGCCTGCTCTATCTATCTATCTATCTACTAATTAGGGTTGTCCCGTTACCGATACTAGTATCGGTATCAGGACCGATACAGAGTATTTGCGGGAGTACTTGTACTCGCACAAATGCTCCCGATGCTTCTGCCGATACTTTTTTTGTATTTATCAACATGTTCTGTGAAAATTCTTTGAGTTTTTTACTACTGCGTGACAAGCAAATAAAACATTTTTATAAACTTTTATAATGTCTTGAGTTAGCATTCTTCATAATTCTAAAGAAAATATCCTTAGTCTGTATTGTGGTTTGAAAACTGTCACATTTAAAAAAGGTATCTGTATTCGGTATCGGCGAGTAAATGAAAAAAAGTATCGGTACTTGTACTCAGTCCTAAAAAAGTGGTATCGGGACAACCCTACTAGTAATAAAGACACTGTCTCTCTCTCTCTCTCTCTCTCTCTATAGGACTGATCTCTTTAACAACGCCGCAACACACTACACAAGGCGGCCTTGCAGACGGCCGTTTATAGTGTGGGGCACGTGCTAAAGCCCTAAGCCATAATTGCCAAAGCCACCCCATTATGGCTCTCAATTTTTTGCGCGCTCTGATTGGCCAAGCATGCGGGACATACAGCATGCTTGGCCAATCGTCAGCGCGCAATGCCGCAGTGAATAATGGGCCATGGCGCGTCACTCTAATTTGGCGTGAATGACCCATTTTGTTTGAATTTCGACGAACGTACGAACAGAAGATGAACTTGCCTTATTTCCCTGGGAATACCATGTGAGTATTAATTTTCGCATATAAAAGTCATACCCACTTTTTGGGTACAAGCTCAGATCAGACCTAAGTTTGCAGAGTTCAGCATAGGTAGCCTCTGAAGGGGGTTGCTTGATACGCATTTATAGGGTCCTTATACAGGGAGTGCAGAATTATTAGGCAAATGTGTATTTTGACCACATCATCCTCTTTATGCATGTTGTCTTACTCCAAGCTGTATAGGCTCCAAAGCCTACTACCAATTAAGCATATTAGGTGATGTGCATCTCTGTAATGAGAAGGGGTGTGGTCTAATGACATCAACACCCTATATCAGGTGTGCATAATTATTAGGCAACTTCCTTTCCTTTGGCAAAATAGGTCAAAAGAAGGACTTGACAGGCTCAGAAAAGTCAAAAATAGTGAGATATCTTGCAGAGGGATGCAGCACTCTTAAAATTGCAAAGCTTCTGAAGCGTGATCATCGAACAATCAAGCGTTTCATTCAAAATAGTCAACAGGGTCGCAAGAAGCGTGTGGAAAAACCAAGGCGCAAAATAACTGCCCATGAACTGAGAAAAGTCAAGCGTGCAGCTGCCAAGATGCCACTTGCCACCAGTTTGGCCATATTTCAGAGCTGCAACATCACTTGAGTGCCCAAAAGCACAAGGTGTGCAATACTCAGAGACATGGCCAAGGTAAGAAAGGCTGAAAGACGACCACCACTGAACAAGACACACAAGCTGAAATGTCAAGACTGGGCCAAGAAATATCTCAAGACTGATTTTTCTAAGGTTTTATGGACTGATGAAATGAGAGTGAGTCTTGATGGGGCAGATGGATGGGCCCGTGGCTGGATTGGTAAAGGGCAGAGAGCTCCAGTCCAACTCAGACGCCAGCAAGGTGGAGGTGGATTACTGGTTTGGGCTGGTATCATCAAAGATGAGCTTGTGAGGCCTTTTCGGGTTGAGGATTGAGTCAAGCTCAACTCCCAGTCCTACTGCCAGTTTCTGGAAGACACCTTCTTCAAGCAGTGGTACAGGAATAAGTCTGCATCCTTCAAGAAAAACATGATTTTCATGCAGGACAATGCTCCATCACACGCGTCCAAGTACTCCACAGTGTGGCTGGCAAGAAAGGGTATAAAAGAAGAAAAATTAATGACATGGCCTCCTTGTTCACCTGATCTGAACCCCATTGAGAACCTGTGGTCCATCATCAAATGTGAGATTTACAAGGAGGGAAAACAGTACACCTCTCTGAACAGTGTCTGGGAGGCTGTGGTTGCTGCTGCACGCAATGTTGATGGTGAACAGATCAAAACACTGACAGAATCCATGGATGGCAGGCTTTTGAGTGTCCTTGCAAAGAAAGGTGGCTATAATGGTCACTGATTTGTTTTTGTTTTGTTTTGGAATGTCAGAAATGTATATTTGTGAATGTTGAGATGTTATATTGGTTTCACTGGTAAAAATAAATAATTGAAATGGGTATATATTTGTTATTTGTTAAGTTGCCTAATAATTATGCACACCTGATATAGGGTGTTGATGTCATTAGACCACACCCCTTCTCATTACAGAGATGCACATCACCTAATATGCTTAATTGGTAGTAGGCTTTCGAGCCTATACAGCTTGGAGTAAGACAACATGCATAAAGAGGATGATGTGGTCAAAATACTAATTTGCCTAATAATTCTGCACTCCCTGTATTGTCTAGGAAAGTGTTAAGGGTTGCATTGTGTTTTTTCTTCTCCTCGGCTCCCTGCTTCAGTAGTGTCCCTTGTATGACAGACTTGTGGGCATTCCAAAGCATGGTGGAATTAGAGACAGAACCAGCATTGAGGGTAAGAAAGTCCCCAATCACAGATCTGACCTGTTCCCTATTGTCCTTGCCCTTATCAGGGAAGAGTTTAGTCGCCATAGTTTATGTGGTGTGGTGGAGGGTTTCAGGGTGAGTGTAATAGACACAGGGGCATGGTCGGACCATGATATCACCCCAATGGAGGAGGTACAAATGGATTGTAGTAGTACTTTGGAGGTCAGGAACAGGTCGATCCTGGAATAGGTTCTCTGTGAGTTGGAGTAGAAGGTGAAATCTTTCTCAGTGACATGTTGACGTCTCCAGGGATCATAGAACTCTTACAATAGTACCAAAGAAGAAAGGGCAGTGTATATTCTTCTCTTTGGTGTATAAGTATCTAGTGAATGGTTGATTACTTAATTAAAATCACCACATATAAAAATTTGGTCTATGGGGTAATGTTGTATGACAGTTTTGTAGAAAAAAATTGGTGGGTGTTTGGGGCATAGAGATTAACAATTATCAGAGGTTTGTTTTTGAAACAAGCTAATAGTATTAGGAACCTGCCGGAAGAATCTTCTTCTATGTGCAATACAGTGAGGGATACGAAAGAGCGCACGCTATCATTACTCCTCTCATTTTTTATTAGTTTGGGAGTGGAAGATATGTGGTAACAGTTTGTGGGTACAGCGTGGTGGGTTAATTTAAGAAAAGTGTGTCTCTTGGATACACAGTATATCAGTGTGTCGGGAAATCGCTTCCCTACATAACATGGATCGTTTGAATGGTCTATTCAAACCCTTGACATTAAGGGAAGTGATTTTTAGTGACATGTGTAGTGATTGGGTAGATGTCAAGGTGGCGCAGAGATCTGATTGGTCCTATTTAGGTGCAAACAGTATATCACATAACTTTTGAGGACCAGAAGTGTATTTACAATTTGTTTACGAAAGCAACGAGTGAGAAAAATTACTTCTACACAGTAATCAAGACTGATGTAGATGCTACATGAGTTTAGTTACAAACACAACAAGAGGATATTATGGTAACCTGAGAGATGCTGTGTGCTTTGCACACAATAGCAGTAGGGCGAGGAGAGTCAACCAATGGGGAAACAGCTCCTCCACAAATTTAATACAGATGATATCCAGCTGGGCTTAGGGATGACCATGGTAGGTTGTCCCTGTGTAGTAAAAAATATAAGGTAGGGGGCGCTAAACTGTAAATGATAAAACAAATAGTGGTTCTTTTGTAAAACAATTAATCGCTAAATTGATATTATTCAATGTGAAATATATTCTGTTGTTAGGCAATATACATAAATAAAGTGCTCTAAACCATAACCATATTAATGTACTGACACCATCTGTATGAATTGTTCAGAAGTATATGCAGTGCTATACACCATTTAAAATATTAATTTAACAGCAATGTGCCAAAGTGATCAAACTTATATCCACAGCAAGTATTAAAGATTGTAAAGAGTCCAAAATATAGAGGAAGTTCCTTCCAATATAAAGGTTGATATAATTGCCACCTTCACCAACTAGGTTGTCACCAAAAGTGCTCTGTAAATTGATGTCCGCTTACCAGATGGTGTTGACCTAATTGTTAAAAAAGATCAGTTGCGCTTTAGCAAAATTATGCTTGCTGCAATGGTGGAGACTGTACACTGGGTCCGTACATCTCCTCAATTAGAGATTCTCAAGCAAGGATATGTGTGGAAAGATATAAAGGGAGCCGCAATAGTGTAATCCCATTTATTAAAAAATAAAGTATAAAAACAGAAGGGCCGTATGGCTGCTTACATTTAAAAGTCCCTTCTCCTGACACTGAGGCTGTTCTGTATGTAAAAAGATGGCTCGAGTCCCACAATCAGCGTGGTGACTGCCACACAGGGCCTTTAAGGAGATTGAATTAATATATTTAACAGCCTCTGTGCCAGTATTGGGCAAACACACAGGCTTACATTGAAAATGTGCCATTAAAAACTTATAACTAAAATGCATCATAATTTACCAATTCCAAATGAGGGAGAGTAGATCCCCAGACCTAGGTGCATAATGGTTACATTAATCTCACTCTATTACTATTAGGGGAGGTGTTCATGAGTGTCACTACATCTAGTACTAACCTAGAGGCTATGAATAAATAAAATAGTATACCTAAAATTAAGGTGGGAGGAAAATAGTCACGGGTAGGAATTAAAAAATGATAACTTACATACCCACTTGATCCTTACTTATTCATTAGTCAAAAAACAATTAAGATCTAAATCTATATTGAGTCCCAGGGGCTGCGTCATTTTAAGACGATACAACCACTGGGTCTCATTCTGGGAGATGGCATTTTTAAGATTTATACCTCTCCAGTTTTGGGTGATTTTGTCTATCCCATAGAAAATAAGGAGGTGGGGATCCCTGTCATGGTGTTCCCGAAAATGACGTGAGACACTGTGGTTCAGAAAATCCTTGGAGATGTTTGCCACATTCTCATTGATTCGCACTCTAAGTTCTCGTGTGGTCTTCCTCACATATTAGAGGGAACATGGGCACTCCAACACATACGTCACATGATTGGAATAGCACGTAACCAGCGGTTTGATGGTAAATTCTTGTTTGGATTAGATTGAAATGTACTAATTTTCTTTGACAGGCTTTTGGTGGTAGGACATGCTTTGCACCTTTTGCAATAGTGAAAGCCTGATCCGTCAAGAAAGGTTTTTTTGGGGGAGTCTGGAACAATTTGGAGCAATAATATGTCTTAACCCAGGAGCTCGTCTATAAAAAAAATTTAGGTCTAGGAGTTAACAAGGTTTGGAAATCCTTATCTTTTAAAAGAATGGGCCAGAATTTCTTAAAAACCTTTTCTACATGTTTGTACTGTCTGTGAAAGCCTGAGAGCTGGTTTTCACAGGCTCGACTCGTCAGGCGACTTAGCCACCTGATAAGTCGCGATTGGTTCTCTACGATGGAACCGTTCTAATAGGAGCGAATCAAGTTGGTCCGACTTAGAAAAAGGTTCCTGTACTACTTTGGGACGACTTCAGGGCGACTTGCATTGACTTCAATACAGAAGTAATTTGGCAAGTCACCTCTGATGTCGTGGGCAGATCGCCTTGCTGAGTCGCTCGGCAAGTCGTGATGTCCCTGTGTAAACCGGCTCTTAGACAAAAGCCAATTCTCCTTGAAATTGAGTTGTATTCTTTGTAGTTAATAAGGAATCCCTATCTATTTGTAAAACTTGATTTTTCATTGCAATGAGAGTTTTTGGGCAGTATGCCTTTTCCTGGAATCTGTTGGTTAGTAATTCTGCCTGTGTGTAAAAATTGTCATTGGATGTTACAGATGTAGACCAGAACACTAAAATCAATTTAGCAATTAATCATAAATGTTTTTTAAATGCATTCCCTGGGTCAGAGTTTGTCTTAGTTCCCTTACAGTTTTTTTTAGGGCATCCTATACACAGGTTCAGATTCAGCAGGAAAAATGACCATGTACTACTGCTACAAACTTGGCATTGGTATACTGTATGTGTGTGTGTGTGCCTGTGCGTGCGAGTGCAGGATTCATGCTTCTCGGCATGCAGCTCAAATGTTCCATTTTTTATAAAGCTGTTTGGCAAACTTCTAACAATAATCATTTTTAAATTTGGCAGCTGTGTATGACATGAGAGGTTTTAAGAGTCTGTCATCTTTGTGCAGGGGTAGCTGGAGTTCTGAGCATTTTTTCTTGGAACTTTCTCTTCTTTGGTCTGTCTATATCAGGCATGTCCAAAGTCCGACCCGGGGGCCAATTGCGGCCCCCGTTCCAGTTTAATGTGGCCCCCCTAGTAATTTGGATATATTCTGTATTTATCGGCGCTGTTTCGGAGGGGACAGGGAGAGGGGCAACGAGTGCTGTCAAATTACACACAGGAGAATCTCCTGTTTACTCAGTGACATCTGTAATAGGAAGTCCCATTTCCTGGGCTGCCCTTGGACGACTCCTCTGTCTATCATAGAAGGCGGGAGAAATTGTATTAAAGAGGCTGCTGTGTAAACAGGAGATTCTCCTGTGTGTAATCTGTTAGGTCTTGTACACACGAGGGGATATGTCCGCTGAAAACGGTCCGATGGACCGTTTCAGCAGACATCTCCGCTCGTGTGTATGGGCTAGCGGACAGATTTCTCCACCCGACAGATTTCAAAGCATGCTTTGAAATCTATCCGGTGGGAATCTGTCCGCCCGACATGTCTGCTGGTTAGTACACTTACCAGCAGACATGTCGTCCCCCACCGCCGCCGCGCCGCCGCCGAATGCATTCGGCGCATGCGCGGAAGTGTTTAACTTCCTGGTGCGGTGACGTGGCGGTGACGTGGCGGCGGCAACGTCACCGCCGCGTCACCGCCACGTCACCGCGCCGTCCGGCGGCGGGGAATTTGATCCGATGGTGTGTACACGCCATCGGATCAAACTCCCGATCGGACATATTTGATGGAAATGGTCCGTGGACCGTTTTCATCGGATATGTCCGATCGTGTGTACGAGGCTTTAGGCTGCATTGATGGGCAATGACCCTTACTTTGCTTCAAGTTCTTTATTTACATTTTGTTTCCCTGAAACTTCCCTCCCAAAGTGTAGGTGCATGTTACACGCCGATAAATACGGTAGATCCAAATTACACGCCCACGCTCATCTCTTCACCACACAAAGGCAAGAGAATTTGTGTTGGGCAGTGTATTATTGCTCGAACAAACACACTCAACCAAATTTTAATGGTTCAAAGAATGTCAGGCAAATTGGTCGGCCCTTACGCATGTTCACTTCATCAAATCTGGCCCTCTTTGAAAAAAGTTTGGACACCCCTGGTCTATATTGAAAGGTGCAGATAAGCTCTGACAATGCTAATAACTCAAAGTAGGAATAGTTTTCAAGATCAGAAGCTTTCCATAAGCTGGAGATGCCTTTTGATGCCATAAAATGATGTGAATGTCCAGGTAAGAGTCATTGCAAAGGATGGATAAATAAATACAGTATTTTCAGGGGAAAAAAACCCATCAATGCAGCCTGATTAGTGCCCACCTGCAGTCTCCTCATCTCACATCAATGCAGCCTGATCAATGCCCATCTGCAGCCCATCTCATCATGCAGCATGATCAATGCTCATCTGCAGCCCATCTCATCAATGCAGCTGGATCAATGCCCATCTGCAGCCCATATCATCAATCTAGCATTATCAATGCCCATCTGCAGCCCATCAGTGACAATCAGTGCTGCCTATCAGTGCCCATTACAGCCGCCTGTCAGTGTCCATCACAGCCAACTGTCAATGCCGCCTGTCAATGCCCATCATTTCCGCCTGTCAGTTCCCATCAGTGCCACATATCAGTGCCCATCAGTACCGCCTATTGGTGCCCATCAGTTTTTCTAATCAGTGCCGCCTGTCAATGTCAATGCCTATCGGTTCCACCTGTCAGTGCCACTTATCAGTGCCCTTCAGTGCCGCCTATTGGTGCCTATCAGTGCTGCAAATCAGTGCCACCTATCAGTGCCCATCAATTCTACATATCAGTGCCGCCTCATCAGTGCCGCCTCATCAGTGCCCATCAGTGCCGCCTCATCATAAGTGAAGGGGAAAACAAAATGTTATAACAGAAACTAAGAAAACCTTGTTTTAATCAAAATTTGTTTTTAGTTTGTTTAGCAAAAAATAAAATCCCCAGAGGTGACCGTGTTGCATGACCGCGCAATTGTCATTTAAAGTGTGACAGCGCTAAAAGCTGAAAACTGTCTGGGCAGGAAGGGGCAACACTGGGCAGGAAGGGGCAAAAGTGCCTTGTATTGAAGTGGTTAAAGAGAATCAGACTCTTGAGCGGAACTGTATGGTCCAACCCTGTCCATCTTTCACATTCTCAGCCATCATTATCTGGATCTGGGGGAATGTGCTCTCCATCTGGAGGTGCTCCAAGTCCTTTGCCACAAGTGAGCAAACCTTAAGCTCCGGATTCAACAAAAAACTGGAGAGGGGTTTGTCACCAGGTCTAGAGATTCTTGGGCCTTGTAACATTGTGTGACCAGTTTAACCTGATCTATGCCTTTCCTCCTCTTATACAGTGGATATAAAAAGTCTACACACCCCTGTTAAAATGTCAGATTTCTGTGATGTAAAAAAAAAATAGACAAGATAAATAATTTCAGAATGTTTTCCACCTTCTAATGTGAACTATAAACTGTACAACTAAACTAAAAAACAAACTGAAATATTTGGGGGGGGGGGGTAAAATAAATAAAATAATGTGGTTGAATACGTGTGCACACCCTCTTATAACTGGGGATGTAGTTGTGTTCAGAATTAAGCAATCATATTCAAACTCATTTTAAATATAAGTCAGTACACACCTACCATCATTTAAAGTTCCTCTGATTAACCCTAAATAAAGTTTGGCTGTTTTAGTAGGTATTTCCTGACATTTTCTTAGTCGCATCCTACGGCAAAAGCCATGGTCCACAAAGAGCTTTTTAAAGCACCAGAAGGGTCTCGTTGTTAAAAGGTAGCAATCAGGAGAAGTGTACAAAAGCATTCCCAAGGCATTTGATATAACATGGAACACAGTGAAGACAATCAAGTGGAGAAAATATGGCACAACAGTGACATTACCAAGAACTGGATGTCCCTCCAAAGTTTATGAAAAGACAAGAAGAAAACTGGTCAGGGAGGGTGCCAAGAGGCCTACAGCAATATTAAAGGAGCTGTAGGAATATCTGGCAAGTACTGGCTGTGTGGTACATAATATTGGCACAAAACCTTAAGGGCCCTTTCACATCCGCTAACGTCCGCTAGATCCGCATCTGTTTTTGCGGATGGAAGAATGTCCTATTTTTCTTCCGTCCGGCCAAACGGATCGGATGCAAACGGACAGACGGTCCGTTTCCATCCGATTCCCCATAGGGGAGAGCGGAGGAGAGACAGGGCGGTCCCTGCACAGTGTGCGGGGACCGCCCCGTCCGCCGACAGCTGAGCGGAGCCCCCCCCGCTGAGCTGACGGGCACACAGAGCGGACCGAAAAACGGTCCGCTCCGTGTGAAAGGACCCTAAGGCTTCTGCTAGAAAGCTGAACATGAAGAGGAACTTTATTTTTCAGCATGGCAACAACCTAAACCATACATCCAAATCAACAAAGGAATGGCTTCACCAGAAGAAGATTAAAGTTTTTGGAATGGCCCAGCCAGAGCCTAGACCTAAATCTGATTGAAAATCTGTGGGGTGATCAGAAGAGGGCTGTGCACAGGAGATGCCCTTTCAATCTGACAGATTTGGAGTGTTTTTGCAAAGAAGAGTGGGCAAATATTGCCAAGTCAAGAAGTGCAATGCTGATAAACACACGATCATTTTTCTGCATGAAAAAAACGTTGTTTTTCAAAAACTTCATTTAAAATGATTGTGTGTGGGCTACACATCATTTTTCAGGTTCTGAAAAACGATAAAAAAAAAATCGAACATGCTGCATTTTTTAACCACTTAAAGACCCCCGCACGCACATATACGGCCTTACAGGCACAAGGGCACAAGGGCGTAAATTTACGTCCCCGCCTGAGTGCGGTTCGGGGGTCCCATCGGGACCCCCTCCGCGGCGTGCGGGGGTCTCCCTACCTCTGGGAGCGATCCGGGATCTGCGGGCGGATGTCCGTGATATCCGCCCCCCCCGCGATCGCTCCCAGCCAATGGGAGCGCGCTCCCAGCCTGTCACTTCCTCCTCCTGTGTTTACACAGGAAGGAGGAAATGATGTATTCTCTCATCGCAGCGCTGTTTCCCAGCGCTGCTGATGAGAGAAGACATCACAAGTAAGTGTGCACCAACACAACACTGACACACACTCACATAGGCATATTAACCCCTTGTGATCGCCCCCCCCACCCCCCTGTCACAGTGTCACTGAATGCAGTGATCTAATCACTGCATTTAGTGTCAGTGTGACAGGCAGTGTAAAAAACAGTTAGTGTTAGGTTCAGGATAGCCCCCCCACCCCCCCTAATAAAGTTTTAACCCCCTGATCACTGCCCTAGTTAACCCTTTCACTCCCTATTGCCAGCGTCACTAAGCGATCATTTTTCTGATCGCTGTATTAGTGTCGCTGTTCCCGCTAGGTAGCTATTTTTTTTTATTGCGATTTTTTTTTTTTACTAAAGACATGTGGCTAAATAAATTTTGGCCTAAATGTTTGACTAAAATTTCGTTTATTTGATTTTTTTTTAACAAAAAGTAAAAAATAGTGTTTTTTTTTCAAAAATGTCGCTCTATTTTTGTATATAGCGCAAAAAATAAAAATCGCAGAGGTGATCAAATACCACCAAAAGAAAGCTCTATTTGTGGGAAGAAAAGGACGCAAATTTTGTTTGGGAGCCACGTCGCACGACCGCGCAATTGTCTGTTAAAGCGACGCAGTGCCGAATCGCAAAAACACCTTGGGTCATTTACCAGCGTATTGGTCCGGGTCTTAAGTGGTTAACATCGTTTTAAACAATGTCGTTTTATCGGGTTGTAAAAAATGATCGTGTGTGGGCTAAAACGACGTTTTAAACCCGCGCATGCTCAGAAGCAAGTTTTGAGACGGGAGCGCTCTTTCTGGTAAAACTACCGTTCATAATGGAGTAAGCACATTTATCACGCTGTAACAGACAGAAAAGCGTGAATCGTCTTTTACTAACACGGAATCAACTAAAGCAGGCCAAAGGCAAATAGAAATTCCCCTTTAGAGTGCCGTCGTACGTGTTGTACGTCACCGCGCTTTGCTCATCATTTTTTTTTTAAACGATGGTGTGTGGGCAACGTAGTTTTTAATGATGAAGTTGGAAAAACTTTGTTTTTTGGACATGCTGAAAAACAAAGTTTTTTTTCATGCTGAAAAATTATTGTGTGTAAGCGGCATGAGTGTTGTAATAAAATCAAAAGGTGCTTCAACAAAGTAATAGTTTAACCACTTCCCGACGGCCGTACGAATATATGCGGCCGTCAGGTGGTTCTGAATCTCTGAAAGGGCGCATATATGCGCCCTGTGCTATTCCTGGCCACTAGAGGGCGTGCGAGCACCGCCGGCGGCGCACGGGCGGCCGCCGGCGGCGCGCGCGTGCCCGCTGCATCCCTGAGATACTGATGCGCGTGCCTGGCGGCCGCGATGTCCGCCAGGCACTCGCAATTGGCGGCTACAGGGACAAGGCATGGATCTCTGTGTGTAAACACAGAGATCCATGTCCTGTCAGGAGAGAGAGGAGACCGATCTGTGTCTCTTGTACATAGGGACACAGCATCGGTCACCTTCCCCCACACAGTTAGAACACACCCAGGATACACATTTAACCCCTTCCATGCCCCCCTAGTGTTAACCCCTTCACTGCCAGTCACATTTATACAGTAATCGGTGCATTTTTATAGCAGTATAAATGTGAATGGCGCCAAAAATGTGTCAAAAGTGTCCGATGTGTCCCAA
The DNA here is from genome assembly GCA_029574335.1 of Rana kukunoris. Lineage (NCBI taxonomy): Eukaryota > Metazoa > Chordata > Amphibia > Anura > Ranidae > Rana > Rana kukunoris. Next base: position 171,173,853 of record CM056052.1, read on the forward strand.
TAAAAATCACAGATCGCCGCCATTACTAGTAAAAAAAAATAATAATAGAAATTAATAATAATTCTGTCCCCTATTTTGTAAGCGCTATAACTTTTGCGCAAACCAGTCGCCTTTTGCGATTTTTTTTTTTTACCAAAAATATGTAGAATAATACGTATCGGCCTAAACTGAAAAAAAAAAAGTTTTTTTTAAAAAAAAATTGGCTATTTATTATAGTAACAAGTAAAAAATATTGACTTTTTTTCAAAATTGTCGCTCCTTTTTTGTTTATAGCGCAAAAAATAAAAACCACAGAGATGATCAAATACCACCAAAAGAAAGCTCTATTTGTGGGGAAAAAAGGACGCCAATTTTGTTTGGGAGCCACGTCGCACGACCGCGCAATTGTCAGTTAAAGCGACGCAGTGCCAGAAGCTGAAATTTCACCTGGTCAGGAAGGGGTATAAGTGCCCAGTAAGGAAGTGGTTAAGGCCCACTTCACATGGGGACGGATCCGCTTTCAGCAGCCCTCCAGCTCAGCGGAGATCTCTCTGCAGGTTTCCGCTGAGCCGACAGATGACAAGTCCCTCTGCTCACTGAGCGCGGAGGGGCTTGTCCAGCACCGCTGTCTCCTTTGGAGAGATCTGATGAAAATGGACAGCATGTCTGTTTTCATCAGATCTCACCCGATCCGCCATGGATGGATGGCAACGTATCGTCATCCGTCTGATTTTAGCAGATCGGATCTGGTCGGATGTCAGGGGACATGTCTCCACTGACATCCGACACTCCATACAGTATGAGATGTATGGGCGGCCGTTCAGGTCTGCCGACAAAACTGACAGGCAGACCTGAACGGTCTGACCATGTGAAAGGGGCCTTATGCAACCATATTATTAAATTATTATTTTTTTATTTTCCTCCACCGAAAAGTTTTCAGTTTGTTGTACAGTTTATAGGTCACATTAAAAGGTGGAAAAAGTTCTAAAATAATTTATCTTTGTCTCATTTTTTTACATCACAGAAACCTGACATTTTAAAAGGGGTGTGTAGACATTTTGGGCCAGATTCACGTATCTGGGCGTAAAACTGCGGTGGCGTAACGCATGTCATTTACGTTACACCGCCGTAAGTTTTACAGGCAAGTGCTTTATTCACAAAGAACTTGCCTGTAAAGTTGCGGCGGCATAGTGTAAATCCCCCGACGCAAGCCCGCGTAATTCAAATGAGCCAGGTAGGGGGCGTAGAGCATTTAAATTAGGCGCGTTCCCACGCCGAACATACTGCGCATACGCCGTCCCTAAAATTTCCCAAATTGTGCTAAATGACGTCGCAAGGACGTCATTGGTTTCGACGTGAATGTACATGGCGTCCAGCCCCAGTTCACGGACGAGTTACGCAAACGACGTAAAATTTTCAAATTGCGACGCGGGAACGACGGCCATACTTGGATACGTCACCTAGGGGGCATGTTTATCTTTAAGCCGTGTATCTCTTACGGAAACAGCGTATCTTTACTGCGACGGGCAAGCGTACGTTCGTGAATCGGCGCAACGACTCATTTGCATATTCTACGCCGACCTCAATGGAAGCGCCACCTAGCGGCCAGCGTAAATATTGCACCCTAAGATACGACGGCGCAGGCCGTCGTATCTTAGGCATGTTTAAGTGTATCTCTGTTTGAGCATACACTTAAACATACGACGGGCTTAGATTCGGAGTTACGTCGGTGTATCTACTGATACGCCGGCGTAACTCTTTGTGAATCTGGCCCTTTTTATGCACTGTAGCTCTGCAGGATTAAGATTTTGATGACCCTTAGTACACTAAACTGGCCCAGGAGTACTTTAACATTATACTCTTGGTGTACTGTTTGTGAATCATCCAGGCTTTCTCAGGGAAAAGTCCACCATCCAGCTTCTCAGTTGCTGGCTTTTAACAGCATGACTGGCAAAGCCAAAGTTCAAAGGCTAAAAGCTTGCAGGGTGTGGGAGAGGTTATATAGGAGATGTCCCTGCAGCTTTGTCTGTGTCCAATCACCTGAAGGTAGTTGCAAATAACCCATGGTTAAGACTAAAATTGTGTGTAATGTACTGTACTCCAAGAAAAATGTTTAATAGGTAAGTCAAAAATCCTATTTTCTGATGCATATTTTAATGAGTTGTCAATAGAAGTCGTATCACAAGTATGCAATAAAAAAAATATATCATGGACCTCTTGTATAGTGTTTCACCTGCTGACTGCAAGCAGTAAATTTGAAATATGCATGTGCTGTATTCTATATTTATATGACAAGAAAAAATAAAAGTATGAAAATACTGCAGCATAATTACTATGTAATTTCAGAAGTAAAAACAACTTAGGCGTATTGATGAAGATTTTTTTTTAGTCTTGCTTAGTATACAATCAGTGTTTCACATATTTCCCTCTGCTGCTCAGGAGTAGTATTGCATCAATATAAAACATGCCTCCAGCGCTTCTTTTGTATGTACCTGTAATTGTATTATAAAGTGATTACATGTTAAGTGATGAATCTAGAACATATGTTTTCCACAGCATCAGTACAAATCCTTTGCACTGAATTTGCCCTTGACCATCTGTTGGCACTGACACCTTTCTTAATATGTTTTCCCCACAGTTTACAGGACCCCTATGCCCCTATTAATCAGACTCTTATAAAAATGTTTAAAAATAGGACCTTTGTAAAGAACTCCAACATCTCAATATGCCACTTATACCAGTGAAAAAAAGGTCAGCTCCAACAATACAACAAAAGGGGAAGATTAAAAAAATAAAATGACATGAAAATAATGTGGGTTTCTTTTTTCTTTCCAGGTAAAAAGAATATGTTTTCTTAAAGTGAAGTTCCACCCATTTTTTTATGTTTGTCTGTGCTGCATGCCCTAATCTCATAGTGTTCAAAATGGACAATTTTTATTTATTTTGTTGCTTGTAAATATCTTTATTTTGTAGTCCTTCATTACTTCCTCCTTCTTATTAGCCTAGGCTATTAAGTCACAAGGCTATTTGCAAGGGTTTCTGGGATAGGCATCATGTTTCCCAGTAGTCCTTGCAAACCTGACTGAAACCTATTACATTGCTTGTGCAGCACTGAGCATGTGCGAGATATGCAAAGCTGAAATCCAGGAAGTCATACAGTCTGGCTTCATGATGCCCACACTTAAGATGGCCACGGTCTATTTCTAGATTATAAACTAAATGCTGTAACAACCTAACAAAACGGACCTTAGTTTACAGACTAACTTTACTAGAATACATTAAGCTTGTGTATTACAGGGGTATTTATATTTAAAAAGTGAAATTGTGGGTGGAACTCCCCTTTAATGTGTTAGTGTAACTATAAGATAAATATGATTAAAACTTGCGAAGACAGGAACTGGTGCAACAAAGCTATTTTTGCAATGTTGCATTTGCAAAGTTACAGAATAATATTTCATATGCTTGCATAAGCGTTTGACACTTAAGCAATAAGCACATATGTCATGCAGGCATTGACTGTTTATTAAGACCTGGTAGTAAATAGGGAGAGGAGTAGTTAATATCTTAACCCACCATCTGTGAGTGGGTGCACTAATAATCATAGGGGAGATTTACTAAAACGAGAGTGCAAAATTTGGTGCAGCTGTGCATGGTAGCCAATCAGCTTGTTCAATTTAGCAAAAAATAATAATAAACAAAACCTGGAAGCTGATTGATTCCTATGCAGAGCTGCACCACCCTCTCCAATTTTAGTAAATCAACCTCACTGAATTTAAACAGTATATCTCTGCTGCTGTAATCTTTTGTAGGAGAGGGGAGAAGGACAGAGCTGCCACTAAAGCTTATGGAAATTCCTGGGATTTTTCATGGAAGTACTATTATTATTAATACTACTATGATACAGGATTTATATAGCGCCAATAGTTTGCACAGCGCTTTACATGAGAGCAGTCATGTAGCTTTACATGAGAGCCTTCTACAGGTGGATTGAAAACCCAGGAGATAACCAATTTAGGTCCTAAACTGAGTACTTGGTCCTCACTAGCCAGTATGGTCTCACACCCTCTGCAGCAAGTGCCATTTTAAAATGGTGCTGGAACTGCCCCAGATAGCAAGCAATTGATACAGGTTTGAAAATGACTTGCTAAGCTATTGTTAGACTTGCCAGGCTTCACAAGTTTGTTGCACAATTGCAGCAAGTCCACATTGCATGACTCCAGATCAACATTCTGTAAGTTCTGGTTCAGTTATGTTGTATGTAGTCATCCTACCACAGGGGGTCACTGTGGCTGAATGTCCATACTGTAGACTTACAGAGCTCTTGCTGTAGACTCACCATTGCAACTTTGCTCTTGCTAGAGACTTGCCACTCAGATATGCTACAAGTTGGAAAAGTGTCAACTAGAACTTGTGCTTCAAGTGCTCTGCAAATGTACAACTTGCCAGTGCAAAATTGCAGCAAGTTAACAGACTTACAATCCAACACTGCTTCATATTTATGGCAAGTTATCCTATCTGGGTGACAGCATCCTGTTTGTCACAATTATGAAGCAACACTGTCGCATGGTGGCGTCAATGGACAAAACGCGGGTTCACTTCAAACTCGCAGTCATACCTAGCAAACTGTAAATTTGAAAAACAAGCATTTCTCCTTGCAACCTCCTTTAGTTGCTAAATGTAATTTAAAGATGTTGCAAAGGTAGAAGCTTTTTAGCTTAATGGATTTTCTGCATTAGGGTGGAAATTTTTTTTTGCAGCCCCCCTATACTTACCTGAGCTCAATCTCGATGCAATGGCTGTCTCCGCCCTCTCTCTTCTCATTGGCCATGGAGGCACCAGCGAGAACCATAGGCTCCAGCCGCTGTCAGTCACAGCCAGTGAGCAGAGAGTGGGAGTGGGGCTGAGCCACGCTCGGATAGACATTGTGCTATAGGGGCATTTGGCAGAGGAGAGGAGCACCTGTGGGGGATCCCAGAAGAGAAAGATTGGGGCTGCTCTGTGCTAAACCATTGCATAGAGCAGACAAGTATGACAAGTTTGTTATTTAAAGGGGTGTTCCAGCCCAAAATTGTGTTTATTAAAAGTCATCAGCTACAAAAAGTGTAGCTGCTGGCTTTTAATAAACACTCACTTACCTGCTCCTGCGTTCCAGCGACGCGCCGACCGGGGCTCCGCTCCTCTCCCCCCCTCCCCAGCCGGCGTCTCCATCCCGACTGTGGGCACCCAGCCGTGACAGCCTTCGGCTTCACGGCCAGGCACCCACTGCGCATGCGCGAGCCGCACTGCGCATGCGCGCACGGCACGGCTCGCCGCTGATTGGAGAGGCGATCGCATGGGACCTGTCAGTGTCCCATGTGATCGCCTACAGGGAGGGGCTGGTGTAGGCGATTAAGGCTTAATCGCCTAACCAGCCCCTCGGCGGGAGCAGGAAGTGGGACAGGAAGTCCCACTCCTACTGAAGCCCCCACTCCCCCCCCAAAAAAAATTACATGCCAAATGTGGCATGTAAGGGGGAGGGGAGTGGATTGAAAAAAAGTAAAAATTTAGGGTGGAACTCCTCTTTAACCACTTTAGCCCCGGACCATATTGCTGTCCAAAGACCAGAGCACTTTTTGTGATTCGGCACTGCGTCGCTTTAACTGACAATTGCGCGGTCGTGCAACGTGGCTCCCAAACGAAATTGGCGTCCTTTTTTTCCCACAAATAGAGCTTTCTTTTGGTGGTATTTGATCATCTCTGTGGTTTTTATTTTTTGCGCTATAAACAAAAATAGAGCGACTATTTTGAAAAAAATTCAATATTTTTTACATTTTGCTATAATAAATATCCCCAAAAAAGATATAAAAAAACATTTTTTTTCCTCAGTTTAGGCCGATACGTATTCTTCTACATATTTTTCGTTAAAAAAAATCGCAATTAGCGTTTATTGATTGGTTTGCGCAAAATTTATAGCGTTTACAAAAAAGGGGGTCGTTTTATGGCATTTTTATTATTTTATTTTTACTAGTAATGGCAGCGATCAGCGTTTTTTTCGGTACTGCGATATTATGGCGGACACATCGGACACTTTTGACACATTTTTGGGACCATTGGCATTTTTATAGTGATCAGTGCTATAAAAATGCATTGTATTACTATAAAAATGCCATTGGCAGTGAAGGGGTTAACACTAGGGGGCGGGGAAGGGGTTAAGTGTGTTCCTGTTTGTGTTCTAACTGTAGGGGGGGTGGCCTCACTAGGGGAAATCACTGATCTTCGGGACTCGGGGGACGCGCGCGTGCCCTACAAACTGCTAAAGGGAGGATGTAGAGCTACGCGCTCCCACGTAGCAGTGCCACCATCCCGCAGTAATATGATAGCGGGTGATCGGCAAGTAGTTAAGAAAATGCAAAAGAAAGCATTAATTATATTGCAGCTTATCAATTCTTAGACGTGGTGGCTGTATTTTTTTTTATTTTGTTCAGCCTTTCTTTCTTTTATTTTCATCTATGATCTGACCAGTATGTCTTTTGTTTTTCAACGTAACTAGCTCTTCTGCTCATGTAACAGTTAGAGTGTTGAGACAAACCATTTACTACAACCAGGCCTGGTGCAGCATAACATCAGTATCTCAGTAGAGGGAGAGAAACATATAAGGCAATGGGGTTAATTTACAAAAACTGGAGAGTTCAAAATCTGGTGAAGCTCTGCATAGAAACCAATCAGCTTCCATTTTATTTATTTTTTGTCAAAGCTTTATTGAACTAACTGAAGTTAGGAACTGATTGGCTATCATGCACAGATGCACCAGTTTTTGCACTTTCCAGATTTAGTAAATCAACCCCACTTTCTACTTCTCCATATTGCTTTAGCTCAGAGCCCGGTTACATACAGTATGCACTGATTTTTCCTTTTCTTATCTTCCCGGTGACCACTTTCTAGATCTCTTGTGACATTGTAACTTTCTTACAGCTCACAAACTAAGGGACAGCAGCAAGGTTTTGAACCATGTGAGATAGACAGTATGTTCTTATATAACCAAGAACATACAGATTTCTGAGAAGACATTTTGATTTACAAGATTATTTAATCTTTTGGTTGGTATTTTAGTCTTAAACATAGATGCTTACCCTCAGAGGCGGCTATCTAATTAGGCAAATTAGGCGGCTGCCTTAGGCCCCGCAAAGTCAGGGGCCTCGCAAAGTCAGGGGCCTCCGTGCGGCCGCCTAATTTGCCCATGCCTCACACTTTCCCGGCTATTGTCGTTCCCGCACGCAGCCGCGAGCTCCACTTTGTATGGCAGAGAGAGAGCCGAGTCAGCCGACATCTCTCCGTGCAGTTCCCGGCTGCCTGGCCCTGATACACACAGTGCAGAGAGCTGTGGAAAGAACTGAGCCCGCCCCCCTCCTCCTCATGCTGTGTGATGTTTCCTGTGTACACAGAGGAGGAGGAGGAGGAGGAGAAGGAGGCTCACCATGCTGCTGCTGAGAAAAGCTGCTCGTCTGACAAAATGACACCTGAACTAAAGCAAAGTAAGTGAGCCTTCCAGAGGGGGAGGGGGGGGGGTTAATGCCTATGGTTTACTTTGAGTAATTTTGGGGGAGAGGATATGTTCTAGGGGGCACTTTATGAGGTATGTTGCAAGGGGGCTTGGATATTAAATCCACCCCCTTAGCAAATATACCCCCCCCCAATTAAAGATGCTGTCTGCCACAGAGGGTATGGCCTTTGGCATCCCACAAGAGATGTGACAAATTGCTCCAGGTGCCCATACTAATGCCCCCTTTCCAGGCAAGTTAGCAAAGTGTGGTTCCAGGTCACAGGTCCAGGTTCACACTGAAAAAAACAGGAACACGCTGTGCGTTTTGTGCAATTTCAGCCCAATTATGTCCGCACATGTCTGCAGTCTCTGACTAAGGATGAGTTCCAGCGTTTTCACACAGCCCATGTGCAGAGCCCACCAGGAAGTCATCACTGCGCTAATCACAGGCAGTGAGACATTGTCCCGTTGCGCAGCTGCAGAGATCGGGAAATGTCTCGCTGCCTGTGATTAGCACAGCACAGTGCCGACTTCCTGGGGGGCTCTGCACGTGGGCTGTGCAAACATGCCGGAGCTCATCCTTCTATCTGACCATCTCCAGTAGTATGTGTGGTGTGTAATACTGCGCTGCTATGAAATGGATAAATAAGGCTGCTAAACACGGCTACTGAAAATTGAGAAGCAAAAACAAAATATGGAAAAAATAGTGTAGCGCTCAGGAAAAAACAAAATATGACAGTGAAGTCAAAATTGCATACATGTAAATAATAAATAATACACATAGAATAGTGATCAGTGCATTAAAACAAAAAAGTCCAACGTGAACCTCATAATAAACGAAAACCATAAAGTTCATAAAAAGAGGTGTTCTTGAATTCCAGTGACAGAAATAAAACTTGATATTCAAACGTGAAGAGAAATCCCACCACCAATGAAGATGTAGGCTTACCAGAAGGAGTGGACTCTAAGAAAATTAAATTTCAAGAGTCAATCAGGCTTAATAGATGCTCAGATCCTGGGGCAGGATGTCTTCAAAGAGGGGATCAACAGATGGCTATGATACGGAATCCAGTGGCCACGAGACTAGCTTTAAATCTCTCGTTCACGAAATAAGGAAATGGTCGTCCGTGTCAAAGGTGACATATATATATGGAAAGGAGAAGAGGGGACGCCATAGTTTAACACCGTAAAATCAATATGAAAATGTATTAAAATTGCACTTACATGTTATATGAAAAAACAGCGCATATCAAATGGAATGGTGGCAAAGATGGAGTCAACCCTGACGCGTTTCGTGTCATTACACGTTGTCAAAAGGTAGCTATTTTTTTTTATTGCGATTTTTTTTTTTTTACTAAAGACATGTGGCTAAATACATTTTGGCCTAAATGTTTGACTAAAATTTAGTTTATTTGATTTTTTTTTTTAACAAAAAGTAAAAAATAGTGTTTTTTTTAAAAAAATGTCGCTCTATTTTTGTATATAGCGCAAAAAGTAAAAATTGCAGAGGTGATCAAATACCACCAAAAGAAAGCTCTATTTGTGGGAAGAAAAGGACGCAAATTTTGTTTGGGAGCGACGTCGCACGACCGCGCAATTGTCTGTTAAAGCGACGCAGTGCCGAATCGCAAAAACACCTTGGGTCATTTACCAGCGTATTGGTCCGGGACTTAAGTGGTTAAATGCATTTTTTTGGAAAAAAAATAATTTAATGAATTAAAAAAAAAAATAGGCAGTAAAGTTAGCCCATTTTTATTTTATATATATATATATATATAAAAACATATTTTTTTTTTATAAAAAATAAAATAAAAAAAGTGGGGGTTGCTGTCTGGGGCCCTGGGGGCCCAGGGCCCCTGGGGACCTCCAGACCCCTAAAAAAATTAACATTTATAAAAAAAAACAAAAAAAAAGGGGGGGTTGCCACATGGGGCCCTGGGGACCTCTGAGCCCTTTAATAAAAAAAAAAATATATATATATATATATATATATATATATATATATATATATATATATATATATATATATATATAAAAATGTAAATTGTTTTATAAAAAAAGGGGGGGTTGCCACCCAGGGGCCCTGGAGACCTCTGGGCCCTTTAATAATAATAATAATAATAATAAAAAAGTATAAATTATATATATAATTTTTTTTTTTTTTTTTTTTTTAGAGGGGGCCCCCTATTGGGCGGGGCCCATGGGCTTTAGCCCAGTCAAGCCCAATGGTAAGTCCGGTCCTGTACACAAGTGATTTAGCCTAACACAAAAGTAAAAGACAAATCCATCTGTTGAGTGCGGTTTTCAGAGTGGAGTTATCACAGCATGGTGGTGAGGTGGAAGGTTCACAGAATAAGGAATTTTCTCATCGAATTTGTTCATCAATTTTTTATGGACTTTATATCACTTGTCACGTGGTGTTATCGAGTTTATATGTTATTGTTTATTTTAGGGTTGTCCCGATACCACTTTTTTAGGACCGAGTACAAGTGCCGATACTTTTTTTCAAGTAGTCGCAGATACCGAATACCGATACTTTTTTTAAATGTGTCCCCAAATGCAGCCATGTCCCCCACATATTGCAGCCATGTATGTCCCCCACATATTGCAGCCATGTATGTCCCCCACATATTGCAGCCATGTATGTCCCCCACATATGCAGCCATGTATGTCCCCCACATATGCAGCCATGTATGTCCCCCATACTGCAGCCATGTATGTCCCCCATATTGCAGCCATGTATGTCCCCCACATATGCAGCCATGTATGTCCCCCACATATGCAGCCATGTATGTCCCCCACATATGCAGCCATGTATGTCCCCCACATATGCAGCCATGTCATGTCCCCCATATTGCAGCCATGTATGTCCCCCACATATGCAGCCATGTATGTCCCCCACATATGCAGCCATGTATGTCCCCCATATTGCAGCCATGTATGTCCCCCATATTGCAGCCATGTCCTGTCCCTCATACCTGTCGATATGATGCCGCCGCTGCCGCATACCGCCGTTAATCCCCCTGCATTATAGCATAGTGCGCATTACAAGCTTTCGTTCTGAATACTTGTAATGCCCGCGCCGCCATGTATAGACACTCCCCTTCTCGGGATTGGGGGGATCCGTCCAATCCCGAGCAAGGGGGAGTGTCTATAAGCGGATTCGTGCATAGACACTCCCCCTTACTCGGGATTGAACGGATCTGTCCAATCCCGAGAAGGGGAGTGTCTATACATGGTGGCGCGGGCAATACAAGTATTCAAAATGAAAGCTTGTAATGCGCGCTACGCTATAATGCAGGGGGATTAACGGCGGTATGCGGCAGCAGCGGCATCATATCTACAGGTATGAGGGACAGGACATGGCTGCAATATGGGGGGGAAGTATTCTATTATGGTATCGGGGGTATTTGCGGGAGTACAAGTACTCCCGCAAATACTCTGTATCGGTCCCGATACTAGTATTAGCGCTGCAATTTTCTTACACCTATATAGGTTAAGTTTTTTTCATTTTATTTATTCATTCACTAAGTAGCAGCTGTAGTTTATTTCCGTTTTTTTTTTTTTTTTTTTGGCGCAGTGGTGATAGAGATTACCCAGGGTGTTATTATCCTATATCAATCATATAAACTCAAAAGAGCAATTATTATAAAAAATATAAATGTATTAACATAGTATTAAGAAAATAAAAGACATCAAAAACAAAAACAATAAGTCACAATACAAAGAGCAACGTGAGTCAACCGTACAGATCACCGGTACTAGATTATCCCAGGAAGCAGAAGATCACGGTGAAAATAGGGGTCACATAGAGGAATGGAGTTTCTCAACTAGTTTCGCGATTGAATCGCTTTGTCAGGAGAGTTCTGAAAATTAATCAATAAACATTTATTGTGCAAAACAGTGTAGCGCTGGACAGCATATACCACATAAGTATCTAAAGTAACTGGTGTAAACAGTGTTAATCTATAAATGGTAACAATCAAAATGTGAATACACAAAAGCTATAAGTGCATAGATTGTTATAACACTGTGCCAATCAATATGGCACTGAGCATAAAGTACTGGGGCACTGATGATGTCATTACGACGAAACGATCGTCGGGCAGACACACTCGTATTGCGCATATGCTAACGGCCTTAGGCGGTCTGATATTCATACGGAGCTTTTTATCCTTGCAAGGACTTTTGTATCACTCTCTATGAATGAGAGTATTTTAAGCTGTTTCAATTTTTTTAGTTTTTAATTAAACCCTCTTGTTTTTTACGCCTACACTATGGGATCGTCCCTTTCTTTTTCCCCACATGGTGTTTGATAAACACACGCTCACATACATCTATGCAAGTTCCATTTGGAAGCAGTGGTTAACCCCATGAGGAGCTGTGGATTCTACCATCTAATCTGTGGAGAGATCCGGATTCGTTCCTGACACCCCAAAGGATCAGAATTTCCTGCTATGCCTGTTTAGACTACTCCTGAAAGGGATAGTCACAGGCTTTCTGGTAAGCCTTTATTTCTACTGGTGTTGGGCCACTGATGTCTGAAATCTCCCTCCTTTCTCACCTGTGGATCTCCTAATTGGACTTTCATTGTTTGCATCTTTTCATCACCTGCATTGGAAGGGGCTAATAACTCCCAGATTTTTTCTGTGGACTCTATTTGTTTTGCACCTCATATGCTGAATTGGTCACTTTATTTTTACACTGTTTATTTATCTGTTGATATTTATAAGTACTTTATGCTCAGTGCCATATTGATTGGCACAGAGTTATAACAATCTATGCACTTATAGCTTGTGTGTATTCACATTTTGATTGTTACCATTTATAGATTAACACTGTTTACACCAGTTACTTTAGATACTTATGTGGTATATGCTGTCCAGCGCTACACTGTTTTTGCACATTTTTCTTTACACTTTATATCTAAGTTGTAGTGTTTAGCAGCAGGACGTCCTTCTCAGGACCCTATCTTAATTGTTTCACTAATATACATTTTTACTAAGCGCAATTATTCCCATTCCCTTTTCCCTTACTTTTACACAATAAACATTTATTAACCACTTAAGGACCGCCTACTGCACATTTACGTCGGCAGAATGGCACGGCTGGGCACATCAACGTATATATACGTTGATTTTAGTACCCAGCCGTGGGTCACGGGCGCGCGCCCGCGACCCAGTCCGAAGCTCCGGGACCGGGACCGCGGGATTCGCGGACCCGATCGCCGCTGCAGTGCGGCGATCCGTCCCTGGAGCGGAAGAACGGGGAGAGCCGTGTGTACACACGGCTTCCCCGTGCTTCTCTGTGGCCGTAGCATCGATCGCGTCATCCCTGTAATAGGGGGACGCGAACGATGACGTCACACCTACAGCCACACCCCCCTACAGTTGTAAACAAAACACATAGGCACACATCCCCTACAGCGCCACCTGTGGTTAACTCCCAAACTGCAACTGTCATTTCCACAGTAAACAATGCAAATTTAAATGCATTTTTTGCTGTGAAAATGACAATTGTCCCAAAAATGTGTCAAAATTGTCCGAAGTGTCCGCCATATTGTCGCAGTTACGAAAAAAATCGCTGATCGCCGCTATTAGTAGTAAAAAAAAAATAATTAATAAAAATGCAGTAAAACTATTCCTTATTTTGTAAACGCTATAAATTTTGCGAAAACCAACCGATAAACACTTATTGCGATTTACCAAAAATAGGTAGAAGAATACGTATCGGCCTAAACTGAGGAAAAAAAATGTTTTTTTATATATTTTTGGGGGATTTTTATTATAGCAAAAAGTAAAAAATATTGAATTTTTTTTTAAATTGTCGCTCTATTTTTGTTTATAGCGCAAAAAATAAAAACCGCAGAGGTGATCAAATACCACCAAAAGAAAGCTCTATTTGTGGGGAAAAAAGGACACCAATTTTGTTTGGGAGCCACGTCGCACGACCGCGCAATTGTCAGTTAAAGCGACGCAGTGCCGAATCGCAAAAAGGGGTAAGGTCATTTACCTGCATTTTGGTCCGGGTCTTAAGTGGTTAATATTAGCAATAGAAGAGGTTCAGCTGAATATGCAAAAACACATGAAGACCAACCTTACACTAAAAACATTATAAATAATATACAGTTTGGGGAACAAAAAACATTGTGCCGTGTACCTAAAACAAATATCCCATCAGCTCAGACGCCAAAGCCACCATAAGGAGAGATCTACCGTGGCGACCAAGGGGGACAAATTGGAGATGGACCTGTTCAACTAAATATATAATAGGCAAGCCATAAACAATATGTGAATGGGGAAGTGCAAGTGAATGGCTTTCAAATGTTTCACTTAGACAAAACTACAAACTGGTGTACCTATAACGTGAAAAGAATATCTCTGAGGCTACATCTGCTATAGGGGCATATCCAATAACTAAACTAGTGTTTGGTCGGACAACATTGCAATTGGTTGAACATCATCAGCCATTATATCGTAGCAAAATTAGAGATGTGCAGGGATTTTTTTAATCAGAGTATTACTGAAATTGTGTGTGTGTCTTAGACTAATAAGAAATTATTTTGGAACTTTTACCAATTTACCCAGCACGCAGTAGTGATGCAAAAAGGCCAAATGCCTATCCCATTTGGTAATAAAGAGCCCATATGCTGGTATCAGTATAGCAGAGGGCCTGCATGCCTGTAGCCCTCACTATGGTTATTTCTGGCATCCTGAGCATGTATTTATAGGAAGGTGGTAACGGTTTTCTCAATTAAAAAAAATAACTGTAAAAATGGAGTAAAAAGCAGCACACTGGGTCCAGAGAATCAATCATTGGCTTAGCTATTTTGTGAACTTTCACTAGCCGTGATATTTAGCCTGATACATTATGTTAAAGATCTGCAGGGAAATTATTTGCTTATACTTTGTGATTGGTAAAACATAAAAATAGAACTTTGCTAATGAAGGTGGATTTTAGACGGTACAAGTAGATATAGTAAAAATACTATGGGTATATTTATTCATAAAAATAGAAATATTACAGAACAAGAAATAATAAACAATACTTTGTGAACATGATACTATAATATCGGCATATTATTCACAGTGCATACATAGGAGAAATTTCATAAAAGTTAATACTAGTGCATGTATGTTAGTGAAACAGAAATCATACAGCACCAGAAGTTCTATAAAAAAAAACGTTTAGATCCTTAGAGCTGTGTTGAATATGCAGAGTGATGGGGGTTGCTTTTACTCAACATGTTTCGCGTTGAAAACAACGCTTCTCAGGAGCATAACGGTAAGTACGATAAGTCTCTGCAGGAATGTATGAAACAAACCATCGAGAGTAGTCATATGGCATATATAGTGATGTCACCTGGCCTGCCTGGTAGGCTAATGACAGGTTATTTTTTAACATCAGAATATATGCATGTAGAAAACTTTGGGCTGGTGCATAAAAGTATAAGGGTAAAAAACGATTTATATTAGGTGACAAGAAATACTCCAAAAACAGGTCCCAATATTAAATCCGAGATTGGTAACCAGCGAATCTGTATAGCTTGTAGGCTTAATATCCAACAGAGCATGGAAAACCAACAGGAGTATATGGTGTCAGTGTCGCCCCAAACATGTGCAGCCTAATAATATGCCAATATTATAGTATCATGTTCACAAAG
Source organism: Rana kukunoris (assembly GCA_029574335.1). Classification (NCBI taxonomy): domain Eukaryota; kingdom Metazoa; phylum Chordata; class Amphibia; order Anura; family Ranidae; genus Rana; species Rana kukunoris. The sequence continues at coordinate 171,189,014 of CM056052.1, forward strand.
TATTGTTTTTTATTTCTTGTTCTGTAAATTTTCTATTTTTATGAATAAATATACCCATAGTATTTTTACTATATCTACTTGTACTCGTCTAAAGTCCACCTTCATTAGCCCAGTTCTATTCCTAGTTACATATTATCGGGATGTTGGTACACTGCTATATTGGCATTCACAGCGGTAGTCGCCCTGTGTTTTATGCAAAAAAAAAATTTAAGCAAGATCTACCTATATAACACATAAATATAGGAGTTAAAGGTTTTTTTTGCATAAAAATTCCTTCTTTTATCATTTATTTTTAATAAAACAATATTTTAGCTCAGAAACCAATATTTTATCACCATCTTAAATGGCTCCTTTCCCTCAATTGACTTCTAAATGAAACAGTTATTACCAACCTAAAGCATTGACATTTTTAGGCATAGCAATGATCATTGTGAAGAGACTTTTACAGTGAAAATACTAAAAAATGTGCTAATGCCTTTAATGAACCTAAAAATATATATATTTTTTATCAATGACATATACTAATGTAGCACTACCCCCATAGGAGCTGCTGGTTTAAATTGGGTTTTGCACCTTACCTCTAAGTTCGTTGTCAGGGGAAGAAAGTCTGTAGAAATGTCCACACAAGATGTAAAACCTTCAACTGTTAGGTTTTATTTTTGCTGCATAAATCTTGTGAAGAAAGTGGAGTGTACAGAGAGAAGGGGAAGATACAGAATGCACAAAAACTATCTAAGCTCCAGTAGTCACCACTCTCTCCTGAGTGGGTATTGCTCACCCGGATAGACCCCTCTCACATGGCCTAGCAGCTGGGATGATGCACGAACAGTATAAGAACAGTCTCTGCCACAGACAGTCTGAGAACGAAAAATGGATAGTCAGGGATCCTCTGCCACAGGATTTAAGTTCCAAACTTCCTGCCTTACAGTAAAAGATCCTTTAAGCCGACCTGGAAGACTGTAAGACAACTTGAGTAGTGGATCCCTTTATAACAAAGTCACCAGGCCTATTCCGAGACATTAGCTTGCCTTGCTTGGTCTCCTCCAAGGCAGATCCTCCCCCGGTTTCCTTCGTTAAGCAGCTTCCCCACTTGGTTGGACAGCTTGGGATCCCCTATAGAATCATAGGCCCCAGCCATCATAGCTGGGCCTACTCAATAAAAATGCAGCCTCGGACCAACATGGTCCCGGGGCTGGAATCACACACAAGTGCCTCACGCCAGGAGGGCCACGAGGCGAAGGACCACAAAAAACGGCATCTGCCCCTTAAGTACCCCTTCCCAGCATGCACAGCGGGGTACCACTCCCACTGGGATGCTGCCGAGCAGGGTCACTTGACACACCATGGTTCACTTGTGTTCCAACATGGGCCTGAGTTGGTAACGCCACCTACAGGCAACAGGGGAAAACTTCTATCAAGCACAACCATAGCCAGAACAGAGGCTAATTTCAATATAATTAATAAAGGCTGAGCCCAACTATAGGCTCAGACACCCTCTAAATTTAGAATAGCACCCCAGTCATTGGGAGCAGAGCGCTACACTAATAAAAACAGTGCAAGTGGTATGTGTTTGTGATTTTACAGCCAATGACATATAGAAGCCATACCTACCTCAAGCAAAACTCCAGACAACCTCAGATGGTAATATGACATTGTCAGTGATTGGGGGTGTTATTTAGAAATAATTACAATTGAACTCTACACACGATCAGTCCAAGCCGATTAAAATGGACTGAAGTTCAGTTTCATCGGTCCAAAAACCGACCGTATGTACAGCCCAAAGTTTTAAAACTTGCTTTAAAATCGGACTGATGGATGCCTGACTATCGGTCCAAACCGATCGTTAGTACGCAAAAGCATCGGTCCAAAAAGCAGCGCATTTTTTTTAGCACGTCGTTGTGTTTTACGTCACCGCGTTCTGACGCGATCAGTTTTTGAACTGATGGTGTGTACGCACATCATACCATCAGGCCACTTCAGCGGTGACCCGATGAAAACGGTCTGTCAGCCCATTCTCATCGGATGGACCGATCGTATGTATATGCGGCCTTAGAGTGTTCAATCCTTACACGGTCTACACCTTTTAAAATGTTTCACGCATTTAATGGCCAGCTGGCATTACATGTTTAACACATATACTAAGACAAACACAACCAGTCATCTGATTAGCTGATATGACACAGATCCCATAAGAAAAAAACTAGAATTCATGATGTGTTATCAAATCAATAAATGGAAAATGTAATCTGCTCATAACCATATATTGCCTTCTCAGTCCTCTCCAGCATGGTAACAAATCCTTAAAACGCTTGTCTCTGGCACTGTACACATACATTGAAGAATCCCAAATCCCAGAAATTATTAGGCAGGATGACTAATGGAAGTCTAGAGGTATAATTATCTCCTAGTGACACTATTTAAAGCCCTGCTTCCTCTGAAACAAGACATAGGCAAACCAGATGCCTGTGTACTTCTACGCAGAGACTAATTTGGTTCCATCTCCATTACTCCCTTGATAGCTCTTTCTTTATTAATTGGATTAAGTCCAGAGCAGCATATGAGAAAACCAGGCATGTGGTCTGGAACAGACTATTCTGTGTTGGCTGTACAGTCCTGTACGCCAGCTTAAAGTGTTTAAGTAGAACATTGCTGCAAAGGCTTGGGCCTTCTTGGCAAAAACAACTCTAAGCCTGTCACATACCTATACCAAAAGTTGAAAAGACCACAAGAGCATAGAGTTCAATCTGTCTCATTGCATGTATTTTGCATTAATTTTTCTTTTATTATTTTACACCCTGGATCGATTGTGCACAATGTGGGGGAGTATAACTCAAAAATAAACTAATACGTCTGAGCGTGTCATATAAGTGGATCATGATACAGGAGTCATGCATGCAAAGTGCTTTACCTGGAGATGGGCTTTAGACTGTAGGGGAAGTTCTAAGTAGTCTGTTTAAAGTTGTCTATAGCAGTCTTGCTCAACCAGGGATCCTTCAGGTTTTTTCAGAGAAACCTTGGCAAAATTCTTCAAATTTGTATACAAACCAAAGGGAAGATTAAGCCTGCCTTTTAGTTACAGAAAGCCACAGGTTTTAATTGTGTACCATTACAACCTTTTATTTACTGACCTCCTAACAACCAATGACGTTGGTTGTTAAGGAGGACGTCCCATGCTCCCTTCAATTCCTGTCCCAAAGCCAAAACAAGAAGTAAGAGGAAATCCCGCCAAAGTAAGGGAATCACTGGTCGCCACCATGGTCACCACATTGATGTCCATATTGGATCATTTCCGATCTATTTATGTTCTAGTGACAACACAAAATGTGGGAATGTGAGGAAGGAAGCCATGCTTCTGAAACGCATTGTCATGGCAAGTGTGTGACGTCCTCACTCTCTTCCCCCCGTATCCTGCTCATGTGGGTTAGTGTGTCCTCGGACACAAACGCATTAGGATCTGCACATTGAGCGTGGTGGTGGATAGCCCCAGATATGCTGCCAGGATCCAGGCAGCTGGGTTGAACGTCCATGGCTCCCCTCTCCGGATCTTGAGGTGGTTATAGGAGTGTGGCCACAGTGCAATCCTTATGCTGTATCTATCTTCACACAATGTGAGTTTGACAACTTTACCATATTAAAGCTGAGTTACACCAGGGCGGCTTTGTGCTCTCTTGTTTTGTGTTATTTCTGTTCTAGTGACAACCCAAAATATGGGATTTTCTTTTACTTTCACTCTTGGTGATAACAGTATACATGACAAATAAAGAGGGAAAATTTCCCTATAGAGGCACAGACAGCAATACAAACCTGACAGATATTCAAATCTTCCACTGCTTAATCGAACATTAAAAACAGATTTGCCTTTAGTTAACCACTTCCCCACCGCGCCATAAGCATTTTACTGCTACGGCGCCGTGGAGTTACTTTGACACGACGTCCCTGGGACGTCGTCCTTCACTTCCGCGATTGCGCGTCCCCTGGGACGTGCTCGCGAAAGTGTCCGTGCTCGCCGGGTCTAGAAGATCAGGCGCATCACGGATCACGGTAAATTGCCGCTGATAGCGGCCGTTTACCAAGTGATCGCGCCGTTGAATGATTTGATGACGCCGGTTCCTCCCTCTCCTCCCTCTCCTCTCTGTACCGTTCGGTACAGTGTGCGAGGAGAGGGGGGGGAGCGGGGTGTCAGCAGCTGAGCTGTGGCTGGATCTGTGACAAATGCAGTCACAGATCCAGCCATCCCTCAATCCATCCCAGCTCTGCAATCCCCCAGTACCTTGCAATCCCCAGTACCCTGCAATCCCCAGTACCCAGCAATCCCCCAGTACCCAACAATACCCCAGTACCCAACAATACCCCAGTACCCAACAATACCCCAATACCCCAGTACCCAACAATACCCCAGTACCCAACAATACCCAACAATACCCCAATACTCAGCAATGCCCCAGTACTCAACAATACCCCAGTACTCAACAATACCCCAATACTCGGCAATACCCCAATACTCGGCAATACCCCAATACTCAGCAATACCCCAAAACTTGGCAATACCCCAGTACTCAGCAATGCCCCAGTACTCAACAATACCCCATTACTCAACAATACCCCAATACTCGGCAATACCCCAATACTCGGCAATACCCCAGTACTCGGCAATACCCCAGTACTCGGCAATACCCCAGTACTCAGCAATACCCCAATACTCGGCAATACCCCAATACCCTGCATGATACTTTGCAATACCCCAATACTCTGCAATACCGCCTATGGGGATTTTTAAGTAGCGAAGTTTGGCGCCATTCCACGAGTGTGCGCAATTTTGAAGTGTGACATGTTGGGTATCTATTTACTCGGCGTAACTTCATCTTTCACATTTTGAAAAAAAATTGGCCTAACTTTACTGTTTTGTTTTGTTTTAAGCACAAAACAGTTTTTTTTTAAAAACACGCGTTCAATAAATTTCTGCGAAAATACTGTGCGAGATAAAAAGTTGTAACGGCTGCCATTGTATTTTCTAGGGTCTTTGCTAAAAAAGCATATATAATGTTTTGGGGTTCTATGTAATTTTCTAGCAAATAAATGATGATTTTTCCATGTAGGAGAGAAATGTCAGAATTGGTGTGGGTGTTCCAGAACGCCTGATGGCGTTCCCTGCATGTTGGGCCTCTGTATGTGGCCACGCTGTGTAAAAGTCCCACACATGGGGTATCGCCATACTCGGGAGGAATAGCAGAATGTGTTTTGGGGTGTAATTTGTGGTATGCATATGCTGTGTGTGAGAAATAACCCACTAATATGACAGAAACAAGTTTTTTTTTTTACAGAATTTTCGTTTTTCTTTTATAGCGCAAAAAATAAAAAACCCAGAGGTGATCAAATACCACCAAAAGAAAGCTCTATTTGTGTGAAAAAAAGGACAAAAATTTCAAATGGGTACAATGTTGTATGACTGAGTAATTGTCATTCAAATTGTGAGAGCACCGAAAGCTGAAAATTGGTCTGGTTAGGAAGGGGGTTTAAGTGCCCAGTGGTCAAGTGGTTAAGCTCTAGCCAGGAAGCATCTACAACATACGGCATTTGAGCTACTTGAGCTAGACACATTACCTAAAATGGCCTCAAGTATGAAGAGTTTCTTACTGGATTATAGGAGTTATTATCCTATCAGTTAGATTCAGACTTTTAGTGCAGGTTTGATGCTGGTTGGTTGCTAAGGAGAAGCAAATTTTCAAAAGCGAAGTTCCACCCAAAAATGGATCTTCCACTTTTTGGAACTCCCCCCCCTCTATGTCACATTTGACACCTTTCAGGGGAGGACGAAGCAGATACCTGTGTAATACTCCCACTTCTAGGTAAAGATCACCACAGTGATCTACGCCACATCCGGCACCTACTCAGCCCCCTCCCCCTGCTATATTCTGGGAGACACACAGGTCCCAGAAGACAGCAGGGACCAGTGGGATTGCGTAGCGCCACTCGCAAATTCACTTCCTGATTCCCTTACTGAAGATGGGGCACCTCCATCTGAGAGCCGGGGGACAAATAGACTTCAGGACCGGACAGGTAAATGTCTGTATATTAAAAGTTAGCAGCCGCAGTATTTGTAGCTGCTGACTTTTAATTTGCTTTTTACGGCTGAACTCCGCTTTAAGTAAGAAATTGAAAAGTGTAAATTAGTAGACCAATTATTGTTACCATACAGTACCTGCTACAGTCAGTTGGGGCTTAATATATGAATTCCAGTGAGACTATATTTAATTAACCAATTCAGCTTTTTGGACATAGTACATAGTACATCCAAAGAGTGAAGGGTTAAACACAAGCTCATAGCTGCAGTAGCATCCATTAGTGTGTGCTCTATTTTTTCAGCCAGCTCCCGTTTGTACAGTAAAAGTAATTTGAGGTTCCCCCAAGTGGTAACTAGGCTGTCCTGATCTTCCTGAGAGCCCGGGAACACATCGAATGGCTTCTGGATGTTGAACGGGTGTAGACTGAGAAACATTTGTTTCATTATCTCCATTGCACTGAATTAAACCAAAAGCGACAATGATTTAATCACTTCTGATTTTAGAGTTGTCATTCCCTGGCTGTTTTAGCCAGGGAAGCAGATAACCAAATATGATCTGTGGTTGGTTAGTTGGTTTGGAGGGCATGGGAGACTAAAAGACCCCCAATGTCTCCATAAAGAATACCTGTCACCTGCCCAATGATAACACACAGGGGGTTGTTAACCTCCTTGTGATAGCATATAAAGTAAAAAAAAAATGTATTAACAAATAAAGAAAAAAATATATAATAAAATGTATTAAAAAAAGAAAAAAAACTCTGTTGCCCTGCACATACCAACTAATGCAAACGCAGCACAGTATGTGAAGGGGTATGTAAACCGCAATTGCATCTCACATGTGAGGTATTGTCATAGCTTTCAGTTAAATGAGTTGTAAAGGCAGAAGTTTTTTTTTTTATCTTAATGCATTCTATGCATTAATATACAAAGCCTTCGGTGTGCAGCAGCCCCCCTCAGCCCCCCTAAAACTTACCTAAGCCCCATCTCGATCTAGCAATGTACATGAGTGCCTCGGTCATCTGGGACTCTAACTCCTGATTGGCTAAGACACAGCAGCGGTGCTATTGGCTCCTGCTGCTGTCAATCAAACTCAGTTAGTTAATGAGGAGAGAGAGGGGGTGGGGCCAAACCATGGCTCTGTGTCTGAATGTCTTGCTGTGGGTGCACTCAACAGAAGGGAGGGGCCAGGAGATCCAGCCAGGGACCCGAGAAGAGGAGGATCTGGGCTGCCCTATGCAAAACCACTACACAGAGCAGGCAAGTATAACATGTTTGGTATTTTAATAGATAAAAAAACAAGACTGTTGGGTGGTGTGATACTTGTTTTGGGAATGATAAGGTAATGCTGCTTTAAAAGACAAAGTAAGGCAATAAGGCTTTTGGCCTTACACAGGGCTTCTTTTGCCAAAGAGTCTAAAATTAAAATTTTCTTTCAGGCAAAAAGATGCTTTCGTTTTATAAGATAATTATTTGACATGATGAGAATTTTTTTTTTTTAATATCTATGATCAGTGGCTATAAGCCGTCCTAACAGTTCTTTCTACATAGACCCTATTTATCAAAGTGACTAAAGGAAAAACAGTTTGTGTAACCCATAGAATTGGATATTTTTATTTAACCACTTAAGGACCGCCTACTGCACATTTACGTCGGCAGAATGGCACGGCTGGGCACATCAACGTATATACGTATATATACGTTGATTTTAGTACCCAGCCGTGGGTCTCCGGGACCTAATTAAGGCATCAATGGACTCAGCGCCAAAACAATTATGCAAAAAAATAGAGAAAGAATCTAGTGCTCTCTGAAGCATAACTGCATTTATTGCATAAAAAGGTAAAAAACTCACATAAAAAGCACTCGTGACTCGTGAAGAGGTCCCGCCCAGGGGACGTAACGACGTACGAGGGGGGAGTGATTGGCGTGACGTCACCCGCGACTGCACACTGCACATTGTGTTTCTGGATACCTGTTGGTTGATCCCTGTCTGCCTGCCTGTATACCTAGCACTCAGTCACGAGTGCTTTTTATGTGAGTTTTTTACCTTTTTATGCAATAAATTCAGTTATGCTTCAGAGAGCACTAGATTCTTTCTCTATTTTTTTGCATAATTGTTTGGCGCTGAGTCCATTGATGCCTTAATTAAGTGATCTGCTGCTGGAATACTGGATGACTGAGGAGATCCTTGTCTCTATATGATGTTCTACCACTGTTGGATTAACTGGATGATTGAGGAGATTCCTGTTTATACATGCTGTTTAACCTTTTCATTAAGGTGAGAGGCCATCCTAACCTTTTTGGTGGAGGTTTTCTTCTGCTTGCTTCAAACACATTCTGGATTCGGTTCTGCACATTTATATTGGATTATTAAGCACTTATGGACATTTTACACTGTTTATCTTTGTGGTGTCACTTATGTTATTTATGTAATTATTAATTGTTTGCGCTGCACTTTCTCTGTTTATATGATTATTGGGGTGTTTTATTTGAATTTACCTTCAGTGCTGGCTTGCATTAGTATTTTATTATTTTTGTTTTGTTATCTTCTAGCGCTGAATAATTTATTTACTGTAAAAATTGTCCGAAGTGTCCGCCATATTGTCGCAGTCACGAAAAAAATCACTGATCGCCGCTATTAGTAGTAAAAAAAAAAAAATTAATAAAAATGCAATAAAACTATCCCTTATTTTGTAAACGCTATAAATTTTGCGAAAACCAACCGATAAGCGCTTATTGCGATTTTTTTTACCAAAAATAGGTAGAAGAATACGTATCGCCTAAACTGAGGAAAAAAAATGTTTTTTTATATATTTTTGGGGGATATTTATAATAGCAAAAAGTAAAAAATATTGCATTTTTTTTAAAATTGTCGCACTATTTTTGTTTATAGCGCAAAAAATAAAAACCGCAGAGGTGATCAAATACCACCAAAAGAAAGCTCTATTTGTGGGGGAAAAAGGACGCCAATGTTGTTTGGGAGCCACGTCGCACGACCGCGCAATTGTCAGTTAAAGCGACGCAGTGCCGAATCGCAAAAAGGGGCAAGGTCCTTTACCTGCATTTTGGTCCGGGTCTTAAGTGGTTAACCTTCTGCATCAAGCTCTCTTCACTGTTACTCACTTCTAGCAATAAAAACAGTTACAGATACTCCTCATTTAACGAATGATCTGTTTAACGACCGCTCTGACTTACGACCAGCTCTCCTGACCCAAACAATGCACTGTACATGATTGTATTGTACAGTACAGTACAACATTTGTGTTGTTTATATTTTTGTGTTCTGTACTCATGCAAATTAAAACAACGTTATTAAGGTGGAGTTTTGTATTTAGACCTTTTTTTTCAGAATACAGTACAGTACAGTAGTTAAGAATGCTTAAAATATTGATTACTTGTGGTTTCTAATTTAACAACCAATTTGTTTAAAAACCTGGTTGCTGGAATGGAACCTGGTCGTTAACCGCTTAATCACCGCCCTATAGCCGAAATACGGCTACAAGGCGGTTCCTTAACACTGGGAGGACGTCCATGGACGTCCTCCCAGAATCGGGCTCCCGCATGCACCTTGGGGCGCGCACACGGGAGTGTCCGTGACCGCCGGATCGCGGTAAATTGCCGCTGATAGCGGCCGTTTACCTCCTCTCTCTGTACCGATCGGTACAGTGTGAGAGGGGGGAGCGCGGGTGTCAGCAGCGCTGTGGCTGGATCTGTGACTATTGCAGTCACAGATCCATCCCTGCTCAGCCATCCCTGCAACTCCCGCCCCAATACTCTGCAATACCCCCTGCAATACCCCCTGCACCAGTACTCTGCAATACCCCCTGCGCCAGTACTCTGCAATACCCCCTGCGCCAGTACTCTGCAATACCCCCCGCGCAATACTCTGCTATACCCCCCGCACAATACTCTGCTATACCCCCCGCACAATACTCTGCAATGCCCCCACGCAATACTCTGCAATACCCCCCGCGTAATACTCTGCAATACCCCCCACGTAATACTCTGCAATACCCCCCGCACAATACTCTGCAATACCCACCGCACAATACTCTGCAATACCCACCGCACAATACTCTGCAGTACCACCGCACCAATACTCTGCAGTACCCCCGCACCAATACTCTGCAGTACCCCCGCACCAATACTCTGCAATACCCCCGCACCAATATTCTGGAATACCCCCGCACCAATACTCTGCAATACCCAGGCAATACTCTGGGGAAAAATTGTTTTTAACCACTTTCTGCCAGCCCGCCGGCCGTCATGACGTCCTTGACTTTGTGCAGGGATATCTGAATGATGCCTGCAGCTACAGGCATCATTCAGATATCATTTTTTCAGCTGGCGATTCCCTACACCATAAGTACAATCATGTTGGCTATTCTGCCTCTTGATTGTTCTCACGAGAGGCGAAAGGGGACGTCCCCCCTCCCTTCTCCCTCCAGTGCTTCTTCCGACTCACTGCTATGATCGAAGCCAGGATCGTTTTTTTTTTTTTTAGGCTTCCCAGCCTGGAGGTGAGATGTGGGGTCTTATTGACCCCATATCTCACTGTAAAGAGGACCTGTCATGCTATATTCCTATTACAAGGGATGTTTACATTCCTTGTAATAGGAATAAAAGTGATCAAAACATTTATTTTTGGGGAAAAACGTGTCAAACTAAAATAAATGAAGTAAAATTAAAGTTCATTCAAAATGTGAGAGCACTGAAAGCTGAAAATTGGTCTGGTCATTAAGGGGGTTTACGTGCCCGGTGGTCAAGTGGTTAAGTGAGGAGAGCCTTGACTGCAAATACGTGCTCAAGCTGGCCAAAGTGATCCCTCTCTGACCAATCTTTTATCTACTAGCTTTAGGGATCTCCTAAGTGCAGACCTCCAGCTGTTGCAGAACTACATGTCCCATGAGATATTGTAAAACTCTGACATTCACAGACATGACTAGGCATGATGGGAATTGTAGTTCATAGTTTGGAGACCCCAATATAAAAATATATGTAATTAGTGTATGTTAGTGTACATATTGTGCTAGTTGGCTAAATAAGCATATTCCCTTTTGAGTATTCTCAAATGTTCAGTCAAAACTCAACAATTGTTTGCAGCAGAGCATGTATTTTAAATTGAAGCAGCTAAATACACAATTAAAACACATGTATGAAACAAATTTACAGTTCTGTGCAGTCAGTATTGTAATCTATAAACCCAGGCAAGGTCTTTGAAAGATAAGAGAGCACATTTTCCATGGCTAAGGGCTGCTCTACAAGAATTAGACTGGGGGGAATATTGTCATTAAGGACACAAAACAGAAACAGGAATGCTTCAAATCAACTGTATGAAATCACACTGCAAAATATATTTCCACGGGCATTACATTTTGAAGGCTAAAAATAAAACATGTGTGGCACACAACCAAAATTAAAACTATAGATAATAAGGAAAATAAGGAAAGATTAAGGAACACTAACATCAAGAATATAACAGAATATGTCAAAAGGAAATAAAGGCAGCAACACTTTAAAATAAACAACAGCTCGCAAAAGAGAGTAGGAAATTCTTCCAATATATTAACCACTTAAGACCCTGACCAAAATGCAGGTAAATGACCAGGCCCCTTTTTGCGATTCGGCACTGCGTCGCTTTAACAGACAATTTCGCGGTCGTGCGACGTGGCTCCCAAACAAAATTTGCGTCCTTTTCTTCCCACAAATAGAGCTTTCTTTTGGTGGTATTTGATCGCCTCTGCGATTTTTATTTTTTGCGCTATATACAAAAATAGAGCGACATTTTTGAAAAAAAATCAATATTTTTTACTTTTTGTTAAAGAAAAATCAAATAAACTAAATTTTAGTCAAACATTTAGGCCTAAATTTATTTAGCCACATGTCTTTAGTAAAAAAAAAAAATCGCAATAAAAAAAATAGCTACCTAGCGGAAACAGCGACACTAATACAGCGATCAGAAAAATTATCGCTTAGTGACGCTGGCAATAGGGAGTGAAAGGGTTAACTAGGGTGGTGATCAAGGGGTTAAAACTTTATTAGGGGGGGTACGGGGGCTACCCTGGACCTAACACTAACTGACTGTCACACTGACACTAACTGCAATGATCATACATATGATCACTGTATTCAGTGACACTGTGACAGGGGGGAGGGGGTGGAGGGGGTCGATCGCGGGGGGTTAAATGTGCCTATGTGTCTGTGTGTCAGTGTAGTGTTGTGTACACTTACTGTGAGATGTGATCTCTCCTCAGCGGTGGTTGAAAAAACCGCAGAGGGAGAGATCACATCACTTCCTCCTTCCGGTGTTTACACAGGAGGAGGAAGTGCAGAGCGGGAGGAGCGCACGCATTGGCTGGGAGCGATCCGGAGGGGGCAGACAAAAATTAACCGCCTCCCCCTCGTCCCGGATCACTCCCGATCGGACCCCCGACCCACGGCAAGGCAGGCAAGTATATATACGTTGATGTGCCTGCCTGTGCCATTTTGCTGACGTAAATGTACATGCGGCGGTCCGCAAGCAGTTAATAGTAAAAAGGTCAGGTCTAAACATGTTGGTCCTTTACAAGATAATTTTAAGTTGGTGATTGAGGGCATAGTCAGCTCTGCGTATTCAAAGTAAAAATGGGGAAGCTCAGGTCCATAATGAGGATACTCAGGATAGTATTGATATAGCCCCAAAAGATCTACAATGCCTCAAAATTTGGTTGGAAATATTTAGACAACTTAGGGTGAATAAAGCACCTTACGCCCATGTGTCCTCATAGTTACTTTCTAATTCAAAGTCATTGTTTCTAATATTTAAAAACACTTTAATGACTGGCATTGTACCACTAGATTGGCGTAAGGCTTATATTAAAAAATGAGATCAAAGTGGCATATATGAATTTTGCAAAAGCGCTTGATACAGTTCCACACACATGGCTAATATGTAAGGTAAGGTCTACAGGTTTAGAAATTTAGTTTTAAATAGATAGAAAACTGGCTAATAGAAGTAGTGATTATTGATTCTTAAGGCCCGTACACACGGTCTGACTTTTTGAATGAATGAATGAATGAAAACTTATATAGCGCAGCACATACGAACTGAATCGCCTCTTGGCGCTTGTTGTTCCTGTCTCCTTTGGTATCAAAAGAGATGCGTCTTGATCTTTCTCCTGAAAGCTAGGTGGTTCTCCTCCAACCGAATGCTGGTTGGTAAAGCGTTCCATAGTCTGGGACCTTGGACCGCAAATCTTCTATCTCCTTTGGCCCTGTAGTTGGCTTTCGGTATCTGGAGCAGATTTTGATTGGTGGATCGCAGAACGCGATTGGGATTGTGAGCTTTTATTTTTTCGCATAGATAATGGGGGGCATTCCCATGGACACATCTATGCGTTAGACAGAGTGCTTTAAAAGTGATTCTGTCTTTTACTGGTAACCAGTGAAGGGATCTCAGTGAAGGCGAGATTGATTCCCAAGGTTTTTTCCCAGTCACAAGTCTAGCGGCCGTGTTTTGAACGACTTGAAGACGAGCGATTTGGTACTTGGGGAGTCCGAGGTAAAGGGCATTGGCATAGTCCAGTCTGGAGTTTACAATTGTTCCCACCACGACCGCTATGTCTTCTTTGGGGATGAAGGGAGTAAGTCTGCGTAGTAGGCACAGCAGATGGTGAGATCCGCTGACTACTGACCCTATTTGTGCGTCCATCGTCATGTAGGAGTCGAAGATGACCCCAAGACTTTTGACTTTGGCGCTAGGGGAGATGATTTTGCCCAGAATGGGCGGGGGGGTCCATGTTGTAGCAGGTTGATTCTTACGCTTGGCGTGAAACAGGAGAAGTTCTGTTTTCGCTCCGTTGAGTTTAAGATAACTCTTTGTCATCCAGTCCTCTATCAAAGAGAGGCATGTCTCTAGATTGAGGTGATGATCCTTTTTATTGCAAATGCGAAAATATAGTTGCGTGTCGTCTGCATATGAATGATAGAGCAGTTTTTGGCTGCTGATGATATCAAAAAGAGGACGGAGATAGATGTTGAATAACACCGGCGACAGGGGGGATCCTTGAGGGACTCCGCACGATACTGTGCATTTCTCAGAAGTGAAAGGTCCTAACTTCACTATTTGAGATCGGTTTTCCAAAAAAGAGGAGAACCAAGATAAATCGCCTTCTGCGACTTTGGCTACTTCCGCTAGCCTTGTCAGTAGAAGCTTATGGTCAACTGTGTCGAAGGCTGCGCTTAGGTCCAACAGAACCAGGAGACAAGATTCTCCTTCATCTGCGGCCTCGAGAACGTCGTCCCATATCTTGAGCAATGCTGTTTCCGTCCCATGTCCGGGCCGGAATCCTGATTGAAATGGATCCAGTAGGTTGTGGGTATCTAGATGCGCCAACAAACTTCAAAATCAGCAAGTTTTCAAATTTGTCCAATCGTGTGTACGCTCCATCGGACAAACTTTTTCGGGTTTTATCGACAAAAAGTTTGGTCTGCAAACGGACAAACTTTACGTCAACAAGAGTCAGATGGTGCCTAGTCCGACCGTGTGTACAGCAAGCAATCGGACTTTAGTACAAAGTACAAACGCGCATGCTCACAAGCAAAGACCAGCCGGAAGCGTTCTGTCTGGTAGAACTAGCGCTCGTATTTGAAAGAGCACATTCGTGACACGGCAAGTTCTGAAATCAAGAAAAGCAGCACACATTCTCTTCTTCTTTATAATGTGATAATACTAAAAGCTGCTTTGCTGGTGATACTGACTGAGTAAAAACAAATGTCTTTACTTTGGATTAGTGTATTTTAGTTATATGAATCAAACATATTTCTATATTTTTTTGTGGGTCAAGTTAGCACAACCCCATTGCGCAACATGTCTGCTTGACGAACGGACGCTCAGAAACAAACAAAATTGCATGAAACTGAAAATCGCTAAGGCACACAGACGAAACCTCTACTAACTCTCGATTAGCAGAATGAGCGCAAAGGGTGACACCAGAGAATTTAACTTCCTCTTTTAAACTCTTGTCAGCACCTTGAAACGTCACTACCTTCATGCCTAAAATGTCCCACACTGCCAGGAACCCCCCGCTGGTGGATGCCAGTACTGCGGCCCAAGGATTACATAATACCACCACCAGGGGAGAGCTCCCCTGGCAGTTCCAGACTGCAAGGAGACACCTGGTGGTGAACCACAGTACTGCACACCATATAACAGACAGTGTCACCAGCGGGAGGAACCTTCCCTGACAGTACCCCCCCTCAAAGGAGTGGCCTCCGGACGCTCCAACTAGCTGCTGGTGAGGTAAGTCCATAGCTTTAAGTCGGGCACCGGGCAAAGTCATACTAAGCTGGATAAGAGGACAGTCCATAGTATCAAACCAGGTATCGGGCAGCTTTAGCTGGGCAGCAGGTGTTTCCAGCAGGACATCCGATACATCAAACCAGACAGCAGGCACCTCAAGGCAGGCGGGCACCTCAAGGCAGACAGCGGGCACCTCAAGGAAGACAGTGGGCACCTCAAGGCAGACAGCAGGCTCTGGGTCATCGAGCTGGGCAGCAGACTCTGTGTCGTCGAGCTGGGCAGCAGGCTCCGGGTCGCCAGGCTGGGCAGCGGACAGGAACACCTCAGGCTGGGCAGCAGACAGGAACACCTCAGGCTGGGCAGCGGACAGGAACACATCAGGCTGGGCAGCAGACAGGAACACATTAGGCTGGGCAGCAGACAGAAGCTCATTAGGCTGGGCAGCAGACAGAAGCTCATTAGGCTGGGCAGCAGACAGAAGCTCATCAGGCTGGGCAGCAGACAGAAGCTCATCAGGCTGGGCAGCTGGCACTGGAACGACAGGCTGGGCAGCTGACGCTGGAACAACAGACTGGGCAGATGGCACTGGAACAGGGTGGGCAGCTGGCACTGGAACAGAATGGGCAGATGGCACTGGAACAACAGGCTGGGCAGATGGCGCTGGAACAACAGACTGGGCAGCTGGCACTGGAACAGGTTGGGCAGATGGCACTGGAACAGGCTGGGCAGCTGGCACTGGAACAACAGGCTGGGAAGCTGGCACTGGAACAGGCTGGGCAGCTGGCACTGGAACAAGCTGGGCAGCTGGCACTGTAACAGGCTGGGCAGCTGGCACTGTAACAGGCTGGGCAGCTGGCACTGGAACAACAGGCTGGGCAGCTGGCACTGGAACAACAGGCTGGGCAGCTGGCACTGGAACAACAGGCTGGGCAGCTGGCACTGGAACAGGCTGGGCAGATAGCATGTGAACAGGCTGGGTGGCTAGCAAAGTGTTGGAAGACTTAAATGGGTCATCAAGTTCAGCTGGCATGCAAGTAGACTGGGACCGGTTGGCTGGTGTGGAGACAGGTTGGGTTACTGGCAGGATCATCTTGGTTGGGAAAAACTTTTGTTTTTTCTTGGGCTTAGCCACTGAAGCTCTGTAAGTAAGGTGTGCAGTAGACTGGGAAGGAGGATTGGAATATGGCAGAGAAGAGGTAACAGTAGCTGGGGGAAGTTTTTGTGGATTTGTAGGTAGCTTAGAAGAGATAGGTGGGTTGAATGCAGAATAGGTGCAGGGAGCAGAGACAGGATATTGGTAACTGGAGGGAAGCAGTGTGTACTGAGCTGCGACTGGGGTTGCCATGGGTGATGGGAGAAAAGATTCTTGAACAGGTAGGTGTCCGATGGTGGAAGTGGTTTGCTGTGGGTTGGCTGGGATTGATTGTAACATATCAGACCATGCAGAGAGTATTGGTTGGACAAAGAATGAATCACATGCTGCCTGTCTGACAAGGGTCTGTACTGAGTGAATACATTCCACAAGCTTTTGTCGGGAACAAACTGAATAGTGCTCAACAAAGCATGAGGGATCATCCTCTAGCAGCCACACCAGAGATTCCACCTGATCAGCACTGAAAGGGGGAGAAAAATCATCACAGGCCCCTGGGACACAGGACAGGGCTAACTCAGCACAAATTTGGATCAAAGGCTGCACCTCTCCAAACAAAACACAACCTTGGTCAACCTGGGAGTGGGCCAAATAGATGATCTCAAGCAGCTGGTAACGGGTCCACTCTTTTAGTGTCTGCCGTAGATAGTCACCACTCTTAGATGCCAGCAAAGCATAATAGGGAATCACGTTAGGGTTCATTTCAGCAAGCCAACAGAACCAAGAAACAGGCTCAGGTCATCAGGTAACGAACAGGGCACAAGGAACAATACCAGGGCAGTGTGGGAGTGTACTTGCCGGGTATTTATACACCTCCTGCAATCAGACTCAGGTAATGCCTGATTGCAGGAGATGTCGTCCCTGCACTGGCAGGAACCCCCCGCTGGTGGACGCCAGTACTGCGGCCCAAGGATTACATAATACCACCACCAGGGGAGAGCTCCCCTGGCAGTTACAGACTGCCAGGAGACACCTGGTGGTGAACCACAGTATTGCACGCCATATAACAGACAGTGTCACCAGTGGGAGGAACCTTCCCTGACAGTGTCACCCCCCCTCCTCTGTGTCACCCCCCCTCCTCTGTGTCACCTACCCTCCTCTGTGTCACCCCCCTCTGTGTCACCCCCCTCCTCCTCTGTGTCAGTTTACCCCCCTCCTCTGTGTCCGCTTACCCCCCTCCTCTGTGTCAGCTTACCCCCCCCCCCTCTGTGTCAGCTTTCCCCCCCTCTGTGTCATCTTACCCCCTACTCCTCTGTGTCAGCTTACCCCCCCTCTTCTGTGTCAGCTTACCCCCCCTCTTCTGTGTCAGCTTAACCCCCCCTCTGTGTCACCCCCCTCCTCTGTGTCGGCTTACCCCCCTCTTCTGTGTCGGCTTACCCCCCTCCTCTCTGTCGGCTTACTCCCCTCTTCTGTGTCAGCTTACCCCCCTCCTCTGTGTCAGCTTACCCCCCCTCCTGTGTGTCAGCTTACCCCCCCTCCTCTGTGTCAGCTTACCCCCTTCCTCACTCTCACTCTCACTTAGCCCCTCGCTCACCTCCTCTCTCCCACCCACCACTCTTTCTCTAATCCCCCCTCTCTCTCATCCTCACCCCCACCAACCCACCCTACCCCCTCTCTCTCTCCCCCCTCACCTCCTCCTCTCTCGCACCTGCCCCTGGCACCCTGTGATTGGGTCAAGTGGTCATGTGCGGTGGGTGGGCCTGGCCTGGCCTATCCTCAATCGCGGGGAGCAGGGCTGGCCTTCGCTGCGAGCTGTGTACGACTGTATGCTCGCAATCTTCTCCGCCTCCTCCTCAGGCTCTCCAGCTCTCCAGCTCTCCAGCGGAATTGGATCCATGAACATGTCCCTGTCAGGGCGGCCCGGTATTGGTCTGGGGAGAGGGAAGGAGCAGCCAGAAAGTCATTGTGTAACGTGTTATGCCTCCATAGTAAAATGCTGGGCCTTTTAGTCCCACAATGCCTCCTATAGTAAAATGCTGGGGCTTTTACTAGAGGAGGCATTGGTGGACTACAAGGCCCAGAATTTTACTATAGGAGGCATTGGTGGACTACAAGGCCCAGCATTTTACTATAGGAGGCATTGGTGCAGCATTTTACTATAGGAAGCATTGGAGGACTACAAGGCCCAGCATTTTACTGTAGAGGCATTGGTGGACTACAAGGCCCAGCATTTTACTATAGGAGACATTGGTGGGACTACCAATGCCCCTATAGTAAAATGCTGGACCTTGTAGTCCACCGATGCACCTATAGTAAAATGCTGGGCCTTGTAGTCCACCAATGCCTCTATAGTAAAATGCTGGGCCTTGTAGTCCACCAATGCCTCCTAAAGTAAAATGCTGGAACTTGTAGTCCACCAATGCCTCTATAGTTAAATGCACCAATGATGTAGTGTCTGTGTGTATTGTGTAGTGGTCTGTGTGTATTGTGTAGCAGTTATTGTGTATTGTGCAGGGGTCTGTGGGTATTTTATTGTGTAGTGGTCAGTGTGTATTGTGTATCGGTCTGTGGATAGTTTACTGTGTAGTGGTCTGTGGGTAGTGTAGCAGTCAGTGTGTAGCGGTCAGTGTGTATTGTGTAGCAGTCATTGTGTATTGTGTAGGGGTCTGTGGGTATTTTATTGTATAGTGGTCTGTGGGTAGTGTATTGTATAGCGGTCTGGGGGGGGCGCCACAGGATTATTTCGCACAGGGCACCTAAACAACTAAAGCCGGCCCTGATGCACACCAAGATTTAGGCCTCGTACACACGATCAAATCTGTCCGCTGGAAACGGTCCGCTGGACCGTTTCAGCAGACAGATTTGATCGTGTGTACGGCCGAGCCGACGGATTTGGCCACCCGACAGATTTCAAAGCATGCTTTGAAATCTATCGGGTGGGAATCCGTCCGCCCGACATGTCTGCTGGTTAGTACACTTACCAGCAGACATGTCGTCCCGCACCGCCGCCGCACCGCCGCCGAATGGATTCGGCGCATGCGCGGAAGTGTTTTACTTCCTGGTGCGGTGACGTGGCGGCGTCAACGTCACCGCCACGTCACCGACACGTCAGCGCGCTCTCTGCTGGCGGGGATTTTGGTTTGCTCGTGTGTACACGCGAGCAAACCAAAATCCCAGCAGACAGATTTGTTCAAATCTGTCGGACGGACAGATTTGAACAAATCTGTCTGCTCGTGTGTATGGGGCCTTAGTGTTGGGGCACTTACTTTATAACCTATTTATAAATGATATTGGGTCTGGATGTAAAAGTACCAATTCGATCTTTGCAAATGACACCAAGCTTTGCAAGTTAATAATGTTCTTCCAGGATGTCTCCAACTTACAAGCCGACCTCAATGCACTGTTTACTAGCCAGATATGTGGCACATAAGGTTTAATGTTGATAAATGTATCCCCGCACATAAACGTTATTTGTGCACAGAGTTTCAAAACGAGTACACATATGTTTTAACATGGGAGAGTTATTATTAATGTGGGTCCTTTAATGTAGGGTGACCAGACATCCCCAGTTTCAGGGGACAGTCCCCTGATTGAGGACACTGTCCCCGGACCAAGTCTGTCCCTGGTTTTGTCCCCAGATTGGATTTAATAGGGGGCAGGGGCAATTTCAAAGACAGTCAGTGCAGAATTAAAATAAAAAAAATAGAATTACACACCCCGCTTTGCAGTGCCTACTAGCATAGGGGGGTTGTATTTTTCCCATTATCTGTGCCCCCTTCTGATGATCATGTGCTGGTCGGAGTGGAGGGAATATTTCTTCAGTTTCGGGCGCATGCCCATTCAGCTCCACTCGCATGTTCTTCTGCTTTGGCTCAAATCCTGGCCAGCCACCTGTCTATCTCCTTGCCTTCCCTTCCGGGTGAGTGATCTTCCTCCACTCCCCATCCAGTAGTAGCCAGTGCCCGAAGAGTAAGAAATTAGAGGCTGTGAGGCGGGCAGCGACGGGTAGAGAGTCGCTGATTGTTGCCATTACTAGTAAAGAAAAAATATGTCCCCAGATTTCATATTAAAAATCTGGTCACCTTACTTTAATGTTGATATCAATTTCAATATTATTATTGTTTCAGCTGGGGCATATTGCCTTTTAAGTACGAGAGCTTTTTAAAAAAAAAAAAGTGATAATACATTTGTTGCAGATAAATTATTGAGTGAATGACAAACATGCATTGGGCTTTCAAATTTTACCAAGGTGCATTTATTGAACACACGGCTATTGAATTTTACTAGTTAACTGTACTCTATCTGAGCACATGTATGAAACAGTTTCATGTTTCAGATATACTTTCTCCTGAATGCTCAGTAAAGTGAAAGCTGTCACCTAGTGGACAATCTACATAGCTGCATTGGAAACTGTAGCACATTCTTGTAGAACTGTAACTGCTGTGAAGCTATAACTAATTTGCAGTTTATACTCATGGAAAATGTTATTGCATTATCTGACTGGTTTCGAAAGAATAATCCAAATGTTTATAAACTCTCTCTCTGCCTTCACATAGATAAGCTAATGACTTGTCAAATACTGACCTTCCAACTGAAATCCAATGCTGCTTTATGCAACACCTTCAGTTTATTAATAAAATTATCTTTAGTACCTATTGGGAAACAAGCTGGTCCAGTACTGAGTTCCTCTGGTATTATTGTTGCTTTGAGCCCAAGTGATCTTCAATGTTTGCTGAACTTTGTTCCTAAGATTATTTTGTGTCGGATACAATCATTTGTACTAATAACTGAATTTCTACTTCACAATTCCTTAGGATTATTTTGGGGAGGTCACATACTGTAGAGAATAGAGGATCTGGCATTTTTCGCATGTACTTTTGTTAGGTTTCTATGTTTGCCTGCACTCCACAGTACATATTTCATTTATTGTAAGTACTATTATTACCACTATTATTACTTATTATTCTTCTAGACCTATTTTTACAGCAACAAATTTAAATTCATCTTAGAACCAGCTCTGATATTATGAGGGTATTATATTATTCAAATGAAAAACATTTTTAGTCAATGAGATCACTGGGTATACCTTTGTTTACATTTAGAGGTGGGAACCAGAGATATAATTTGCAGCAAATGTAGCACTGAAATCAGATGTCTCTCTTAATCAGCAGGGGTTCTTTTTTTGGCGATTCAGCATGTCCTCAATGGCAACAAGGTACCCACCATGTTGAGGTTATATATCCTAGTATGGTTCAGCATGCCCCTTTTTTGGTTTCCCAGGCAGCATGCTTAGGTAGGGGTCTGGTATGCATTTTGGATAGGACCTTAGACTTCTTTCTCCTGATTCTTGAATGGGATCCCCCCCTTAAAATTGTTTACCTGACCAAAATACAGCAGTAACACAAGCTCCCTTTCAACCACCTGATGTGTGATACACCTATGCATTATAACTCAACGTTGGGTATGCTGCAGTGGCTGTGCCCGAAGCATTTGCTCATGGGGAGGAGTATGAGTAGGAGGATTGGGTTGTTGATGGCTAAAGAAATATGGAAGGCTTCCAAGAGGACATTTCACCCACACAAACCCCAGGAGTAGTATGCTGGTGGAATGAAGGGCAGGCAGAAGTCACAGGCAACACTTAAACCTTATGATTAGAGAATAATTGGAGTCCAGGGCTGATGCAGGCACTCTTTAAAGTGTAAACCCAATGGACTATTAAGTGTCCAGGCTTTACCATTGGCCAAAACAGTACACACTGATTCTGGTCGCCGATTCCTCAACACCTGTCCGTGAACACCATAAATCAATTTGAAAGCATCTGTTTAGACACTTATGCACTCCTAAGTTTGTCTCAACCCCTTATCTTCCTTTCCTCCCCCACAGTCCATTCCTGTGTTAATAAACGCAGTCCATTTGTGGTAAAGCACCACTAGATTTAGCAGCGCTTTACCGCTGTTTAAGCAGTGCTTTTTGGCCGCAGAAAGGGGTTAAGAAGGGGTTAAAAATGCCAGTGTTTTGCGGCATTTCTGAAGCGATTTTAAGGTGCTTCAGAAGCAATCTTTACATTCAAAAGGGAGGGGGTGGTGGTACAAAAGGTAATAGCTGCAGAGAATAATTTTATGGGGGTGACTCAGGGACAGTTGTTAGGTGGGTGTGGGTTTTTAAAGGTGGCTTCCAGATTCTGTATGGCCCCCTGCCAGCAGACCCCACAATCACCACCCAGGGTTGTCGGGAAGAGGCTCTTGTCCCCATTTTTTGTTCCAAGAAACTTGCCAACGTTGGGGATGGCTAGAGGTCGACCTACTGGCATCCCGGTTCAACAACAAGCTACAGCAGTTTGTGTCCTAAACAAGGGATCCTGTGGCAATCAGAGCAGATTCCATGGAGCCAATACTCCCTGGTTTATGCTTTCCCTCCGATCCCTCTCCTTCCACATTTGTTGCGCAGGATTCGGAAAGAGGGAGTTCCAGTCATTCTGGTGGCACCAGCCTGGCCCAGAAGGCCCTGGTTCCCAGGATATTGTAAAACTAACAATGGACGGGCCATGGATGCTTCCAAAGCGCCCCGATCTACTGTCTCAAGGTCATATTATATTCCACCCCAATTTACAGTCTCTAAATTTGACAGCATGGCTATTGAAACCAGGGTGTTAAATGACCGTGGCATCTCTGGACCTGTAGTGTCTACCCTAGTAAATTCTAGAAAAGATGTCACTAGGAAGATCTATCATAAGGTCTGGAAGACTTATATTGCTTGGTGTGAAGCCAAAAAATGGCACCCTTGGAAATACGTGATAGGGAGAATTCTTTATTTTCTACAGTCAGCTGTAGAAATCAAATTGGCTTTGAGTATAATCAGAGGTCAAGTTTCGGGCCTATCAGCATTCTTCCAAAGGTCTTTAGCCTCCCATTCACTGATCCAAACCTTTATGCAGGGGACAACTCGCTTGCTTCCCCCCATTAGGTCACCTATGTGTCCTTGGGACTTGAACTTGAACGTGTTGTCTGTATTACAGAAACAACCATTTAAACCTTTCAAGGAAATTCCATTAGACTTGCTGTCACGCAAGCTAGCCTTCCTGGTTGCTAGCACCTTGGCTAGGAGGGTGTTGGAGTTGGCGACCCTGTCATGCAGGGAACCATAATTAATCCTTCACCACAACAGGGTCATGTTACCGTACCCCCCTAATAAAGTTGTAACCCCTTGATCACCGCTCTAGTTAACCCTTTCACCCCCTATTGCCAGCGTCACTAAGCAATCGTTTTTCTGATCGCTGTATTAGTGTCGCTGTTGCTGCTAGGTAGCTAATTTTTTTTTATTGCGACTTTTTTTTTTACTAAAGACATGTGGCTGAATACATTTTGGCCTAAATGTTTGACAAAAATCTAGTTTATTTTAGCGGTGGTGGGGGGCCATTATTGTTGTGTGAAAGAAATTTTTTAGAAAAAAGGGCACCCCTCAAACATACTGTAATTGGAGCGCAACAAGGAGCCACGTGCAAAGTATTGCATCAAAAATTGTTATTAGGCGCCCCTGTTAAACAGGGGCAGAAAAATTGTGCATTGGGCACAACACAACACTTGCAACCCCCCCCCCCAATATCTCCAAAGCAACAAGGAGCCACGTGCAAATTATTGCATCAAAAATTGTTATTAGGAGCCCCTGTTAAACAGGGGCTGGAAAATTGTGCCTTGGGCACAACACAACACTTGCAACCCCTCCCAATAACTCCAATTGGAGCGCAACAAGGAGCCACATGCAAATTATTGCATCAAAAATTGTTATTAGGCGCCCCTGTTAAACAGGGGCTGGAAAATTGTGCCTTGGGCACAACACAACACTTGCAACCCCTCCCAATAACTCCAATTGGAGCGCAACAAGGAGCCACGTGCAAATTATTGCAACAAAAATTGTTATTAGGCGCCCCTGTTAAACAGGGGCTGAAAAATGGTGCCTTGGGCACAACACAACACTTGCAACCCCTCCCAATAACTCCAATTGGAGCGCAACAAGGAGCCACGTGCAAATTATTGCAACAAAAATTGTTATTAGGCGCCCCTGTTAAACAGGGGCTGAAAAATTGTGCCTTAGGCACTGGTGGCGGAGCCCAGAAACACAACATTTCTTACTAGCTATCAGCAAGAAAAGTGAGGAGGAGAAGGATATTCCATCAGCAGCATAAGAGGACAGTCACTCAGCATCAGAAGTCTAAAAGGGATCCGACATTTCAACAAAAAATATATTTGTCATGGACCATGAAATACTGAAATCCTAATTAATGTATTACAGATTCTGAACCCCAGCCAGGTCAACAGACTCATAAGTGATACTTATTGTCCATTGTGTGATAACCCTGTTTAAAGCCTTTCTATTATCAGGTGTAAATGACTTCTGCCCTGTCTCTGGTCTCCAGACAGTTCCATTGTTCTGTGGCTGGCTATTGTGTACATTGATTGACCCCCTGGGGCTTTTGTCTGAACACACATATTCAGGCTATTCAAGCTTTGGGACCAATCTCTGCTGAGACATGTTCAAGTCCTCATTTGCATGGTTTAAGAGGACCAGATTGAAGACTGCATACTTTACAATGGACCAATAAGAAAGCGGTTGTTGGGGGCAGGATGTTCCAAATCCTGTATAAAGTGTGCTGTGTACTTTCAATAAAGTGTGTCCTGTTACATTCAGCATTAAGCCATGGCTCATGTGTGGATTATTCAGCGATTCCAGGGATATTCCTAGTCGGGGAATATTGGGTGATTTCTTTTATGGGAGAAGAAGGGAATGCTTGACGGGGATATGTTCTACGACCGTCACAATTGGTTGGCAGCAGCGGGATTTTCCCTTCTACTTTCCTTTACACCAGGATTCCAAGCAGACACTGGGAACAGTGAATGGAAGACCGGTACACCCTGCTTAAAAGAAATACACTGAAAGAACTAATGGAAGTTTGTGGAAGGATTGCTAGCAACAAAACCGAGCGTGTCATCATAGCAGAATAAATGGAGCTAGACCAGGAGAACTCGGTTGCAGCAACGCCAGCAGTACAAGAGATGGGGACACCAGTGATTCAGGATGAGGAATCACCAGCCAACAAGCTAATAAGACAGAAATTAGCATGGTTCGGTCCGAACCCAACGGCGGATGTGGTGCTGAAAGTGATGACCCTGTTAGCGGAGGAGGCTAAACAAATAAGAGACGCAGAGCTACAGTTAAAACTGGCAGCAGTCCAACAAGCAGCCGCACATTCTCCAAACAGTGAGTACAGCACAGCAGACACAAGGAAGATTCCGTTTAGCGCTTTTGAAGCTTTTGATGAGAAAGAACGAGAGCGGCAACATGAGCTGAGAATTGCAGAAATACGACGATCGGTGACAATGCCTAAAGAAGCAGCACCAAATGAAAGACGAGGAGAGGTACAGATACCAGTAACCATGGAAGAGGAATTCAGAAGAAGGTTACAAGAGATGCGGATACAGCACACAGGACCAGAATCAGAGGAGGTCCTGCTGGGATGGGCGGACGTGATTCGGTGCCAACTCTGGAAGGAAGCGCTAGCTCTGGAGCAGCAACCAAGGAGAGGTCCTGCCCTACATCTATGCAAGGTACTGGCCGCAGTATGACGTACGACTTCCGTTGTTGGGGGAACAACCGAAGCAGGAGTGGATAGCGGAATTAAACAGGCTGATCCGGGCAGAGATGCAGCTGGATGAGAGCTACAGAGCCCTCCGGTGGTATGTAGCCCAAGAGTGCCCGTGGTCAGCGGATGACAGCCCCACAGAAGACTATGATGACCTGGGATTGTTGTATTGGAGGATGTCCAGTGATCCCGACTTTGGGGATGATCGGGAGTGGCGCTTGGAGGACATAATGGAGCACAGAGAGAAAAAATTGAATATCTCGGAAGCGCACTGGCTACAGGAAGATTTGGAATTTCTGGCCGCTCGGGAATGGGACCTTGAGATCGCCTACAAACAGCTGCTAGACTCTGCTCAGCGCCAGGACCGGGCTCCCTTTGCCTGGGACTATCAGAAAATACCAGTGGACAATGCGGAAATCCTGGCTGAAGAATCGTCCATGGGGCAGGGTAACAGTGTGCTCTTCCAACCTACCCCTGCAGCTATGGATGCGGAGGTCTTATGGCGGATGCAGCAAGTGCCAACTGACCTTGATGATCCTGTTTCTGCATGGGATGATCTTGAAGGGAGGAATGTGCCTGTCCAGCAGTATGCCAGTGAATCGGCAGTGGAAAATCTGGAGATTGCCATTCCCAAAGCTGAAGTTCTGACCGCAGGGCCGAGCTCTGCTAACCTCTGCTCAGTACCTATAGCATCTTCTGGGTTCCATGGACAGGAGATGGTGAACCTCTATCCCCAGACACCAGAGACGGGATTTAATAGATTCTTCTGCTGAGGACAAACAACCTGATGGGCCTCCAGCAGAAGAGCTGGTATCAGGGCCAAACGTCACTGTGCTCTGCCCAGCACCAAGAGCAGTATTTGTGGAGTTACAAGGAACTTCCCCAGCTGAAGCGCTGGTCACCGGACAGAGGGTTCAAGACCTCTGCCCCACCCCTGTGGCAGTTTCGGAGGCTCAGGGTGAGAAGATGGCGATCACTCCCCAGCCACAGATTACAGAATGTATGGACTGTTCAGAGGATGTTCTGGATTATGCGCCCCCAGCAGAAGTGCTGGCAACAGGGCAGAGTGCCAGCCATCTCTGCCCAGCACCGGGACCAACTGTGGAGTTCCAGGGAGCCGGGGCGGTTGGCCCCCCTCCCCAGCAACCAGCTGAGGTGGTAAAGCTCTTACTCCCATCTGAACCACTGGCAGCAGGACAGGATGCTACTGGCGGCTGCACCCCACTACAGCTTGAGTGGATATCAGTGGATGGGACTGTGGTCTCCACTCACAGCAACCCAGCGGAAGAGCTGG
Source organism: Rana kukunoris (assembly GCA_029574335.1). Lineage (NCBI taxonomy): Eukaryota > Metazoa > Chordata > Amphibia > Anura > Ranidae > Rana > Rana kukunoris. Next base: position 171,216,373 of record CM056052.1, read on the forward strand.
CAACAGAGCAGAGTGCCCCGGGCCTCTGCTTTCACCTAACAGAAGAGGGGGTTCCTGTGGTAGTGGATGGGACTTCAGTCTCCACTGGCACAACCCCAGAAAATGGTACAGGACTGAAACAGGATGATGTCGGCTTTGCTTTGCAAGCACTGGGGGATTTTCACCTCACATCAGTGGATGGGACTTCAGTCTCCACTGGTATACCCCATAAATGGTGGCCAGTTGGCCCAGACCCCCGACAGCATGATGGACTGAGCCCAGCCACCCTGTCATCTCTCCAGCGGCTGAAAGGACTCCAGGGAGAAGGGCCAGTCCAGGCCTCTCCCCAGCGGCAGACGTGTTCCCTGAGAGAGGCAGAGGATGGCGGGGTGAGTAATGCTCGGTTTGGAGCAAGTGATTTGGGGTACTGTATGGATACCGGCATTGGGGGACTGGAACTACTGACTGAATTCAGAGACAACCCATCTGGTGTCTCCTACTGGGTTAGTCCCCTGCCAAAAGGGGAGATGTGTGACAGGCCTAGCCGGGACAGGGGCTTTTGGAGAGGACTGAATGCGAGCCTCTTACCGTCCGATTATGGGCCAGGGCCTCAAACCAGGAAGGCGGATGGGTTATCCTGGCAGACTGTCCTGGAACCTTAAGACTACTTGCCCAACATCCTCGAGTGACCCGTTTGGGTCCCACTGCGGATGTTGAACTATTTCCCAGGGGGAGTAATGTCATGGACCATGAAATACTGAAATCCTAATTCATGTATTACAGATTTGATTCTGAACCCCAGCCAGGTCAACAGACTCATAAGTGATACTTATTGTCCATTGTGTGATAACCCTGTTTAAAGCCTTTCTATTATCAGGTGTAAATGACTTCTGCCCTGTCTCTGGTCTCCAGACAGTTCCATTGTTCTGTGGCTGGCTATTGTGTACATTGATTGACCCCCTGAGGCTTTTGTCTGAACACACATATTCAGGCTATTCAAGCTTTGGGACCAATCTCTGCTGAGACATTTTTAAGTCCTCATTTGCATGGTTTAAGAGGACCAGATTGAAGACTGCATACTTTACAATGGACCAATAAGAAAGCGGTTGTTGGGGGCGGGATGTTCCAAATCCTGTATAAAGTGTGCTGTGTACTTTCAATAAAGTGTGTCCTGTTACATTCAGCATTAAGCCATGGCTCATGTGTGGATTATTCAGCGATTCCAGGGATATTCCTAGTCGGGGAATATTGGGTGATTTATTTTATGGGAGAAGAAGGGAATGCTTGACGGGGATATGTTCTACGACCGTCACAATATTATTCATTAATATCAGCATCAGGTGCTTGGTAGCTGGTGTTGATCCAAGCCTGATTCATTTTGATGAAGGTCAGTCGATCAACAGAGCTGGTGGAGAGGCGCACCCTGTGATCAGTGACAAAGCCTCCAGCAGCACTGAATGTCCGTTCTGAAAGAACACTGGATGCAGGGCAAGCCAGTAGCTCAATTGTGTACTGGGCAAGCTCTGGCCAGTGATCCATCCTCAAGACCCAGTAAGCCAGAGGATTTTCGGTGGGGATGGTGTCCAAGTCGGATCTTGCCCCTAGGTATTCCCGGACCATGTAAAGCAGACGCTGGCGATGGTTGCTGGAACCGGTCAGACCTTGGGGCTGCTGACTAAAAAACTGCCTGAACGCATCGGTCAGACGACCACCTTCTCCACCGCCCCTCCTGTGACTCACCGAAGCCTCAGCAAGACGTTGTCCAGAGCCAGGTTTTGGTAATCCCCCCGGTTCTGGGAACGCATTGCACAGACCCTTCTGCAAGGCCTCCCGCAGAATTTTCATCTTCTGCTCCCTCTGCGATGGCAACATAAGGTCCGCAACCTTACTCTTGTAACGTGGATCAAGGAGAGTTGCCAGCCAGTAATGATCCCTCTCCTTAATAGCACGTACACAAGGATCCTTACGCAGGCTTTGCAGAATCAGGGAGGCCATGCAGCGTAGGTTTGCTGAGGCATTCGGGCCACAGTCCTCTGGGTCACTGAGGACGACAGGATCAACAGGCACCTCATCCCAGCCACGTAAAACTCCATGTGCTCCTTGGGACTGTAAATGATCCCTTGAAGACTGCTGCTGCTGAGTGCTCCTCCTCCTCATCCTCTTCCTGTGTGCTAGGTGGGCAAGCAGGACCACTGTCTGGGTAAAGGGGGCCTTTAAAGGTAAGGAAGTCCTTCTCTTCCTCCCTCTGTTCTGCCTCAAGGGCCCTGTCCATTATTCCATGTAACGTGTGCTCCAACATGTGAATAAGAGGGACAGTCTCACTGATGCATGCACTGTCACTGCTCACCATCCTCGTGGCCTCCTCAAATGGTGACAGGACAGTGCATGCATCCCTGATCAAAGCCCACTGGCGTGGTGAAAAAAACCTAGCTGCCCTGACCCAGTTCTGCTGCCATATTGGCACAGGTACTCATTGATGGCCCGCTGCTGCGTGTGCAGCCGCTGCAGCATGGCCAACGTTGAGTTCCATCTGGTGGGCATGTCACAAATTAGGCGGTTCTTGGGCAGGTTGCATTCCCTTTGGAGGTCAGTCAGCCGAGCAGTGGCATTATATGACCTCCGAAAATGCACACAGACTTTCCTGGCCTGCTTCAGGACATCCTGCAAGCCCGGGTACCTGCCCAAGAACCGCTGCACCACCAAATTGAGGACATGCGCAAAACAGGGCACGTGGGTGAGTTTTCCCTGTCGCAGGGCAGAGAGGAGGTTGGTGCCATTATCGCTGACCACCATTCCAGGCTTCAGCTGGCGTGGCGTCAACCACCTCTCAGCCTGACCCTGCAGAGCTGAGAAAATCTCTTCCCCAGTGTGGCTCCTGTCTCCCAAGCACACCAGCTCTAGCACCGCATGGCATCTCTTGGCCTGCATTCCTGCGTATCCCCTCGTACGCCTACGGAGCACGGCTGGTTTGGAGAAAACATCCCCACAGGAAGAGGCCACAGAGGAAGAAGAAGAGGAGGGGGTGGAGGAAAGAAGTGTGTCACAAGCAGTAGTATTTTTTTGGAGGCGTGGTGGCGGAACAACCTCCAAAACTACTGGACCTTGCCCTGCGTCCTTCCCAGCTGCCAGCAGAGTCACCCAATGCGCCGTAAAAGACAGGTAACGTCCCTGTCCATGCCTGCTGGACCATGAGTCAGCGGTAATATGCACCTTACCACTGACCGCCCTGTCCAGCGAGGCATGGACATTGCCTTCCACATGCTGGTAGAGAGCCGGAATAGCCTTCCGTGAGAAAAAGTGGCGTTTTGGTACTTGCCACTGAGGTACTGCACATTGCACAAACTCACGGAAGGGGGCAGAATCTACCAACTGAAAAGGTAGCAGTTGAAGTGCTAGCAATTTCGCTAAGCTAGCATTCAACTGCTGGGCATGTGGATGGCTGGGATTGTACTTCTTTCGGTGCTGCAGCAGCTGGGGCAGGGAAATTTGCCTGGTACTATCAGTAGATTGACCGCTACTACTAGCTGGTGACACACCTATTTCTACACCTTCACTGCAGGCTTCAGAAAATAACTGGAGGTCTACTGGGGTTGGAGGTCCCAGAAGGGCAAGGGGGGGTACGCTTCTGTCTTTGGTGTGGGTCTTTCTGGTGTGCTTGCCAACGAGCTGCATGGCAGGTCGACATATGTCTGGACAAGCATGTGATACCCAGGCGGTTGATGTTTTGGCCACGCGAGATACGCTTGCGACATAAGTTCAAATTGGCAAAGGTACGATCTTGTGGACATGTTTCAAAAAAGGCCCACACCAAAGAACTTTTGCTGTACCGGTCAGACACAGCAGCGCCATGCACAAGCGCCGTAAATGTGCGCTGTAATGCAGTGGGTGTGACCTTAAGCTGACCCCTGGAGGGCATCCTGCCTCTTTGGAGATGTGCCTGTGCCTCGTCGTCCTCCTCCTCTCTCCTATCAGGCACCCAGGTAGAGTCAGTGACCTCATCATCCCCTCCCTCCTCATCACTGTCAACAACCTGGCAGTATGCTCCAGCTGGGGGAACATCATCACTGACAAATTGCTGTCCCTCTCGGCCACCCCCTCTCCCTGGGCTCACATCAATGCCTTCCTCTATCAGTGTTCCGTCATCGGAGTCTTCAAAACGCTGCGCATCTTCCTGCAGCATGTACCCCACACTGTGTTGAAACAGTTCGGGGGACTCCTCAGGAGGACATGGTGGTACTAGGGAAGTATTGTGTGAAGCCATTGTGCAGAGGGAAGAGGACGCCTTGGCAGCTGCTTTGCCAGATAAACTTTGATCTGTCTGTGTGAGAGAGGATGAGGAGGATGAGGACGGCTTGGTCATCCACTCTACTAATTCCTCTGCATGTTGAGGTTCAACACGGCCAGCTACCGAAAAGAATGACGAGCGGCCACGGCCACGGGCAGAAGAGGATGCACCACATCCACTACCAGCGTTACCTCTACATGCAGAGCCTGCTTGCCCTCCTGCCTCTCTGCCTCTCTTTGTTCTCCTTCCAGACATATTGAAGTGCTCAGGTGGTATGTAACAGCACAAGCGGAGTGACACCAAATGCGCTCAGGTGATATATAACAGCACATGTACAGTGGCACTACCTGCGCTCAGGTGGTATATAGCAGCACACGTACAGTGGCACTAATTGCGCTCAGGTGGTATATAGGAGCACACGTACAGTGGCACTATCTGCGCTCAGGTGGTATATAGGAGCACACGTACAGTGGCACTATCTGTGCTCAGGTGGTATATAGCAGCACACGTACAGTGGCACTATCTGTGCTCAGGTGGTATATAGCAGCACACGTACAGTGGCACTATCTGTGCTCAGGTGGTATATAGCAGCACACGTACAGTGGCACTATCTGTGCTCAGGTGGTATATAGCAGCACACGTACAGTGGCACTATCTGTGCTCAGGTGGTATATAGCAGCACACGTACAGTGGCACTATCTGTGCTCAGGTGGTATATACCAGCACACGTACAGTGGCACTATCTGTGCTCAGGTGGTATATAGCAGCACACGTACAGTGGCACTAACTGCGCTCAGGTGGTATATAGGAGCACACGTACAGTGGCACTATCTGTGTTCAGGTGGTATATAGGAGCACACATACAGTGGCACTATCTGTGCTCAGGTGGTATATACCAGCACACGTACAGTGGCACTATCTGTGCTCAGGTGGTATATAGGAGCACACGTACAGTGGCACTACCTGCGCTCAGGTGGTATATAGCAGCACACGTACAGTGGCACTAACTGCGCTCAGGTGGTATATAGGAGCACACGTACAGTGGCACTATCTGTGCTCAGGTGGTATATAGCAGCACATGTACAGTGGCACTATCTGTGCTCAGGTGGTATATAGCAGCACACGTACAGTGGCACTATCTGTGCTCAGGTGGTATATAGGAGCACACGTACAGTGGCACTATCTGTGCTCAGGTGGTATATAGGAGCACACGTACAGTGGCACTATCTGTGCTCAGGTGGTATGTAGGGGCACACATACAGTGGCACTATCTGTGCTCAGGTGGTATATAGGAGCACACGTACAGTGGCAATATCTGTGCTCAGGTGGTATATAGCAGAACACGTACAGTGGCACTATCTGTGCTCAGGTGGTATATAGGAGCACACATACAGTGGCACTATCTGTGCTCAGGTGGTATATACCAGCACACGCACAGTGGCACTATCTGTGCTCAGGTGGTATATAGGAGCACACGTACAGTGGCACTACCTGCGCTCAGGTGGTATATAGCAGCACACGTACAGTGGCACTAACTGCGCTCAGGTGGTATATAGGAGCACACGTACAGTGGCACTATCTGTGCTCAGGTGGTATATAGCAGCACACGTACAGTGGCACTATCTGTGCTCAGGTGGTATATAGCAGCACACGTACAGTGGCACTATCTGTGCTCAGGTGGTATATAGGAGCACACGTACAGTGGCACTATCTGTGCTCAGGTGGTATATAGCAGCACACGTACAGTGGCACTAACTGCGCTCAGGTGGTATATAGGAGCACACGTACAGTGGCACTATCTGTGCTCAGGTGGTATATAGCAGCACACGTACAGTGGCACTATCTGTGCTCAGGTGGTATATAGGAGCACACGTACAGTGGCACTATCTGTGCTCAGGTGGTATATAGGAGCACACGTACAGTGGCACTATCTGTGCTCAGGTGGTATATAGGGGCACACATACAGTGGCACTATCTGTGCTCAGGTGGTATATAGGAGCACACGTACAGTGGCACTATCTGTGCTCAGGTGGTATATAGCAGAACACGTACAGTGGCACTATCTGTGCTCAGGTGGTATATAGCAGCACACGTACAGTGGCACTATCTGTGCTCAGGTGGTATGTAGCAGCACACGTACAGTGGCACTAACTGCGCTCAGGTGGTATATAGGAGCACACGTACAGTGGCACTATCTGTGCTCAGGTGGTATATAGGAGCACACATACAGTGGCACTATCTGTGCTAAGGTGGTATATAGCAGCACACGTACAGTGGCACTATCTGTGCTCAGGTGGTATATAGGAGCACACGTACAGTGGCACTATCTGTGCTCAGGTGGTATATAGCAGCACACGTACAGTGGCACTATCTATGCTCAGGTGGTATATAGCAGCACACGTACAGTGGCACTATCTGTGCTCAGGTGGTATATAGCAGCACACGTACAGTGGCACTATCTGTGCTCAGGTGGTATATAGGAGCACACGTACAGTGGCACTATCTGTGCTTAGGTGGTATATAGCAGCACACGTACAGTGGCACTATCTGTGCTCAGGTGATATATACCAGCACACGTACAGTGGCACTATCTGTGCTCAGGTGGTATATAGCAGCACACGTACAGTGGCACTAACTGCGCTCAGGTGGTATATAGGAGCACACGTACAGTGGCACTATCTGTGCTCAGGTGGTATATACCAGCACACGTACAGTGGCACTAACTGCGCTCAGGTGGTATATACCAGCACACGTACGGTGACCCCAAATGCGCTCAGGTGGTATGTCACAGCACGCGTACGGTGACTCCAAATGCGCTCAGGTGGTATGTCACAGCACACGTACGGTGACCCCAAATGCGCTCAGGTGGTATGTCACAGCACACGTACGGTGACCCCAAATGCGCTCAGGTGGTATGTCACAGCACACGTACGGTGACCCCAAATGCGCTCAGGTGGTATGTCACACCACATGTACGGTGACCCCAAATGCGCTCAGGTGGTATGTCACAGCACACGTACGGTGACCCCAAATGCGCTCAGGTGGTATGTCACAGTACACGTACGGTGACCCCAAATGCGCTCAGGTGGTATGTCACAGCACACGCACAGTCAGAGCGTCTGCGTTTCTGTGCAATTCAATAGCCCACTTGCATTAACAGCAACTGCCTTTCTGTGCAAATAAATAGCACACGTGCAGTAACAGTTAATGCGTCTATGTGCAATGAACTAACACGTGTACACTAACACGTTAGAGCATCAAGCACAATCTCCTGCCTGACAGATACTAATAGCAGAACTAGCTAAGCTATACAGTTTATAAATATATTGACAACTCCTAGGGATGTCAATATATTCTCTACAAACTGTACATTTACTGTAACTATACTAATTAGTAGCCTCCCTGATCTATCTATCTATCTATCTATCTATCTGAAAAGACACTGTGGGCCAGATTCGTGTACAATGGCGCATCGTTGCTCCGGCGTGGCGCATCTTTTTTCCGCTACGCCGTACCCGCGCGGAGAGGCATGTACTATATTCATCATTTTTTCACTCACCTGCGTAGCGGATTTTGGACGGCGTAAGGCGGCGGAACTGTAAGTGGGCGTCACCACATGCAAATGATGGTCTGACGGTGGCGCAGAGAGATCCGTACGGTGTATCTTAAACTGCGCATGCGCACTAATGTCACCTGGCTGTCTGCCTCCTGTGCGCATGCGCAGTACGGCGCCAACGTCACCACCAAGATCCGCCGCACCACTTCCTACTCCAGTGCATAAATACGCACACAGAAGCGCCACTCACTTGCAAAACGTGACAAGCATTTTTTTGAATTGCCAGGGCTTTTCTTTGCATTAATGATGGCTGCACCAGAGACTCCCGGTGACCGTAGAATGTTTAATTTCAGCCCTCAGGAGAAGGCTGTGATCACTGATGCGCTCTCCCAACATGGGTCCCACCTCTATGGGCCACAGAGTGCCAACACTGGCAAATCAGAGAAAACCCGCATTTATGCTGAAATAACCAGGCAGGTAAATGTTGTCGGTGTGGCGGAGAGGGAGCCCAAGCACATCCGCAAGAAAATTAACGACATGCGGAGACTGGTGAAAGATAAACTTGTGGCAATGAGGAAGCATGCCAGTGGCACAGGTGGAGGACCAGCCACAATAATCACCCTGACGGCAGAGGACATGGTCGTGGCCAGGTTGCTGGATAGGGAGCTGGTGGAGGGTCTGCCGGGCTTCGAATCAGGGGATCAGCCTTTGAGGTCAGGTAAGTGTGTTTTATCTGCTTTGTGGTGTGTTTCATGGGTGGGGGGGGATACATGTGACAAGTGTGTGGGTACTCCAGCATGTGATTGTTTTGTGTCATCCACAGATGTGCAGGATGGAGCTGGGCCGTCATTGGATGCAGGGCGATCCACCCCATCCATGGTGGATCTAGCCCCGACATCATTGCTTGAAGTGGTTGATGAGGAGCACGTCGGGGTAGAAGAGGATGCTGTGTATATGCTGGAGGAGACCCCAATACCTGGCCACTCCCAAACCTCCCCCCCTTGCTAGATTCCCCATCAAGGGACACCATCCCCTCCAGGGATTCCCCATCAAGGGACACCATCCCCTCCAGGGATTCCCCATCAAGGGACACCATCCCCTCCAGGGATACCCCTCAAGGGACACCATGCCCTCCAGGGATACCCCCTCAAGGGACCTCCCCTACACCCGTCCTCCAGCCTCTTAGGCCTATAGTAAGGCAACGAGAAAAACACGAGGAGTCCCTGATGATTTTGAGGACCATCTGGCAAGGGACCAGACAAGGCAGACCCGCCATATTGGATGTCTTGCTGGTGATCTTCATCGGGTCGCAGATAGCCTGGCGTCCATGGCCGAGAGCCAGGCTGCTTGCACTGTGGCAGTGCAGGAAGCCATCGCCCAGCAGGCTGGGCAGAATACTACTATAAATGAAAGTCTGCAGGACGTTGTTGGGAACGGGGCAGCCCTTCTGTCCTGCCTGGTGGACCTGCAGACCACCACATCTGGCCTGGTCTCCGAGGTCCGGAGCCTGGCAGCTGCTGTCCGTGAGGAGGGGAGGCAGACACGGCGACAGCAGCGCAGCAATACCACCCGCCGGCTGCGGATGCAGGCTGCCACCAATACCTACCTCCACCGGCTAGCCGTGGCAATGGAGGGCAGCCAGGCAGCCAGGGAGAGACTGGTGGAGGTTCAACCACCTGCCCCCCCAGCCCCCCCACCTGTGGCTCGCCCCAGGCAACTGCGCCCCAGGAGCCTAGGGACAAGAAGGAGCCCACGACAGGGCCGTTGATTTATATTAATTTATGTTTGATACTCAGATTATGAGTTATTTTTTTTTATCTCCCTGCACACGGTGAGGAGTGCAGGCTACAGTGTGAATGTGGTGTGAATGTGTGGGGGTGACACTCCTGCCATTAAGGGGTGTCACCCTCAGTCGTTGGTGAGAAATTATCACCACGACACGTGTGAATGGTGTATGAATGTACAGCAACATAATTGGAGCCGTGGCATGGCGTTGCTGCTCCCAAGTCCCATGTGGTGTACTTTGGTCTAATCCAATTTGATGTGGATGTGGTGTGTGTGTGCGCTAGGGATCACAGTGGTGTGCATGCATGCATTCTCATTGTGACATGATTAATGTGTGTGTTTAACGTGAAAAGTAGCCAACCACAAGGACCCTCCTGACTGCTCTTCCCTCAGCAGACGGGGGACCCTCGGGCAAGGGGGGACTGTGTGGTTCGGGGGTCAGGTCATCACGTAAGTCAATCTCCAGGCCCTTTCTCACGGCAAAGTTGTGCAGCATGCAACATGCCCCAATGATCTGGCACACGAAGTTTGGGGAATACAACAGGGTCCCCCCAGACTTATCCAGACATCGGAAACGTGACTTCAGGAGGCCAAAGGTGCGCTCCATGACTACACGGGTTTTGATGTGTGCTTCATTGTATCTTTGCTCTCCTCTGGTTTGGGGATCCCGGAATGGAGTCATGAGATGGGGTCCAAGTGCATATGCCGCGTCACCTGGTAATGAAAAGACAGGAGGATGGTAATAGTGCATGTGCCCGTTGTGATGTGTGCATCATGGGAGAGAATAGTCATGCCTGCCACCCATGTCACTCACCAACCAGCCAGCTGTCCCCATACAGGTTCTGTTCAAATTCTGTGGAGATGGTGCTTTGACGGTATATGTAGCTGTCATGGCTGGACCCGGGGTCCTTGGCACGGACGTGCCATATTAGGCCTTGCGCATCAACTATCACCTGTACATTGATGGAATGCCAATGCTTCCGATTGCAGTATATGTGCTCTGTGTCCCAGAGGGGGCCGTAGTGCCACATGTGTGCAATCAATGGCCCCCACAGTGCGTGGGAATCTGGCAATGTTGTAGAAATCTGTCATTGCCTTCATCCGCAGCTCCTCAGTGGTGGGTTTGATGATGTGGTTGGCCATGCGTCTGAGGATTGCGGGGACAACCTGGTGCACACATCTGCTCATTGTGGACTGTGACATCCCAGCCACCACTCCACTTGTACGCTGGAATGATCCACTGGCAAGGACATGGAGTGTTGCCAGTACCTTCACCAGTGGCTGCACTGCTTGTGAGCGGTGTGTCTGGCTGGTGATGTCATCCTGCAGGGTTGTGGTTAGTTTCAGGATGGCTTCAGGGCTGAATCTGAATAGGCGAAACACCTCCAATTCACTCATGCCAAACACGTCAATGCGCGTGCGGAATATCCTCTCCCGTGCCCTCCTACGTGCACGTCGACGCTGTAGGGCTATGAGCAAGGCTGCCCCTGGCATGTTGGCAGACAGATGTGTTGTCCAGCAAGTGTTTTAGCTCAATTCGTCTGTAACAGTGTTGCTTTAGATGCTCTCCAGCTGATCTGTTCAACTCCTGTGCAAAGTTACCCCTGCTTTATGAGGGGTGACTTTGCGCAGGAAATTGCAGTTACGCGCACCGGGTTACGCCGGCGCCAGACAAACGTGCGTTTCTGAATCAGCGGTTCTCCCTCATTCGCATATTTGAATAGATAATCCATGGGAACGGTTGAACTGTCCCGCGTAAAGATGCGCCAAAGACACGCCGGCGTGGAAAAGTTACGCCAGTAAGAAGTAGCCTATTTGAAGGCGGATCTGGTATAGTAGGTACGGCGCATGGATCAGACGGCGCAAAGTAACAGTTACGCCGCACATCTCTAAAAACGCCGGAGTAAGTGCTACATGAATCTACCCCTGTGTCTCTATCTATCTATCTCTCTCTCTCTCTGTCTGTCTGACTTCTCTCTCTGAAAGCAAGCCGGAACAACACTACACAAGGCCGCCCGGGAGGCGGCCTTTTATAGTGTGGGGCGTGTGCTAAAGCCCTGAGCCCTAATTGGCCAAAGCACCCAGGCTTTGGCCAATTAGGTCTCTTCGTTTTTTGGGCGCTGTGATTGGCCAAGCATGCGGGGTCATGGTGCATGCTTGGCCAATCATCAACGCCGCAGTGATTTATGGGCCGTTGCGCATCATTCAAATTTGGCGCGAATAACCCGATTTGTTCGTTTTCGACGAACAATCGAACGGCCGATGTTCGATGCGAACATGTGTTCGCATCGAACGCGAAGCTCATCCCTAATCAGCACCCATGTGAGTTTTTTTTTTCTTTCTTTGTTTACTTCAGAGAGGGGGGAGAAGGAGGTTCTGCAGCAGCAGAGACAGCCATGTGTTCATTTAGACTTTTAGTGCAGGTGACAGAAGAAGAGGGGAACAGGACCAGCATTATCTTATCTATTCGTGTTGTCATGTATTGCATTATACCACTAGCATAATATACCCTAACCTGGCACTATACCACCTAACCTGGCATAATATACCACCTAACCTGGCAACTACACCCCCTAACCTGGAATAATATACCACCTAACCTGGCTCTATAACACCTAACCAGACATAATATACCACCTTACTTGGCACTATACCACCTTACCTTGCATAATATACCCCCGCACCTGCCAACTACACCCCCTAACCTGGCATTATACCACCTAACCTGGCATAATATACCCTAACCTGGCAACTACACCCCCTAACCTGGCATAATATACCACCTAACCTGGCAACTATACCACCTAACCTGGCACTATACCACCTAACCTGGCATAATACACCCCCTAAACTGGCAACTACACCCCCTAACCTGGCATAATATACCCTAACCTGGCACTATACCACCTAACCTGACATCATTTACCACCTAACCTGGCACTACACCCCCTAAACTGGCATTATACCACCTAACCTGGCATAATATACCCTAACCTGGCACTATACCACCTAACCTGGCATAATATACCCTAACCTGGCACTATACCACCTAACCTGGCATAATAGACCGCCTAACCTGGCAACTACACCTCCTAACCTGGCAACTACACCCCCTAACCTGGCATAATATACCCCCTAACCTGGCAACTAGACCCCTTAACCTGGCATAATATACCCTAACCTGGCACTATACCACCTAACCTGACATAATATACCACCTAACCTGGCATAACATACCACCTAACATGGCAACTACACCCCCTAAACTGACATAATATACCACCTAACCTGGCAACTACACCCCCTAACCTGGCATAATACACCAACTAGCCTGGCATAATATACCCTAACCTGGCACTATACCACCTAACCTAGCACCATACCACCTAACCTGGCAGTATACCATCTAACCTGACACTATACCACCTAACCTGGCACTATACCCCCTAATCTGGCACTATGCCCGGTTAGCCTGGCACTTTACCACCTAACCTGGCACTATACCACCCAACCTGGCACTATATCACCTAACCTGGCAGGTACTCCACCAATGTCTACCCCATTATATATATATATATATATATATATATATATACACTGGGCTCCACCCTTGCCCAGGACACTAGCTACCTGGAGTTAGCATGTTCTCCCAGTGGGGTTCCTCTTCCACTCCAAACACATGCAGGTATGTCAATTGTACCCCGTGTACAGACTGGCAGTGTACATGGCTAATCATATTCTACACTGACCCTAAAATCATAGAGGACCCTACACATATCTATGTATACTTCTATTCAGTCCTGTCCAGCCAGCTCTTGCCAGATTTTGGGTCAGTGCTCATTTTGGATAATTTTACAGGCATGGGGGATGGCATGCAGAATGTGATCACCCATGTAGACTGCCACTTCATACAGAAGGGGGCCATCACCTACCAACATGGCTTTGGAGTGTGCCCACACCAAGAGAACATACAGATAGCTTCCAGGCCCAGATTCAAACCAAGAGAGGCCCCAACAACTAACCTACTGTTCTCTCTATATACCTGTATATACTGACAGTATTATCTGAAAGACAGGTTTCAAATGTCATGACAGGGGCATAGTTTCAGTGCTTGCCATAGGCGCCATTTTCACTAGATACGCCTCTGCCAGAAGGTAATGAATATTAGCCTGACTGTGTCCCATGATGTACCATATTCAAAGAATAGGATTTTACAGGTATGATGAAAAAATTATATGTTTTATTTTAGTGGCGAGTTGCATTTATACACATCTATATATATATATATATATATATTTATATATATATATATATATATACACACATCTATAGAACTGGTGCCTCTTGTTTTCTTTTCCCGTGGTCCCCCGAGGACTCCATGAGTAATTTTAGCAGACTTTTTGAGCTTGTGATTGTTCTCCTGAATTTCCAAAGTGGTGGGAACGATTAATGAGTTCAATGCAAATATGAATATTCATATTGATAAATATTGAAAAATGTATATTCATGTATTTGTTTTTCACATGACAATTATTTTTATATTAAAGGGTTTGTAAAGGATTTTTTTTTATCTTAATAGCTTCCTTTACCTTAATGCAGTGCTTTTTTCATGTCCTCATTGTTCGTTTTTGCTCTGAAGTTGCTGTAATTCTTCTCTGATCTCCACACTTCCTGGTTGTCTGTTTCCTGATGACCACAGTACTGGGAGCTTTCTCTCTGTGGTCACTAATCAAGGAGGTGCCGGTGTGATTACTGTGTGTCTAAAACCCCACAGCACCAATCAGTTTCGTTTTCCAAACCATCACTGCCCTGTATTGGCTTTGTGGCTCTGTACATCGCAGAAGCAGGAAACAGCATGCAAAAACGAAACTAAAAACTGTAGGTACATTATATGATTGATTTCTTATCTATTTTTAATAATTTTTAAAAGGAATTAGTTAACTATTATGTCTCTATACCCTGTAAACAGTCATTTCAGCAAAAAAAAAATGTTTTTCTTTACAACTCCTTTAATAGGACTTTCTATTCAAGTCTGTCGTGAAACGCATTTAAGAACTACTCACTATCATTTATCTCAGTGAGAAAGCCCGAGTGCTTTCACACTGAGGCAATGTGTTGGCAGGACGTTAAAAAAACTCCTGCAAGCAGCATCTTTGGAGCGGTGAAGGAGCTGTGTATACACCGCTCCTCCACTACTCCTAAATCGCCACTGCCAATTGAAATGAATGGGCAGTGCTGCCGAACCGCCGGCAAAGCACTGCTGCATCGGCGCTTTGCTGACGTTTTAACCCTTTTTCGGCTGCTAGTGGGTGTTAAAAGCACCCCGCTATCGCCCGAAAAGCTCTGCAAAAATGACTGTAAAGCGCCGCTAAAAATAGCGTCTCTTTACCGCCGACACCTCAGTGTGAAAGCACCCTTATGCTATACACACTATCTGTTTATCAAACTTTATTTGAAACCGACTATTATCATGACTTATAAATGTAATGTAACAGGTATACTTTAGATGGTAGTGTTAGAATTTTTTTTTATCTGTGACTGTGTCCATCCTTTAACCCCCCTGGCGGTATTCCCATGTCTGCCTCGGGGTTAAATTTTTATGCTGCGATCGGTAACCCCTAGTCAGACTCGGGCTCGCCTCGCAGAGTGCATAGACAGGGTTTACTTACCTTGTCTGTGGATCCAGCGATGCATCCGCGCTGTGTGAGCGAGCGGGTGCTCGCTCGATTCACACAGTGCCTCTGTGTGCCGCTGAGCTCCATTCCCTGTTTGTTTCAAAAAAGTAAACAAACACATTACATACAGTATACTGTAATCTTATAGATTACAGAACTGTATGTAAAAAATACACACTCCCCTTGTCCCTAGTGGTCTGCCCAGTGCCCTACATGTTTTTTTATATAATAAAAACGGTTCTTTCTGCCTGCAAACTGTAGATTGTCCATAGCAACCAAAAGTGTCCCTTTATGTCAAAAATGGTTTTAGTGCAGCTAGAAAACAGCGATAATAAATTATAATCACTTGCAGAATTGAGCGATAGCGATTTGTGGGGAAATTTGTCATAAAAAAAAATAATGACAGCGGCAATTCTGCAACTGAGCAAATTTCAGTGATTTTGAGTTGATTACATTATTAAATAATTTTTATTATAATTATATTATTATTTGTTATAATTATTTATAAATATTTATCATATTATAATTTATAAAAAAATATAAAAAATTAAATGTCATAACCAGGATGCCTATTAGACTCTTGTTTGGTCAGATTTAAGTGAGTTATTCCTAAGAATTACAGGCCTACAGTATAAAACGCCAAATTTCCTTGCAAAATAATGGTACCGCTATCAGCACCTAAAATCGGAAATAATCATACCGCCAGGGAGGTTAATAAAGTACTTTTTAATACTACTTTTTGCTTTTATGAATGGCACATAAAGTAGCATTTGATTGTATTTCTTTCTCTCTATTTGTGTATTAGGGATATGGCACCTGGCGGTCACCCATCAATCCTTGGTTCTGATGTCTAAACTACCCAACAGGAAACACAATTTAACAGAAGGCTAGAATGAAGCCCTAATCAAATGCAAAATCTAGTAATTATAATTAAGCCGTCTGATAAAAGTTTCAATATCGTAGTAATGAAGAAACACCAATATATGACTGCTATAAGTTACAAACCTTTATTGTAATCTTGTCAACATTTAAACAAATTGGTACTGCCAATTTTGTACCTGTTATCAACTACCTATATAAATATTGTATGTTGCATACATTTTGCTTTTATATGACGCAATTATGTGTATGTATGTGGAAAGGATCAAAATTTACCAGTAAGTCACCAACCCAAAAGTAATGCTGTATAAAAATAAGCAAAAGAATAATGGGTAATTTAGGTTGACTTACTGGCCTTTAGATAGACATGGGCCATTCCAGCAGGGGAGTCGGGTGGAAGATGGAGAAGCAGTGCTGAGGAGAGGCTGTTGGTGGCCCATGTGAGACCCCTTACCGGGGGCATTTTATTATATATTTTCATGACACTTTGCTACAATGTAAAGTAGTGAGTGCACAGCTTCTATAACAGTGTAAATTTGCTGTCCCTTTCAAAATAACTCAACACAGCCATTAACCACTTACCGACTGCCGCACACACATATATGTCGACAAAATGGCACAGGCAGGCAAATGGGTGTACCTGTACGTACCTTTAAATTTGCCACCCAACCGGATGTGTGCGCGTCCGCCGCGTGCCTCATGAGTGTGCTCGCGGGTCCAGAGAACTCAATGTTCTCAGGCTGCCCTCAAATGTGGTCAGGAAAGGCAGAACAGGGGGATGCCTTTGTAAACAAGGCATTTCGCCTGTTCTGCCTAGTGACATGTCATTGATCTAATGTTCCATGTGATTGGGAACAGTGAACAGTGACGTGTCACTAGTAGCTCCTCCCCCTAACAGTTTGAATCACTCCCTAGGACACACTTAACCCCTTTAGCGCCACCTAGTGGTTAACCCCTTCACTGCCAGTGTCATTGTTACAGTAGTCAGTTTAGTCAGTCATTTTTATAGCACTCAATATTTGAAAAAAAGAAAGGGTGATGGCGCCAAAATAAATTGTGTGAATGACCAAGGCAGCCACTAAATTAGTGAATACTAATAAACAAAATGAGAAGTGATAAAAAGTGCAAAAGACTACAATACAAAATAAAAATCATTATGACCACATGAATCAATATGCGTAATCAAACATGCATAATATAAATATAAAGTCCATATATGAACAGAAATAGGTATTGTGATGGTTTGGATCTGTCTTGCCTGATGGATGGCTGGTTTTCGCCATATGTTGGAGAGACAGACACATTGATTGCACAGCTGTGTGGTCAGCTTTTTAAGTCTGACCTGAACAGCATTCAGGGCTCCACCCTTCCGAGGAGTCCAGGTCTGGAAGGGAGAACCCTGAGAGTGCAGGTGTGCACTAAATTAGCTGGAGAAGCTAGAGAAGCTGGAGAGTGCAGGCTGCACTATAATACCCAGAGGCCTGAGTCTGAGGTGGCTGACAGGAGTGAGTCTGGGGTGGCTGACAGGAGTCAGGAAGGCTTCACGAGGGAGCCTGAGCAGTGTGGTGCTACTGCTAAAGATAGCCAGGTGGCTCGGTATTTTCCGTTATACGTGTAAGCCAGGAGGCTGAAGGTACCATTTTGTATGGACTGTGAAAACCCCTGTATGTTTTTCTGTTGGATACAATAAAAATGTGTTTACTTTTACTATTTCGGCTTGAAGACCAGTGACTGTGCAACTCCACATTTAGCGCTAGTCTTGCGACTTTATCACAGTATGCACAGGGTAATTTCTTCTGTGTATCCAATCACTGTGACTTTTGCTAATTGTGCAGCTAGTGCTTTAATAATGTGCTTCACCCGAAGTGATAATTCTCACCAGAAATCTTGGGCCACCAAGTGACCCCCAGGTATATAATAGAGAACGTCTTTCAGCCTCCTGAAACCACACAACAGTTTACATCAGATATCAATCGATTTTTACACCAGTCCAATCCAGCATCAGCATATGTATGGTGCTAAGCTCATATCAACATCTGCATATATTTTGCTCCTCCAAACAGAGACACAAAAGACAAATATATGTGAAGCACACACACCGATACATGCTGTTTTAACCACCAATTCATTGGTGACAGATTGGCTGCTGTGCATGATTCCCTGCTGTATCTTGCATTCATATGCGAACTGTAAGGCTGCGTACACACGACTAAACAAATCCGATCAAATCGGCCTGACAGACCGTTTTGATCGGATTTGTCTCCTGGGATATGTTGGTTTGATCGTGTACACACGATTAAACCAAAATACCCGCCGGCAGACAGCGCGGTGACGTTGACGCCGCCACGTCACCACTCCAGGAAGTAAAATACTTCCACGCATGCGTCAAATCCATTCGACGCATGTGCGGACAGATATGTCTGCTGGTTAGTGTACTAACCAGCGAACATGTCGGACGGATGGGTTTCAGCAGACAGATTTCAAAGCATGCTTTAAAATTTGTCTGCTGGAAAAACTTGTCGGTTCGCCCGTACACACAATCGAATTTGTCTGCTGAAACGGTCCGACGGACCGTTTCAGCAGATAAATTTGATCGTGTGTACGCGGCCTAGTGTTGCTTTTTAAACCAATTAAAAGACGTTACTGCTCTATATTTGCCTTTTGTGTCTCTGGAGGAGAAAAATACTTGCAGATGTTGATGATATGAGCTTAGCACCATACATATGCTGATGCTGGATTGGACTGTGAATTGGATTGGACTGTGAATTGAATTGGATTGTGAAAATCCATTGGTATCTGATGTAACCTGTTGTGTGGTTTCAGGAGACTAAAAGCCGTTCTCTATTTTATGGCTGTGGGTCACTTGGTGGCCAAAGATTTCTGGTGTGTTGTTGTTTAAATACAACATCTCCCTGTTCTGCCTAGTGACATGTCACTGATCGAATGTTCCCACTCATTGGGAACAGCATTCTGTGACATTTCATGGAAAGCCACGCCCCCTAACAGTTAGAAGCACTCCCTAGATCACACTTAACCCATTCAGCTCACCCTACAGGTTAACCCCTTTACTGCCAGTGTAATTTTTACAGTAATCAGTGCATTTTTATAGCACTGATCGCTGTAAAAAATGACAATGGTCCCAAAAATGTGTCCAATGTGTCCGCCATAAAGTCGCAGTCATGATAAAAATTGCAGATCGCCACCATTACTAGTAAAAAAATAATAATAATAAAAATGCCATTAAACTATCCCCTATCTTGTAGATGCTATAACTTTTGCGCAAACCAATCAATATTCTCTTATTGCAATTTTTTTTTTACCAAAAATATGTAGAAGAATACATATCAGCCCAAACTGAGAAAAAAAATGTGGATATTTATTATAGCAAAAAGTACAAAATATTGCTTTTTTTGTCATTGACGCTCTATTTTTGTTTATAGCGCAAAACAAAAGGTGATCAAATACCACCAAAAAAAGGCTCTATTTGTGGGAAAATTAGGACGTCAATTTTGTTTGGGAGCCACGCCGCACACCCACGCAATTGTCAGTTAAAGCAACACAGTGCCGAGTTGCAAAAAGTGGCCTGGTCTTTGGCCAGCCATATGATCCAGGGCTTAAGTAGTTCATGTCTAAACCACTGGCAACAAAAGTAAGTACACCCCCTAAGTGAAAATGTTCAAATTGGGGCCAATTAGCTATTTTTCCTCTCTGGTGTGAAGTGACGTGTTACAATGGAGAGCAGGTGTGTTAAATTTGGTGTTTACATTCTCACTCTCTCCTACTGGTCACTGGAAGGTCAACAAGGTCACCTCATGGCAAAGATTTCTCTAAGGATCTGAAAAAAAGATGTGTTGCTCTACATAAAGATGGCTAGTTTATAAGGCCCTGTACACACAATCAGACAGGTCCGATGAAACTTGTCCGACGGACCGTTTTCATCGGACCAGGCTGAAGTGGTCTGATGGTCTGATGTGCGTACACACCATCGGACCAAAATCCCATCAGACCAGAATGCGGTGACGTAGAACACGACGTGATGAAAAAACGAAGTTCAATGCTTCCAAGCATGCGTTGACTTGATTCTGAGCATGCGCGGGTTTTTGGTCCGATGATTTTGTGTACTAACCATCGAACCTGTCCGACGGACAGGTTTCCATCGGACAGGTTTTAAAGCATGTTTTAAAACTTTGGTCCACCGGAAAACAGTCTGATAGGCCGTACACACGATCGAATATGTCTGCTGAAACTGGTTCGATCGTGTGTACGCGGCCTAAGAAGATTGCCAAGACCCTGAAACTGAGCTGCAGCACCATGGAGACGACTATACAGCAGTTTAACAGGACAGGTTCTACTCAGAACAGGCTTTGTCATGGTCAACCAAAGGGGTTGAGTGCACATGCTCAGCGTCATATCCAGGGGTTGTCTTTGGGAAATATACATATGAGTGCTGCCACCATTGCTGCATAGGTTGAAGGGGTGGGGGGTCAGACTGTCAGTGCTCAGACCATAGGCCACACACTGCATCAAATTGGTCTTCATGATCTCTCTCTCTCTCTCTCTCTCTCTCTCTCTCTCTCTCTCTCTCTCTCTCTCTCTCTCTCTCTCTCTCTCTCTCTCTCTCTCTCTCTCTCTCTCTCTCCTAATACAAGAAAGGACTTTGTTTGCTTTGGAAACCGCAGCTTGGCATTGCATGCTATTATTAAGCTTAGGATCTACCAAAACCCCCAGATCCTTCTCCACCATTAATTCCCCCAGTTGTAAGTCCCCCTAGTATGTAAGACACATGCATATTCTAAGCCCGCAAGTGCATAATATTAAATTTATCAACATTAAACCTCATTTGCCACTTGGGTGCCCATTAGTGCTGATCAAAACATTATTGATGGTATACTGTCCAGCAGGGACACCATATTGCATAAAAGGTTTTATTGAATGTCACCATGAATTTTGAAGCAACTCCCTCATTACAAGCTGAATTTGCATAAAGAAATAAAGAAACTCAGTTTTAGGTCCAGGTCCGGGTGAACTAAATAAAGGGACTTGTGATTGGCCAGCTTAATACTTTATAAGCAGTTACAGCAAACTGTTTTTTTTCTTTTGCGATAAATGTTTTACATAAATAAAAAATGTTAATCATTGTAAACACCCCTGCTAGTGTTAAATGGTTTATCTCATCTCTGTAACTGATGCATTTTGCTAGAGAGATTAGTATTTTGAAAAATAACAGACTTACTGACTGGACCACCAGTTGATGAAAGAAAGCCTTATAGCGGAGCTGATCGGAACCCTCCCCCCTCCGGTGTCACATTTGACACCTTTCAGGGGGGAGGGGATGCAGATACCTGTCAGGTATTTGCACCCACTTCCGGCCATACAGTCTGCGGGTAGACTGCGGGCAGAACGTCAGTTCCCACCCCCCCGCTGTGTTCTGGGAACACTCGGATCCCAGAGCACAGCGGAAGCCAGCCAGATGGCGCAGCGTTACTCTCGCATGCACCGTAGGGAACCGGGCATTAAATCCGGAGCGCTTCACTTCCTGGTTCCCTCACCGAGGATGGCGGGGGGCAGCAGAGTGACGAGCAATCGCTCGTCCTCTACTGCGGACGGCGCTGTACTCCAGGACAGGTAAGTGTGCTGATATTAAAAGTCAGCAGCTGCAGTATGCAGTTTTTTTTCTGCGGACATCGCTTTTAAGCCGGCCATACACGGTTCGAATTTAGAAATGATTTTCTTTTAAAAATCGTATCAAAGAATTTTCATATGAATTTCGCACCGTTAGTGGGCTGCAGCTACAGCCAATTTTCGTGCGGCAATAAAATTTGAGGAATTGGACATGTTGGAAGTTTTTTGAAAAACTAACGATTTTCTAATCAACAATGGGAAAGTCGTGCAAGAAATGTAATAGGAAAAAAAATGTGCATGTGCAAGAAAAGAAAATTCCCAGAGAGAAAAGAATATGCCCGACCACGAAAATTATTTTCTGTAGCAACATTGACTTGGTCGGCCGAATTTCGAAAAATCAATGGTGGCATCATCGGATAACAAAAAAAACGTTCTGATTTTGAAAAGATAATTCAATCGAAATTCGACCGTGTATGGCCTGCATAAGGCCTCATGTACATTGCTGCTGGTAAACGGACGTTTAGGAGCAGTTGGGCATTTTTCTCAACTGCCCTGGAACTCACCTCTATGTTATCTTATCATTACATATAGACAGTGTCGTTTATAGTCATTTCTAGGCAGTTGAGTTTAGCTTTTTCTGGAATTCAAAAAAATGCGTTCAGAAGCTGTGTTTAGGGACATTTCAAGCGCCGAACACAGCTAAACGTTTAGCAGCATTTCGTTTACAGACGTTTTTCATTTTAAACCAAAAAATAAATAACTTTTAAACTCTTCTAAACGCAAACGCAGCTAAACGCGGCATGTAAAAGCAGATAAACAGACGTTTTTAGATGCCAGTTTCTAGCTGTCAAGTTAAATCGTTTATAAGAGGTTGAACAACGTCCCATGTACATGAAGCCTTAAAAAGAAAAATGAATGCTGCAATATAATAAATGTTTACTTTTGTGTTTAATTTTTATTTTATTTATAATTAGGTACTTATATAGAGTCTTCAATTTATGCAGCACTTTACACACTAATATATATATATATATATATATATATATATATATATATATATATATATATATATATATATACATTCACATCCGTCCCTGCCCTCAAGGAGCTTATAATCTAAGCTATCAATTTAAGTCCTGCTCAAAGTTGCACAGGTAATTCTGGTTAAATTTTTTTTTTTAAGAGAGACAGAAAGTGATCTATTTGAAATTAAAAAAAAAATTGTGGACTCCAAAGCTAAACTATGGACATTCAGAGTACAATTTGATAATGTAAAATACGTTTTATAAGAGGCTGACATCAATTTTTTAAGAAGTATTTAGCACCACCTGCTGTACATTCTGTGTCAAAGCACTTACAACTTACCAAGTGATGCTTTCTTGGCTAAACACTAATATTATTTAAGTTATAGGGCCAGATTCAGGTAGAGTTAGGCTGGAGTATCAGTGATACTCCAGCCTAACTGTCACTTTAAGCCGGCGTTTTTGTTTTCTGTAACCAGAAAACAAGAAACGCCGGGTTGGAGTTCCGATGCGAGCGGTGTAATTGAATTTCGCCATCGCATCGCAACTTTAATTTAAAAATGGCGCCGGGGGCGTTCCCGCTGATTAACGCCGAAAAAATATGTTAATCAGCGGGAATCGGCAATTCACGATCGTATTCGACTTTCCGACGTTTCCGTAAGTGATACGCGGCGTAAAGATAAAGCAGCCCCCTAGTGGAGTATCCTATGTTAAGTATAGACGTCGTCATCAAAAAACAAAAAATTTGCGTCGAAAAACAAAAAATTTGCGTCGCTTGCGTAAAACGTCCATGAATGGGGATTTGACGTCATTGACGTTCACTGACAGAATTTGGAGCATGCGCACTGGGATGCATTGACAGTCGACGCATGCGCAGTACGTTTGCCGCGGGATCGCGCTTAGTTTAAATAATACTCGCCCCGTACCCGCCCAGTTTGAATTCCGCTGGCTCATTTTCGATACGCTGCAGCAACTTTAGGAGCAAGTGCTTCATGAATAACAGCACTTGCTCCTAAAATTTCGCCAGAGTAACGTAAATGAGAAACATTACTCCAGATTAAAGATGCTCCCATCTACCTGAATCTGGCCCAATGTATGCATCCAGGACTATGCTTCCATAAACGTAACTGTGCATTGACAAACCTAATGGTCACATAGAAAAATAAGTGCATAGTTGCTAACATTCCAAATCAAATTTCAGGGACATCTTTTTTTGCTATGCGTCCATCAAACCATTCTAGGAGGAGAATGTAATTTGCTTAGGGGCAAAGCATTCATTTAAAATAGGCATGGTTCTATAAGAAACATATAATTAATCTATTGCATAAGATAAGTTTTAAAGTACTATACAGTACACACATGACTTTTTCCATCGGAAAATCCGATCATGTGTACGGGGCATAGAGCATTGGGAGCCATTGGCTCCAGCTGCTGTCAGTCAAAAGCTGTAAGCATAGCCCAGGGGCAGGGCCTAATCCCACTATCATCATGTCACTGTCAATTATGCTTTTCATATCGATGTAACAAAGTTAAAGAGACAGCGCACCAAACCAGCTATAGTGCCTTTTTTGGGGTATTGATGTATTTAACCCTTTCATGACTAAGTCTATTTCTGACATTTGGTGTTTACAAGTTAAAATCCATGGGCCAGATTCACATAGAATTAGATTATCGTAGCGTTTCCCAAATACACTACGCCGCCGTATTTTACCTGGCTCTACGTGGAATCCAGGTAGATTTTGTCCAGTAAACGACGGCGGCGTAGTGTATTTCTCCCGGCGCAATCCATCTACGCGATTAGGGGGCGTGAAGCATTTAAAATAGGTGCGTTCCCGCGGCGATCGAACTGCGCATGCTCCGTTCAGAAATTTCCCGCCGTGCATTGCACAAAATCACGTCGTTACCTCATTTTTTCTTGAGTAGCGTCGTTTACGGACATTCCTATTCCCGAACGAGTTACGTAAAAAAAAAAAATTATTTTTTAAATTCGACGCGGGAACGACGGCCATACTTAACATGGGCTAAACACCGTTAGACCAGCAAAAAGCTGGTCTAACAGTACGTAGAAAAAAATAGACGAAAGCGATTGCGAAGACCGCTCGTATCTTCGTGGATCGCCGTAAAAACACATTTGCATATCCCGACGCATGAAAACGACGCGAACTCCTCCCAGCGGCCGCAAAAATATCGCAGCGTAGATCCGAAGGCTTACGAAGACGTAAGCCTCTAGGATCGAAGCCCGAAGCCGCCGTATCATTGTTTGAGGATTCAAACTAGTGATACGGCGTGCAAAATTTGAAATTACTCCTGTCTAACACCAGTTAGACAGGCGTAATTGCTCTGTGAATCTGGGCCCATATTTTTTGCTAGAAAATTACTTAGAACCCCCAAATATTACATATATATTTTTAGCAGAGAATCTAGAGAATAAAATGGTGATTATTGCAATATTTTATGTCACACGGTATTTGTGCAGTGGTGTTTTCAATGCAACTTTTTGGGAAAAAAGACACTTCCATGAATAAAAAAAGAACGAAAACGTGAAGTTAGCCCAATTTTTTTGTATAATGTGAAAGGTTGAAGTTAAGGTGCTATTAACCACTTAACCCCCGGACCATATTGCTGGTCAAAGACCAGAGCACTTTTTGTGATTCGGCACTGAGTCGTTTTCACTGACAATTGCGCGGTCGTGCGATGTGGCTCCCAAACAAAATTGGCGTCCTTTTTTTCCCACAAATAGAGCTTTCTTTTGGTGGTATTTGATCATCTCTGCGGTTTTTATTTTTTGCGCTATAAACAAAAATAGAGCGACTATTTTGAAATAAATGCAATGGGCCAGATTCACAGAGCGATTACGCCGGCGTAACAGGAGATGCGCGGCGTAAGTCTAAATTTGCGCATGCGTTTCGATGCTCCGCATCACCAAAACGAGATACGCAAGAAATCTACTTTTTTTTGTCCAGCGTAATTTCGATAGACAGGCGCATCCGTCCACGCAAAACTGCGCTAGACACACCATTGATTTGCTATTCAAATATGCTAATGAGGGAGTTACGGGGATCCACAAAAGAACGTTGGTGCAGCGCAGGCTACCCGCTGTGCGGAACAGCTGCACGGCCTGTCTAAAATTAGACCATATAAAAGGTGGTATAAAATTAGACAATTCGTCTACATGTCAGCGAAAGCAACACTGTTAGTGAGGAGCTGAGCAGTCACACTTGCTGGACAACAAACTGTAAGCCAACATGCCAGGGGCATCCTTGCTCATAGCTATACTACTGACTTTAGAGGAGCAAAGAAGGATGAGGGCACGGAGGAGGGCACAGGAGAGAATATACAGCACACGCATAGACCTCTTTGGCATGAGTGATTCTGAGGTGTATCGCATCTTCAGATTCACCCCTCATGCCATCCTGGAATTAACCATAACCTTGCAGGAGGACATCACCAGCCCCACACACCGCTCACATGCAGTGCAGCCACTGGTCAAGGTCATGGCAACACTCCATTTCCTTGCCAGTGGCTCTTTTCAAAGAACAAGTGGAGTGGTGGCTGGGATGTCACAATCCTCCATGAGCAGATGTGTGCTCCAGGTTGTCCCTGCAATCCTCAGATGCATGGCCAACCAAATCATCAAACCCACCACTGAGGACCTGCGGCTGAAGGCAATGACAGATTTCTACAGAATTGCCAGATTCCCACACACCATGGGGGCCATTGATTGCACACATGTGGCACTCCAGCCCCCCCATGAGACAGAGCACATATACCGCAATCGGAAGCATTGGCATTCCATCAACGTACAGGTGATAGTCTATGCCCAATGCCTCATATGGCACGTCCGTGCCAAACACCCCGGATCCAGCCATGACGGCAACATATACAATCAGAGCCCCATCCGAATGGAATTCGAACAGAATGTGTATGGGGACACCTGGCTGGTTGGTGAGTGACATGGGTGGCAGGCATGACTGACCCCCCCCCATGATGCACACATCACAAGGGGCACATGCATGACTAACATCCTCCTGTCTTTTCCCTTACAGGTGACTCTGCATACGCACTGGGACCCCATCTCATGACTCCAATCCTGAACCCCCAAACCCCAGGAGAGGAAAGATACAATGAAGCCCAGGCCCAAACACGTGCAGTGGTGGAGCGCACCTTTGGCCTCCTGAAGTCACGTTTCCGATGCTTGGATAAGTCTGGGGGGACCCTGTTGTATTCCCCAAAATTCGTGTGCCAGATCATCGGTGCATGTTGCATTCTGCACAACTTCGCAGTGAGAAAGGGCCTGCAGATTGACATACATGATGACCAGACCCCTGAACCAGACAATCCCCCCCTAACTGAGGTTACCCCGTCTTCTGAGGGAAGAGCAGCCAGGAGACAGCTCACATTAGGCATCTTTTCACATTAAACACACACATTAATCATGGCACAATGAGAATGCACAATGAGAATGCATGCATTCCCTAGCACAGACACATCACATCCTCATCTAATTGGATTAGCACAAGCCCACCATGCTGGACTTGTGAGCAGCAACGCCACGCCACGGCTCCAATTATGTCACTGTACATTCATATACCATTCACACGGACCTGGGAATCACTTCTTCCTGGTCCTGCGGAATCCTCCACCAAAACTGAGGGTGACACCCCTTTGCCGGCAGGAATATCACCCCCACATTCCAAAAACATTCACATCACAAAAAAACAAAAACAAAAAAAATTTCCAGGAAAAAAAAAAAAAAGGGGGGAAACAAATTAATGCCGTTGGCGTGAGCCACGCCTGGGGCGCCCACGGCCACGGCCCCGGCTCCTCAGGGAAGACTCATGTGGAGGGGGGGGAATCCGGGGAAGGAGGAGCAGTCCCTGGTCTCTGCCCACCTGGCGGCCTGCCCTCCAAGGCCACGGCAATTCTGTTCAGGCCAGCACCTAGTGTTGCCGTGTTGGCCTGGATAGCCTGGGTGAGGGCCCTCACATCCTGCCCAACGTCTGCTGTTGTAGTCTGCAGTACGTTTAGGCAGTTTGTAAGAGCCCAGGAGTGGCAGTCCAGGTCCCCAAGCGTATCCTTTATGGAGGACAGGCTCTCCTCCATCCACCCCAAAGTCTGGCTGACCTGTCCCAGATGGCGGGTCTGAAGGGCCTGGACCCTTCTCAGATTGGCGGGCAGAAGCTTGGCCACCCCCCTGGTCTTCTGGGACGACTTCCTGCCTCCAGCTGAGGCTTGTGGCTGGGGAGAAGGGGAGGCCCTTGGGAGAGGAGCCCTGTTGGGGAAGGAGTGGGAGGGGCTAGCCCTTATGGAGGGCTGGCTGCTGCCAGACAGAGAGGAAGACTCCTCCAAAAATAATAATCCACTGGCTGACATGACATCCTCCTCCTCCTCCTCTTCAACCTCCTCCGAGGACTCCGGCCTTGTCGGGGGGTCCTCATCAGGCTGGGATGGTGCGGTCAGCCCAGATGGCCCAGCACCCTCCTGCTCATCTGTGGATGACACAAAACATTCACAGGTTGGAGGATCCACACACTTGCCACATATTCCCTTTCACCCCTTCCCCCACACATGCTACACACTTGATAGGGCAAAAAAATCTTACCTGGCATCACGCCTTCATGACTGGAGTCATAGCCAGGCAGGCCCTCCACCTGTTGTCTATGAAAGGTGTGGGCCACCGCACGCTCTTCCGCTGTCAGCCGAACAGGGCATAGTGGGCCCCCTCCTGTGCCCCTGGCATGGGCTGCCATTTTGGCCAGCTTCTTTCTGACCAGACGCCGGAGGTCATTGATCTTCTTTTCAATCCCCGACCGTGTCCGGGTCTCCCCCCCCCCCCCGATGCATTCACCTCGTCAGTAATGTTCTGCAAGATCTCACACCTCCTGGCCGGGGTGGTGTTGGCACTCTCCGGGCCGTGGAGGAAACGCCCATATTCGGAAATGGCCTGGGCAAGAATTTGTTTCTCCCCCAAAGTAAAATTTAACTTCCTCTTCCTCTTAGTAATACTCATACAACAACTCTCTCCCAAACAATCAGCAAAAATCACTCACAAAAACAAGCAGGAAAAATCAAGCAAGAAAACAAACAAACAAAAAACTATCAACCAAAAAGTCTCACAAGCAGTCACCGAAAAACACTTTCAAATATCTTCTACAAAACACTAGATCAAACAGTCCACAAATATCACAAAGACAAGTCACAACGCAACAAACAACAGAACAAAAGCACCTTGCTGTATAGGGAGGGATACAAAGGGATGTACTTTTGCAAAGGAAGTGCGTTTGTGTCTGTCTATTTATGCTGTCTGCGTAGTTCACTAAGTTGCCCTGGTCTACTTCCAATTTCACTGATTGCGCCGTTCCTGAGTTGTGAGCATGCGCACAGAGGTGCTGACCATGGTCTGCTTCATGTGCGCATGCGCGAGCCGGCCGGCCAGCCCTCCATTTGCATTGGGTCACGGCTCATTTCAATGTAACACGCCCACATCCTTCCCAATTTGAATTATTCCGCCTTACGCCTCTGAAATTACGTTGCACAGGCGCTATTTTCTGCGCAAAACAATCGAGAATACGGTGATTGCGCCGCTACATTGCAGCAGTCTTAACGTAAAGGAGGCGCGCTACGCCAGTCAAAAAATGCGCCGATGTACGTGAATCTGGCCCACTATTTTTTTCATTTTGCTATAATAAATATCCCCAAAAAATATATAAAAAAAACATTTTTTTTTCCTCAGTTTAGGCCGATACGTATTCTTCTACATATTTTTCGTAAAAAAAAATTCGCAATTAGCGTTTATTGATTGGTTTGCGCAAAATTTACAGCGTTTAGAAAAAAGGGGGTAGTTTTATGGCATTTTTATTAATATTTTTTTTTTACTAGTAATGGCGGCGATCAGCGTTTTTTTTCAGTACCGAGACATTATGGCGGACACATCGGACAATTTTGTCAAATTTTTGGGATCATTGGCATTTTTATAGCGATCAATGCTATAAAAATGCATTGGATTACTATAAAAATGCCACTGGCAGTGAAGGGGTTAACACTAGGGGGCAGGGAAGGGGTTAAGTGTGTTCCTGGTGTGTTCTAACTGTATTGGGGGGGTTGACTCACTAGGGGAAATCACTGATCTTCTGTTCGTACATTGTATGAACAGGAGATCAGCGTTTCCCCCGCTGACGGGACCGAGGGCTGGACTCAGGGGACGAGCCGGTGCGCGCACGGGCCGCCGGAGTCGTGCGCGCGCCCCTTAGCGGCCGCTAAAGATAGGACGTAGAGCTACGTGCTCTCGCCCAGCAGTGCCACCACCCCGCCGTATAACTGCGGTGGGCGGTCGGTATGTAGTTAAAGGGTATTTTTTTTAATTAAATTTAAAAAAAATATTATAATTATCCGCTTTGTGCAACAATATTGCACCTCCTCTTTGGCAGTCCCCCACTGATGCTTTCCGCTCCTTCTTCCTCCAAGTGCCCCCTTAGCAAGTAGTGTGCTATGGGGGCACCCATGCGACTGTGCTTGTGAACCAGGTATGCATAAATAGACACACAGCGCCAGTAGGCCATGCCCCCGCACCCTCCACACAGGTGTTTGAGGTGTAGAGCTCCTGCTGCTCTCAGTGTTTTCGGTTAGACCAGGAATTGAAAGGAGTGGTGCAGACAGAAAAGTGCTGGAGTGGTGGCAAAAAGTAGATAAGTGTTTTGGGTTAGGGGAGGGGGGGAGGGGGTGGGACCGATAGCGGGGTGTTTCTTGCCTTGATCTAGAGAATGCATTCATGTAAAAAAAAAAAAAAAACATTTTGGCTATAGAACCAGTTTAAATTAACTCTAATTAACTTTAATTAAAACAAATAAATATAGAAATAACATCCATAGTCTAGTGAACAGTTATATACTACAAGTAAATATGATATAATGAAGCAGCGCTAAATACTGTAAACAATACTTGAAAATAATGGTAATATATTATGGATATAAATAAAAAATACATATATCACATCCCATTGTGTAAAAATTGCAATCAAAGGGCATCAAAAGTTAACCAACAATCAAATGTGTAAGTGAATACTCCAATGGTAAAGTGCATTAGAAATCTAAAAAGGTTGTAAAAAATTGTCTCTTTACATAGGTGTAAAAGATTCATCATGTGCAAAAAAGTAAAAAGTAGGAAGGGGGGGGGGAATCCAATTTGCAGATAGAGAGTGATTGCCTGTAGGTATCCTTCTGTAATTTGCACCCAGTGTGTGCTAGCCTCTTACCTTAAAGATAGACCCCAAAGGGTTTAGTAGTGTATTAACAGACGTTTGACCAGGGGCGGACTCATGGGGCCCCCGGGCAATTGAAGATTATGGGGCCCCCGGGCTTACAGAGGGCCACCATGCCAGGAGGCAGGGCAGCTAAAATCTCAGGATTTTCACATTAAAAGCATGTTGGTTTCAAACATATCAGTGACAGATGTAAAAAAACACAGATTTTTACATACTGTCCCTGGTTTTATTGAACCTGCCAACCCTGATGGGGCCCCCTAGTGGCATGAGGCCCTCGGGCAGTGCCCGAGAAATCCAATGGTCAGTCCGCCCCTGCGTTTGACATCAAATGGTTGTTTTATCCTCCTCCTCAATGGATATATCCTGGACAGGGGATCACTGCAGTTTCAAGGCTGTCTTTCCATCAAATACAAGTTCCACGACCTGCTCCTCTGAAATAATATCTCCAGACCCACGGAATTAGAGACAGAAGAGAAGAGTCTCCATAGTGTAGTAATTTAAAAAACTCTTTCGTTTATTAAAAAAAAAAAAATGACAGTTTAAAATGGCATAACAAGCCAGCAACAAAAAACGTGTCAAACACAGGAACTTCTGCTCACGGCCTTAACCGGAAGTGACATCACCAAGCTGCTCCCGACGCGTTGCGTCACAACACACGTGACTTTTTCAAGGGTACCCACATAAATATCTCTCATAGTTGTCACATGTATGGTTTGTGTGCTTTTAGAGCATTTTCTACAGGCTGGCTGTTATATTGAAGTGGTCACAAGTAAGGATGGAATTTGGGTTTGGTTGAAGGTGAACCCAGCCCATTTGCATTTGCAGACCTGTTTAACTAGTGTATGATTCCTACCATAGTAACCACTTCCACTCCACCCTCTACTAGAGGTATGGGCAGTCAAGCTGGAGGCAGTGTCTGCAGGAGCCTGACATCGCACCTGGAATCTACTGATCATTGGTGCTGTGGCGGGGAGTTCATTAAGGGTGCACGGGTGCTGGCCACTCTCTCCAGCCACCCCCTCTGTGTAGCATGAATAGATTCATGCATTGCACAGTTGGCTGCATATGATGGGCAAAGAGGCTGCATTTGCTGGTCACAGTTGGCTGCATATGATGGGCACAGTGGCTGTAATTGATGGCACAGTGGCTGCAATTGAAGTTTTTGTTTCTGTATTTTTCATATTTTTTTAGTTTGTTTCCCCCCTCCCCCCCCCCCCCCCCCCCCCAAAAAAAAAAATCGAACACCAGTCGCCACTGCATTAGTGAAATGCTCTGCAGGTTCATAAAAAAAAAAAAAAATAAGTGCATGCATATTTTTATTCTTGAAAAGATATGTGCATTTATTATTTTTTTTCTTAAAAGTGACCTTTTTCTTTAACCGCTTCCCCCTCGTAGTGTAGACAAATGAGCCCGGACATGGCACAACCGTGATCATGGTATCTTCCCGCACTTGTGACATATGCCATAGTGCGTCCCTCAGATGGGCTATCACATCTCTAAGCCAGACACTTTGCAGGACCTCCAGCGGCTGCCTAAGAGCTCCTGGGACAAGGAGGACTTTTAGACCCTGCAGAGGGCACATACAACCTTGCCCCTTAGGGGGTCCACCAGTCCTGCTAAGAGTCCCCACACAAAAAGGAAGTAACCTGGAAGTTACTGGTGGTGGAAGTAACCAGGAACATTTCACTTCATTGGAACTATTCCTTTTTTCTATGTGGACTCAATTCATTTACTATGGAACTATTCCCTTTTTCTATGTGGACTCAATTTCTTTATATATGTGTGTGTATATATATATATATATTGTGAGGGATTTAGCTCGGTAGCGGGTGTGTGTGACCCCCTGGATGGGTTCACTACACGCTGAACTGTACAAAAAGGCAGTAGAGGATGGTTGAAAACAAATGATATGGTTTATTTTTCCATATTGCTGGATACCCGTGCAAGCATCAAAACAGCAAAAACAAAACATAAAATAAACCCTTGCCACTTGGGGCGTCTACCTTCCCAACACAGGAACCTACCTATGGAGCCTGGCACAGCCTACTACTGGGCAGACACTGCTGGTCCTACAGCAGAAAACAAAAAGTCTCTTTGATATTTCTCACACAGAAATATCCATTAGCACCTCACCTCTTCACAAGTGTTTGTGACTGCTTCTTCACTCACAAAGCCTCAGGATGCAGCAATCAGTCGTTATCCTTAGGCTGTCTTTATAGGGGCTTTAATTGCTTAATTCTGAACAGCTAAAACCTTTTAACGCCCCAAACCTCTCTGGCCATCTCTGCAGCCGACATCTAATTGTAATTGGTGTATTGTCTAAACAAGGCATAAATATGTCTCCCGTCTGTGACAACACACACAGATTTACCTGACTTCCTGTCACATACCCCCCCCTCTTGTTTCAACCCTAGGGTTGGGACACAGGTTGCCAGGCACACATGCACTCGGGACAAACCATCTGCATTTCCCATTTTAACACCAGGGCGATGCGTTACGACAAAACTAAATTCCTGAAGGGCCAGGAACCACCTATTTATTCTCCTATTGGTCTTCAAATTTTGGCTGAGGTACATAAGAGCGTGCTCCTTGCTCTGTAATATACTAATTTTCAGTTGTAAACCATGCAAAACCTTAATTGGTTTTTCAATGAACACAAAGGTTTCCCTTGATAGCTTAATCCCTTTGGTGCTCTAGACGGAAATCATTACTTGTCAAATCTGTATTTCCACGTTTCTTACTTTGTGATAGTTCAGACTCACAAGTATGGTGAAAATCTACCAAACCCAATGTAAGGTTTTCAGAAACTGAATCCTCGTCACTTTCTTGAATCGACTGCTTACTCTGTGCATCACTTGTTCGCACATCCCTATTCTCACCAAGAACTTGACAACTGCTATCGGACACATCATTAACTGAGCTAGACAACCTTTCTTGTCTAGCAGCTACAATCACTTTTGAACTTATGTTTATGGCTAGTTGTTCAGCTATCTTTGCCTCATAGTCTCCCAAAAATGCTTTAGTATTTGTTTCTTTGAAACCATCGACTATTGGACACAAATTCCCATATTCTTCATTCCTTTCAAGACATTTGGAAAAAGCATCCATTAAATTAGTACATTTAGCCTTTCTGACCACTTCAGTGATGGAGGTTTCACAACGTTCAGAGGGCTCATCTGCCATTACAGATTCTACACTTTGAAAAATTGATTTTACTTCCCGAGGAATCTTGGTAGTCAAGTCCAAAGTATTATCCTGTGTTACTTGCTGACAGAACACTTTCTAAAGACTGGGTTTCACTGGATGTGACATTACCTTTATATTCAAATCCGATTTCATTAACATAAAAATTAACACACTGCTCTTTAACATGCAAATAACTCACAGAGGCAAAAATAGCTTCAGTCTGAGTGCATATTTCTTGCAATTCAGAATCCTCAATGACCGTGCTCTGCTGATCATCAATTATGGGAAAGTCATGAATATCACCTGCCTTACTACATTCACAAGGCTCAGTGGATATTGGACACACTTTTTCTACATCATTTAGTGCAGTGTCAGAATTAAGTTTTTCAGCTTTATTTCCATCAAGCAACTGACTGAGAACTGAAGATGTGCAAACCCCTACTTCCTGCACTTCAGCCACTTCATTTGCCCTGAAGCAGTCAGGGATTTCACTTTCAACATTACTTCCAGAAAGTTCAGCTTCATTTTCCATAAAGTCCTTCATATTTAGCTTTCTAAGAATTGCCTCCTCCTCATCGTCATTATCTTCCACACATTCTTCATTATTTATTGTTAGTCCATTCTGAGTGTTGGCTGTTTCCGTAGGACAATCATCAACTTTAACAGCTTCATGTTCCGTTTCTGCTTTGGTAATCTTGGTGACACCAGGAACTCCTAACTTGGCAGAGTAGGCCCAAAGAAATGAACAGGGATCCATACAGCCCTGGCACATCATCTCATGCAACTTAACGTGCTCCGATGGAACTGCCCCTAGGTGCCGACCATGAAACCAGTCCTAACACACCACACACTGGATCATCTCATCTGGGGTCTCATCCTCAGGATCGGGGTACGATCTCTTACATGTGCAGTACATGCCAAAGAAATTGTCATTGTAATTATTAGCCAGGTTTTTCTTCTCTTTATCCGGATATAACTTGCACTCCAGCTGTTTAAATTTGGCATTTCCACAATCGCAGCGAAAGTTCCTCTTGGTGTAGAGGTCAAACAGGCCTTCATGACACTTGTAGTCACAGGCCAGACATATCCCAGCAGGCTCCTCTTTATCCGGGGTGCAGGTACTGTAGGCATACAGCACTTGTCTCTTCACATAACCCAGGGGGTAGGAGCACTTTTCGGAATCGCTCCCCGCCAGCACAGCAGACGCCTCATCCTGCAGGGCGTCATCCTCCTCCTTTACTCCCATTTCCACCTTTACTTACTCCTTCACTTCCTCCTCTACATCTTCTGCACCACCTTCAATTTCTGTAAGCTTTTCGCTGTTAGAATCATCACATGGTAGAAGATGGAAATCCTCAAGCCTGGCCTCATTTTCTTCATTTTCTCTGTTGGTGAAAGAACCGGAACAGAGAGCAACTGCTTCAGACATTAGATCACTTTTCTAATTTTCAGCATGAGCCTTTGTACAACTAAAAGATTCTTGATTTGAACCATCATCTTGACAGACACATTTTCCAGAGCAAAGTCCCAGCAACTCATCCATAACCCCTATCTTGGAGTCATTTGCATCAGGTTGGCTGGTGTTGGACTGTGATTGCTGAAACGTTCCTAAGCAGAGATCTAACAGTTCGCCCATATTTGCATCCATAGCATTCTCATCCATATTGTCCATCACAAGTCTTTGCTTGGCAGAGCTGTACTTGCTCCTGTTGCGGCCAAGATTTTGAAAACCATCAGCATGCATGACAACGATCTCTTCGTTGTAATCCTCATCACTCCAAAGTAAGCTTTCCGTGCAAGAATCGCTGAGCGTCTCCTCCTCACTTAGTCTTGTATATGGACGGCATCCATGATCGCTGTTTTTACCGGAACACGGGGCCTTATAATCACTGTTGAGCTTTGAAGGTTGTAATTTTTTTGGTGAGAGCTCCTTAGAAACCACCATGTTCTCTTCACTACCAGACAGCTCTGACTTTTCTTTCTTTTTCTTCTTATTTTTCTTTGACTTCAGACTCAAGAAATCTTTAAACTTTTCTTTAACACTTTCAGACAGCTTGTCTGGCTTGCGATGAGACTTCTGGATTAAGTTCTCCTTGCTTTTGTCTTTTAGGGATGGTCGTGGGAATTTGAACTGTTTGTGGTGCGTTTTCTCTTTGAGCTTTGCTGACTGGCCTTTTCGTGAGCTAAATAGCCTCTTGTCTGCATATGCCTCGTGACAGGACTCTGATCCTGCTCTGACTTGTCAACGCCAGGGAAATACTTCATATGGTAATGCAGCAATTTGGCTTTGCGAAAAGATCTGGAGCAATCCAAAATCTTGCCTTTAAACTTGTTGGGTTTCAGTTCCAAGGTAACAGCTTTGGTAGCTGGATCATCAAGTTTCTTCAAAGTATTTGCTAAAGGTTCTCTACTGTATTTAGCAGAACTGTCAGACCGTCGATTCAGCTTCATAGGAGCTGCTACTGCGGGGACAGCCGGGACCTCCTCAGCATCTTCTTGTACATGAGGGTCTTTCTCTTCTGGTTTGGTCTCGTCTGGTTTGACCTCTGGAACGCCATTCACAATCAAGCCGTTGGAGTTTATTAAGTGACCAAGGGAAGAAGTGTAGATGGAGAAGAGGAGGGGTCCAAGGGACCTCTACAGAAAGAGGAAGTGGAGAGGGGGAGACAAAGTTATAGGTAACCAGGGCCGCCATCAGGTGGGTAAAGGCATTACACCCCAAGGAAAACAGAGGGTTTGGGTGAAAAAATGATAATCAAAAAAGTGAATTACTTAATATTTGATAAAGTGATACATAAAGTCCATTAAATGATGGGAAGTGAAGGGAGATAAATTTGATTTCTTCCACCAAAAAGGAACACCCGTGTGGTGAATTGTAGTCTCCTTACCGGATCCACTGACCGTTAGTGCAGCGGTCAGTAAGGCACAGAGATGTTTATAGTCTTCCCAATCAGACTTAAATCCAACAGATGAAAAAGAGGGTCAGGTCCTCAGCAACAGTCCCCAGCACATGAGAGGTTAAGGCTCAGCAAGTGCCTCCATTTGAAGGGATGACAAGGATACAAACTACCAGAAGAGCCCTGATACCGTGAGGGAGGTTTGGTACGTTTTCCAGTCCTTCTCAGCACCATACAACTTCTGCAGACACACCTTCACTTCCCTAC
Organism: Rana kukunoris; assembly: GCA_029574335.1. Classification (NCBI taxonomy): domain Eukaryota; kingdom Metazoa; phylum Chordata; class Amphibia; order Anura; family Ranidae; genus Rana; species Rana kukunoris. The sequence goes on from CM056052.1 coordinate 171,253,786, forward strand.
TCCTCCTAATTCAGTTCCTAATTCAAACGTAATAGTTTCTTCAGCTTCACTACAACTGCCCCTTGTAGTTCTTCCCTGCTGAGTCCCTGGCTTTGTACTCCAGATACTAAGTTCTCAAGCTTTACCCCTGCTGACCGGCTCGGCCCTTGGCTTGACTCACAAGGCTGCTCTGCAAGCATCACCTCCGCTGTTTGTGTCCCTGACTTGATCACCGCCATAAGTTTCCTGTTTCTCCACCGTGCCTGTTCGGTGAGAATGCTGCTCTGGTACTTGCTTTAGTTACTCACTGTGGTCCCTGGTAAATAACATGGTTGGTCTCTTTATTGCAACAGCTTCACTTCGACCACTGAGAGGTTCTCCGGCTGGAAGAACCCTCACTTCTGGTTAGACTGCGAGACAAAATCCCACCCTGCGCTGCTCTCTTACTACTGGATAGGCCCTCACGCAGCCTAGCAGCTAGATGCCCCCGGAATAGGCCCAATCTCTGGCCTAGCAGCCCAGGGCACACAACACACGTCCACCCAGACAGCCGTCCAGGTGGCACAGAACTTAGATCACCTGACTCCATCTGAATATAAAGGCTCTCTCAGCAGGCTAAGAGATTCAAGAAAATCCTTGTCCAATGACTGAGATAGCCCATATATCCGCGTAGCCAACGTTTGCTACTGTGCTTATGATAAGGACAGTTTTGTTGTTATATGGGTTTGACTTCCTCTAGTGCATTCTGGACTCTATGTGTGTTCTTTCCTCCTGTGAGAATGACCCAGCAATGTATCATGGAACATGTAGCCCGGGATAAGGAAGTGACACTGTTAGCAGGACCAATTCGGACCACAGGTAACAGAATGCTGTGTGCACAGAGCAGCTTGCTGGGAGACAAAATAAAAAGGCAGGTGTGGCCTGTTTTTTGCTCTCTCTGGACACCATTCTGACCCTGCCAGCAGGAGGTCAGTGTAACAGGGAGTGCTGAGAATTTGCAGCCTCCACAGCAGGGAGCTGAATCGTCAGCCTCAGAGGGATCTCAGAGGACAGCATCGCTATACCAAAACAGCGGACCAGCGTCTGTTCCAGACCATCTGGAGGTACCTGCAACCCAGTCCACCGGCAGCTGCAGCGTGGTGCGGTGCTGCCATTTCCACATAACAAAGATAAAGGAACAGAGAATTCTGTCCGCAACCCTCTATTTATCTGATGTTCGTAGTGGTGAGCGAGCACAGCCCTTGTGATAGTTAACCACAGTACTTCTTCACAGGCCTCACACAGCAGGTGTTTGGGGTCAATACCCCCTCCCCCTATTGTGTTTTAAAGTCAGTATTGTAAACATTTCTTTAATACAGTTAAAGGAGTATACACTGGTTATCATTTCTTCAAATAAGGTGCAGTTTAGTTCATTCTTGTTACCCTCTTCCATCTTGGATTACAAATTTACTGCAGTACAAAGAACACAGGCTAGCTGAAGATAACTGGAACTAAAGGAACATTTCTTATTTCCTTCCTGCTGTGCACAACTTCCTTGTATTCCTTTGCATATTGCACTACAACAGGGTGCCACACTATAAAATATCATTCAAGTTATATTGTATTTGAGGTTATATATATATATATATATATATATATATATATATATATATATATATATATATATATATATATAATGACAGTTTGTCGGTCTGTGTGTTAAGGACACAGAGGGAAAACATCCAATACATGTGATACAGTATTGGGTATTTGTCTGGTAGTGGATTTCTGTCAAGTATTCATGTGCAGTAGATAGGAGGCCTATTCACTGTTAACTTGCTCTGTGTTTACGTATGCTATACTTTGTGTCTATTTCATCCCAGTTAAAAATATCTGAGTTGTTCATTGATATTGTGTGAGTTTCTACCGTATTTATCGGCGTATACCGCACACTTTTTTCCCCTTAAAATAAGGGGAACACTGTGGGTGCGCGATATACGCCGATACCTGCTTCCCGCGCTCAGTTTGAACTGAGATGCCGACATATATCGAGTGCAGTACACTCGGGTACATTCGGCCAGGCACGGCTTCGCTCGTGTTCACGCATAAACGTCACAGAGCGTGAGCATGAGCGAAGCCGAGCCTGGCCAAATGTACCCGAGTGTACTGCACTCGGTATATTTCAGATGAGGCGTTCAGACTGAGCGCGGGAAGCGGGGATTCGACTCGAGACAGCGCTGGAGAAGCCAGGAGGACACCACTGGAGCCGAAGATGGATACCGGACGATGGACGCCGATGGACGCTGCGCAAGACACCAAAACTGTAAGTACTAAAAGTACTTAAATGTTTTTTTTTAATCATACGCCGGAGCGTGCAATACCCCGATAAATGCGGTAATTACTATCACAGAGTAGAGGTAACCAATGAGGTATACTGTAGAATCTACTAGCAGCTCTCACAAGGGCACCCATAGCCTGACCTTGAGTTGTCCTTCTCATATTTAATACCACTAAGTGCCTGACCACCTAGTGTTAGATGATAAAAGTACAACCAGACCAAGCTTAGGGAGAAATCGATGGATCTCTAATTGATCAGGGTAACTACTCCTGCAAGTACATTTTTGAGGAGCATCCCTGACTAAGCCCTAGGGTGCTACACTAATATGTTTTGTTGTTTTACATCTTAGAATGGGGTGCCTCAAGATTGTGCATATTTTTAAAGGATGCATTTAATTAAAAAGGGTTAAGGAATACTGTACTAGACAACTACACAACACTTTATTTGTCTGTCTGTGGCTCCAAATAAATACAGAGACATTTTTTCAGCAATAAGCAATAGGATAGAGTTACCAGATTTTAAGCTTAAATCCAGGGGCACTCTGACCATGCCTCGTGGGCATGGCCCAACTAAGGTAACAGTGGGCAGGGCTTAAAGAGTATGGTTAAATTAAATCAGAGTTCAAGGGTAAGAATTAAGTAACACATTTGCTCAGAGCCGTAATAGGGATCATGTTATCGGTAGCTACTTACAGTAATGCTTGCAGCATCAGGCCTGGATTTGTCCCCAGAAGCCACCAGGTAGGATAAAGTTGCAACTCACACTGCAAGCACCAATCCTATTCTAAAATAGCACAGCTTTAGCTTTCTGTGTGCATGCAGCAGCATGGGTGGTAATGCATGCACATGGCGCTTTGCACTCTGTTGCTGCCTGCCTTCTGCTGGGAAGAAACAGAAAAAGCTGCCAGGGATGCCTGGATGCCTGTTTCCTAGGCATAGACCTGGAAGATGGGGGCTGTCCCTGGGAAATAGGGACAAATGGCAATCTTAGTACTGAGCACATGCACAAAACATATAGCTTACTCTGTTGTATGTGAGCTTTCCTTAACTAATCCATATCTGTTATACACACACTGGAAAAAAGGGCCTGGGAACCCTGGCACACTGAAAAACATCCATTATTTGCCCTGCATGATTGGTAATAGTTGTTATGGCTGTGAACAATTGCAATGGTGTGCCATTTTCTCAAACTGCAAACAGTTGTTTGAGGCTGTGTTAAAAATAATTGCATGATTTTGTAAGTGTTGACTACAAATGGTGTGGCTTAAAGTGAATGGTGACCCTGGATTTTTGTTTTCGAAAATCTGATAACTTTAATTTACACAGCCCTGCCCCAAACAATAACATAACTAATACACAAAAGAACACTATAATATACCTAACAATAAGGGTAAACACCACCTCGTTTGTCTTGGATTCACTAGTCAACACTGTCTATCATTAAAGCTAGAGAGGCTTCAGCCTCGTACACACAGTACGAAAAAAAGAAAGGGATTGTCTGTTGACAGACTGTTGTCCGAAATACTTACTGTTAGTATTACAAACATTGGATGACAGGATGACAGGCTAGTACATTTTTGTCAAACGATAGCTCCACATCAGATTTTCGGATGGTCAGTACACAAATTCATCACAAAAATTTGAAAGTACAAACACACATGCTCGTATTCAATTCTCATCAAGGGTGGCACTCAAGAACTGAAATTCCTTGTAATACATCACTATGTTCGTGTTTGTGGCACGACAATTTGTGTAACATTAGTATGCAACACAAGATCCTGGTACACGCCCTTTTGCCTTTTTAAAAAAATCAGAATCTTGGTCATCCAACAATCAGACCGTGTGTAAGAGGCTTTAGGCTGGCAAAACACAGTGCAAATTGCTTTCCTGCAACCCCCGAAAAAGGAATTTGCACGATTCCCCCAACATCATAAACAGTGTTGACAGGGGAATCAGCAATTGTCTTCTCTCAGTAAAGGGGAGTACAGGTGGGCAGGGGAAGCTGTCCCCCCCCCCCCAAAAGGAGAAGACAGCTATTACTGCTAGTGGCTATAGCAGGCGCTAGCGTTAATCGCAAGAGAATACGACAGGCTGATTGTTTCCAAGTTGATCCAAGTTATACTTTGTCATATAGACATTTAAAAAATACATTCATATTAATTTTGGACTTTCTATTGGTAAAGCCATCTGCACTTTGAACTATCAATAGACAAAGAATTGATACAGCAGGAACATATCAATCTTTTATATACAGTAGATTTTTTTTTTTTTTTTGGTTGACTCATATTACCCCATGTGATTGGTGGTCTTTTTTTATTACACAATAGTGGATAATCAAACATCATAAACAGCAGTGTTTACTGATAAAATGGGGCCAAGCACACAATATATTTTTTAATATCTCATGAATTAAACACAGCAGATAAAAAAACATGTCTTACAGTAAACATATTTTGTGTCATATAGTACAATTCTTAATGATTGAAAGATGAGAGAGAGTGTAAACATACAGCTGGGCAGAGCTTGTTTGCACTAAAGTGACAGGTGCCCTTTTGGTGCAAATTAATGGCTCTGAGACTATGCTTGTAAACCACTGCTGTGAGATAATGAGTCTGAGAGCCTTAGTTGCGGGTGCTTTTTACAGAAACATGACACATACAAGCCTAGCAACAGGAGTCTTCTATAAATCATATTTAGGGACTCTAATCACCTTATAAAATCATATAGCTGTCACATGGAAAATAAGTCATTAACCTTATTAACTGAAAAGTGGTTTTAGACAGGTGTTATCAGAGCCACTTTTTCTAGTCTTAAAAGGAGAATTTAAAATGATGTCATGCCGAGAGCTGCTAATTTATGCTAGTGTAGAACTTAATAGGGAATCATTGAGGCCATGCATAAGTCTTATAGGGAACTTTCCTCCAAAACATAATTCATTTTCTATCATCTAAAATACAATTAAGTTTATTTAATAGGGTAAAGGATAAAAGTCTAGTAATCTAAGCGTAGTAAGTCTAATCAGACTGAACTGTTTCAGAGGTTAACTGAGATATATTTAGTTTCTTAGGCTCATATTATCATTTTGTCTTTATTTTGCATGCACCTGACCTTTATCTTTAAAGGGGTTGTAAAGGTACAATTTTTTTTTCTTAAATAGCTTCCTTGACCTTGGTGCAGTCCTCCTTCACTTACCTCATCCTTTTATTTTGCTTTTAAATGTCCTTATTTCTTCTGGGAATTCCTCATTCTATTGTATTCTATTGTATATAAAAGATTGATATGTTCCTGCTGTATCGATTCTTTGTCTATTGATAGTTCAAAGTGCAGATGGCTTTACCAATAGAAAGTCCAAAATGAATATGAATGTATTTTTTAAATGTCTATATGACAAAGTATAACTTGGATCAACTTGGAAACAATCAGCCTGTCGTATTCTCTTGCGATTAACGCTAGCGGCTGCTATATCCACTAGCAGTAATATGTGAAAAGTGCTGGTGTCTGCGCTGTGAAGAGGGAAGGTACCTCACAAAGTGAGTGCACAAACCAAGGGGAGAAAATCCTAAAACTAAAAAAAGAAGTTAGTTGGATTGGGAGAGCTACTTTGCTCCCGGTCACGATTTGTTAGGTTTGTGACCTGTATCATTCCGGAAGGATCCGCTGGCTCGGACTGCATTCTGGGGATGTGAATTTGTCCCTGGCCGGCAGTGGGAGCCAGAGGGATTTCTGGCGGATGGATTCATCCTCAGCAGCCAATTGGAGAGGGTTTTCTCTTGCTGGGCATGCTGGGAGGGGATATATCTGAGAGTCAGGTCATGTGTCGGGGTCACTTTTTCTGCGTCTCCTGCATCTCCTACGTGGGGCTAAGGAGTCGGGGTGCGGCATCCACCTTTAGGGTGTGCACGCCCATGGGCCCTGCCGGCGTGGTCCGCCTGGCCAAGTGTCCAGGACCTACAGAGTCTCAGTCGGAGACGAGTCTGGTCGGACCCCAGTGAGTTGCTACATCAGTATTACATTGTATTACCCTGTATCGTTCAGGTGCTTATCTAATATATTTTTTTAATTATTGATGCTCCCCACTTAAATCACTACTTGTGGAAGAGAATTCCACATCCTGGCTGCTTACAGGGTCATTTGTACATTGAAATCATATCCCCTCCCAAGCTTCTCCTCTCTAGAGAGAACAAGTTCAGTGCTCTTAACCTTTCTTCATACCTAAGGTAGTCCAGACCCTTTATTAGTTTTGTTGCCCTTCTCTGGACTCTCTCCAGTTCCAGCACATCCTTTCTGAGGACTGGTGCCCAGAACTGGACATCATACTCCAGGTGTGGCTGGACCAGAGTATTGTAGAGTGGGAGAATTATCATTTTATCTCTGAAGTTAATCACCTTTTTAATGCATGTCAATATTCCGTTGGCTTTGCTTGCAGCAGCTTGGCATTTCATGTCTTTGCTGAGCCTGTCATCTACTAGGACCTCCAGGTCATTGTCCATCCTAGTTTCCCCCAGAGGTTGTCCCCCTAGTGAGTAGATTGCATTGATATTTTTGCCATTTTTCCACAATAAACCTCATTTGCCATGTAGTTGCCCACCCCATTAATTTGTTCAGATCTTCTTGCAAGGTTTCCACATCCTGCAGAGAAGTTATTTCCTTGCTTAGCTTAGTATTGTCTTCAAATACTGAGATTGAGCTGTTTATCCCATCCTCTATTCTGAGTACTTCCCATTTATCACCACCCTCTAAACTCACCCCTGTAGCCAGTTTTCAATCAATGTACTCACTCTATGCCCACGGACCTTACTTTATACAGTAAATGTTTATGGGGAACTGTATCAAATGCTTTTGCAAAATCCAGATACACCACGTCTACGGGCCTTCCTTTATCTAGATGGCAGCTCACGTCCTCATAAAAGGTTAATAGATTGGTTTGGCAAGAACGATTCTTCATGAATCTGTGTTTATTACTGCTAATGATACCGTTGTCATTAATAAAATCTTGTATATAGTCCCTTATCATCACCTCCAAGAGCTTGCATACAATTGATGTTAGGCTAACTGGCCTGTAATTCACAGGAATGTATATTGACCCTTTTTTAAATATTGGTGCTACGTTGGCTTTTCTCCAATCAGCAAGTACCATTTCAGTCAGTAGACTGTTAGTAAAAATTAGGAACAATGGTCTGGCAATTACTTGACTGAGTTCCTTAACCCCTTGCCAACTGCTGCACGACTATATAAGTCAGCAGACTGGCACGGCTGGGCATATGGACGTACCTGTACGTCCCCTGTACGTAAAAAAAATATATTAATAAGAATGCCATAAAACTATGCCCTATTTTGTAGACACTTTGGGCCAGATTCAGGTAGATGGGCGCATATTTGTGCCGGCGTAGCGCAGCGCATATAGGTTCCGCTGACGCAAACTAGTGAGGCAAGTACAGTATTCACCACGCACTTGCTCCTAACTTTGCGCCGGCGTAACGTAAATGTGAAGGCGCAAGCCGACGTAAGTGGAAGTGGGTGTGACCATATGTAAATGATGGGCTGAGCCCAGCACAGAGACTTATTTCCGGCGCATCATCCACGGAGCATGCGCAGTGACGTTGGGGTCTGCTTGCTTCCCTGTGCGCATGCTCACAACTACGTCGGCACAACTTCCTGGGATACGTCGACGCAACGTCTTACATCGCGCGTATAAATGTGCCCGCAGATGCGCCCGTCCGGCGCAAAAGTACATCCAGTCCCCCCCCCAGGGAAGGTATTTTGCTTGTAGATGGCTTCTCCCGTTCCCTGCAGGCAAAGGAGGAAGAGGAATGTAACGGAATGAACCATGACAACCAAAGATTTTGGAAGGATGAGAGATACTCCTGTGCCAGGGACACTAATAACTCCTGGGTCTAAAGTCCACCCTGTGCCCTTGTAGGGGTAGGGTGGCTAATAAAATCATAATTCATGTATTACATGAGATGGGACATTAATAATAATTCATGTTTGCAGGATTTCTTGAGATATCACGATATAAGTTGTTGGCTATTCAATGTACTACTTTTGAAAGGTGTTAATTGTGTCTACTCCTAGACATTACATTGTCCATTGTATAAAGGTTTTAATTCAGGTCTGCTGCTAGACCTTTCAATTGTCTGATAACACGGTTTAAAGCCTATTGATGCCCAGGTGTCAAGACCCTTTAGAGACAGTACGTCTGTCTAGATATGTGGATTGAGGTTAAGGCATTGTGTAATTGTATTTTGGAATGTGATAGATCTTGTCAGTATCGGTGCCGACATGTCTGCTAGAGAATTAGCCATAGTGTGTGAATAGGGGGGTGGAGATTGCATTGTCCTGTGATTAACTGTAACATGCTGTACTAGATATATAAGCAAGCTAAGAAACCAATAAAGTGTTCATTCATTTTGAAACCAGAGAGTACAGAGCGGGCGGTGTCTCGTCTTATTCTGGGAAATGGATATGGATCGGGTATGTAGGATTGTTGCAATGTGTCAGATAAGCTTGTCGTGGGTGGATGGAAGGTCGTAAACGGTGGTGACCGTTACATTGGTGGCAGCAGTGGGATTATTCCATCACCAGAAGGACGGCTACAAGGGCACATGACAATGGAGACGGTGTATGAACGGATGAAGCTCTCTTCCCTCATGGACTTACTGGAGAGCCGGGGCAGACCGGCCAGCAACCGTAAGAAAAGGGACATTATCGCAGAACTTGTCGAAAATGGATAGAGCTAAAAGGCCCGGCGTAACAGACAGGACTCCCGAAGAAGCAAGTTTTGATCGGGCTGTTAACATAAGACTGGCACATTATGGTCCTAACCCTCCACCGGAGATCAGGGACCGAGTTATAGCAGCTCTGAATACATATTTGCTACTGCAAAGAGGTTCTGCAGCAGCAGAAGTCACAGCAGCACCAAATGAAGAGCTGGCCACAGAGCAGAGTGTCATGGGCCTCTGCTCCTCACTAACAGAAGAGGTGGACCCTGTGGTAGTGGATGGGACTGTGGTCTCCACTCACAGATACCCAGCGGAAGTGCTGGCAACAGAACAGAGGTTCACGGACCTCTGCTCTCCACTAACGGAAGAAGGGGTCCCTGTGGTAGTGGACGGGACTGTGGTCTCCACTCACAGCAACCCAGCGGAAGAGCTGGCAACAGAGCAGAGTGCCCCGGCCTCTGCTCTCCACTAACGGAAGAGGGGGTTCCTGGGGTAGTGGATGGGACTTTAGTCTCCACTGACACAACCCCAGAAAATGGTGCGGCACTGGGACAGGAGGAGGTCGGCTTTGCTTTACAAGCACCGGGGGGTTTTCACCTAGCACCAGTGGATGGGACTTCAGTCTCCACTGGTATACTCCAGGAAGGGGGGGCAGTTGGCCCAGACCCCCAACAGCATGATGGACTGAGCCCAGTCCACGCCTCTCCCTAGCAGCAGGCGTGTTCTCTGAGAGAGGCAGAGGTTGGCGGGGTGAGTAATGCTCAGTTTGGAGCAATTTATTTGGGGTACGGTATGGATATCAGCATTGGAGGACTGGAACTACTGACTGACTTCGGAGTCAACTCGTTTGGGGTTCCCTCCTGTGTCCGTCTCCCACCGAAAGGGGAGAGATGTCACGGGATGAACCGTGACAACCAGAGACTTTGGAAGGATGAGAGATACTCCTGTGCCAGGGACACTAATAACTCCTGGGTCTGAGTCCACCATGTGCCCTTGTAGGCATAGGGTGGCTAATAAAATCATAATTCATGTATTACATGAGATGGGACATTAATAATAAAGACCCTTTAGAGACAGTACGTCTGTCTAGATATGTGGATTGAGGTCAAGGCATTGTGTAATTGTATTTTAGAATGTGATAGATCTCGTCAGTATCGGTGCCGAAATGTCTGCTAGAGAATTAGCCATAGTGTGTGAATAGGGGGGTGGAGATTGCATTGTCCTGTGATTAACTGTAACATGCTGTACTAGATATACAGATACTCCTCGCTTAACGACCGACCTGTTTAGCGACCGTTCGCACTTACGACCATCTCACCGACGGTACGAGCTAAAACGTGCTTACGTGCTAAAACGTGGTAGCGGCGGCCCTGCGTCACAAAGTCATTCATGGCTGATATACAGTTCTGTACACACATACTACACTATTCTGAGGTCCGGTACAGCTGGTTTCATGGTCAGTATTCACATTTCAGCAGTAAATTATTTTTGCAAAAGAATGCAAGGATGCAAAGAAAAAAACGTTATAAACGTCTATACTGTACTGTACTGTATACAGTCCAGGATCTCTCTCAGGCCCACACAATACAGCACAGTAGTGTGACAATATACAGTACTATACAGATATACTGTAGTACATTACAGTACTGTATGTACAGGACAGTGTAACTATTTATAAACCTTTTTCCTCGAGGATACAAGTTGTGTGTGATCTGGGTGCCTTATTCTGTATTGTACTTTACCCCAGATGTCTCCAAAAAGGAAAAGCATGCAGTTCCTCACTTAACGACCAATTCGCTTAACGACCAAGTCGTTGAAACGGAACTCGGTCGTTAAGCGAGGAGTACCTGTATAAGCAAGCTAACAAACCAATAAAGTGTTCAGTCATTTGGAAACAAGTACAGAGCTTGTGTCTCATCTTGATTATGGGAAATGGAATGGATCATGTCTTCAGGATTGTCTCAGTGTGTCGGATAAGCTTGTCGTGGTTGGATGAAAGGTCGTAAACGGTGGTGACCGTTACATTGGTGGCACAACAGTGGGATGATTCCATCACCAGAAGGACAGCTACAAGGGCACATGACAATGGAGACGGTGTATGAACGGATGAAGCTCTCTTCCCTCATGGACTTACTGGAGAGCCGGGGCAGACCGGCCAGCAACCGTAAGAAAAGGGACATTATCGCAGAACTTGTCGAAAATGGATAGAGCTAAAAGGCCTGGCGTAACAGACAGGACACTCGAAGAAGCAAGTTTTTATCGGGCTGTTAACATAAGACTGGCACATTATGGTCCTAACCCCTCACCGGAGATCAGGGACCGAGTTATAGCGGCTCTGAATGCATATTTGCTACTGCAAAGAAGTTCTGCAGCAGCAGAAGTCACAGCAGCACCAAATGAAGAGCTGGCCACAGAGCAGAGTGTCATGGGCCTCTGCTCCTCACTAACAGAAGAGGGGGACCCTGTGATAGTGGATGGGACTGTGGTCTCCACTCACAGCAACCCAGCGGAAGAGCTGGCAACAGAGCAGAAAGCCCCAGGCCTCTGCTGCCAACTAGCAGGAGAGGGTGTTCCTGTGATAGGGGATGGAACTGTGGTCTCCCCTCACAGCAACCCAGCAGAAGAGCTGGCAACAGAGCAGAGTACCCCGGGCCTCTGCTCTCCACTAACGGAAGAGGGGGTTCCTGGGGTAGTGGATGGGACTTCAGTCTCCACTGACACAACCCCAGAAAATGGTGCGGCACTGGGACAGGAGGAGGTCGGCTTTGCTTTGCAAGCACCGGGGGGTTTTCACCTAGCACCAGTGGATGGGACTTCAATCTCCACTGGTATACTCCAGGAAGGGGGGGCAGTTGGCCCAGACCCCCAACAGCATGATGGACTGAGCCCAGTCCAGGCCTCTCCCCAGCGGCAGGCGTGTTCTCTGAGAGAGGCAAAGGTTGGCAGGGTGAGTAATGATCAGTTTGGAGCAATTTATTTGGGGTACGGTATGGATATCAGCATTGGAGGACTGGAACTACTGACTGACTTCGGAGTCAACCGTGACAACCAGAGACTTTGGAAGAATGAGAGATACTCCTGTGCCAGGGACACTAATAACTCCTGGGTCTAAGTCCACCCTGTGCCCTTGTAGGCATAGGGTGGCTAATAAAAATCATAATTCATGTATTACATGAGATGGGACATTAATAATAATTCATGTTTGCAGGATGTCTTGAGATATCACAAGTTGTTGGCTATTCAATGTGGGCACACATGCTTTTGAAAGGTGTTAATTGCATCTACTCCTAGACAATACATTGTCCAGTGTATAAAGGTGTTAATTCAGGTCTGCTGCTAGACCTTTCAATTGTCTGATAACACGGTTTAAAGCCTATTGATGCCCAGGTGTCAAGACCCTTTAGAGACAGTACGTCTGTCTAGATATGTGGATTGAGGTCAAGGCATTGTGTAATTGTATTTGGGAATGTGATAGATCTCGTCAGTATCGGTGCGGAAATGTCTGCTAGAGAATTAGCCATAGTGTATGAATAGGGGGGTGGAGATTGCATTGTCCTGTGATAAACTGTAACATGCTGTACTAGATATATAAGCAAGCTAAGAAACCATTAAAGTGTTCAGTCATTTGGAAACAAGTACAGAGCCTCGTCTTGATTATGGGAAATGGAATGTATCATGTCTGCAGGATTGTTGCAGTGTGTCAGATAAGCTTGTAGTGGTTGGATGGAAGGTCGTAAACGGTGGTGAATGTTACACTGTACTAGATATATAAGCAAGCTAAGAAACCAATAAAGTGTTCATTAATTTTGAAACCAGAGAGTACAGAGCGGAGTCTCGTCTTATTCTGGGAAATGGATATGGATCGGGTATGTAGGATTGTTGCAGTGTGTCGGATAAGCTTGTCGTGGGTGGATGGAAGGTCGTAAACGGTGGTGACCGTTACAAGGAACTTCAATGCCCAGGAGCTGTCAGCCGTCATCTCCGCTATGGAGACATACGATGTGTTCCTCCATGGATCTAAAAGTCGCCAGACAACCTGGGACAGGAAGCAGGCCATCCTGGAGTCCATTGCTGCCAAGGTCAATAGCTTTGGATATGAGACCCGGACTGCTTTGGACATCTCTAAAAAAAATTATGATGTCAGGCGCAAAGTCCGGAACAAGGTGGCTGCCATCAGGAGGCGTGAGAGGGGCACGGGGGGTGGACCCCCTTGTGCGGTCAGCCTGTTCCCAGAGGAGGAGGTGGTCGCCCGCTGTCTGGAGAGGGAGCAGTTGGGGGTGTAGAGGGGTTTGATTCAGTAAAGGAAGGCTCCAGGACAGGTAAGTGATTTTTATCCCCTATTTGGTGTATTGCATGTGGGGGGGAGGGGACATGTGCAAAGTGTGTGGGACCACCAACATGTGTATACTTTGTGTCATCCACAGATGACGGAGCTGGGCCATCATCTGCCGGCGGCCATTCCACCCCATCCCCCCAACTGCATCCTGAGCCCGACCCCCTGGGCACTGAAGACACCGCACTGGAGGGGAGTGCCCACACCTGACCTGCTGAGGTGGTTGAGGAGAAGCCGGTCTTGTCGGAGCAGGAGGTGTTCTTATTTTTGGAGGAGTCTTCCCCTTCGGCAGGGCCCTTTCATATCCCCTCCCCCATCAGGGGAAGCCCCTCAAGGGCGACTCCATCCCCCCGGGGACTACCATCTCCTGGCCCCAGGAAGACGACCCGTAAGACCAGGGGGTTGTCTGACGTGGTCCATGACCAAATGGCAAGGGACCAGGCCAGGCAGACCCAGCAGATGGGGGAGATAGCTGGGCACCTGGATCGTGTGGCTGCCAGCCTGGCCTCCGTGGCCCAGATGACAGAGGCAGTGCAGGACGTCATCTGCAACTGCGCTGCAGTGGTGACCAGCCTGGGGGAGGTGCAGGCTGATGTTCGGCACCTTACTGCAGCCGTCCAGGCGAACACAGCTGCCATCCGGGAACAGGGGAGGCAGAGGCAACGGGCTCATCAGTATCATGTGACCCGGCAGCTCAGGATGCAGGCCCAGACTAATTCATTCCTCAGCCGGATAGCCGTGGCCTTGGAGGGCATGCAGGCCACACGTGCCAGGAGTGGCCCACCCGGGGATCTGCCACCTCCAGATGAAGAGACCCCCCAACCGGAGGCTCCCTCCAGGCAGCTGAGGAGCCCGGGAGGGCCCACCAGAAGGAGCCCCCGTCAGGCCAAATGATGGGGTTTTTTTTGGCTCTTTTTAAAAAAAAAAATCTCGGCTCAGGTTATGAGCCTTTTTTATGATTTTATGCTCAGGTTATGAGCCTTTTTTATGATTTTTATGCTCAGGTTATGAGCCTTTTTTTTTCAAACTGCACACGGTCAGTAGTGCAGGCTACTATGTGAATGGTGTGTGAATGTGGGGGTGGCACTCCTGCCAGTAAGGGGTGTTACCCTCGGTAGTTGGGGAGAAGTTATCCCCGTGTGAATGTGGTATGAATGGACAGCGACAACATTGGGGCCTTGACGCAGCGTTCCTGCTCCCAAGTCCTACATGCTGGACTTGGGCTAATTCAATGTGAAGTGGATGTGGTGTGTGTGATATAGGGACATCAGTGCTGTGCATGCGTGCATTGTATGTGTGATCATTGCATTTGTTTATTGTCCAAAGATGCCTACCGCGAGGACCCTCCTGACTGCTCTTCCCTCAGCACACGGGGTTGCCTCTGGCAGATGGGGACTGTGTGGGTCGGGGGTCAGGTCATCACATATGTCAATCTGCAGGCCCTTTCTCATGGCGTAGTTGTGCAGCATGCAACATGCACCGATGATTTGACACACGAAGGTAGGGGAATACAACAGGGTCCCCCCAGACTTATCCAGGCATCGGAAACGGGACTTCAGGAGCCCAAATGTTTGTTCCATCACTGCACAGGTTTTAATGTGTGCTTCATTGTATCTTCTCTCTCCTCTGGTTTGGGGATTCCGGTATGGAGTCACGAGATGGGGCCCAAGTGCATATGCCGAGTCACCTGGAAGGGAAAAGGAGGATGTTAGCCTTGCATGTGCCCCTTGTGATGTCTGCATCATGGGGTCGGACAGTCATGCCTGACTCCCATGTCACTCACCAACCAACCAGCTGTCCCTGTACATGTTTTGTTCAAATTCTGCTGGCATGGGGCTTTGACGGTATATGTAGCTGTCGTGGCTGGACCCGGGGTTTTTGGCACAGACGTGCCATATGGTACATTGGGCATCGGCTATCACCTGTACGTTGATGGAATGCCAGTTCTTCCGATTGCGATATATGTGCTCTGTGGCACGGGGGGGGCTGTAGTGCCACATGTGTGCAATCAATGGCCCCGATGGTGCGTGGGAATCCTGCAATGCTGTAGAAATCCTGCATTGCCTTCTGCCGCAGGTCCTCAGTGGTGGGCATGATGATGTGGTGGGACATGAGTCTGAGGATTGCAGGGACAACCTGGTGCACACATCTGCTTATGGTGGATTGTGACATCCCAGCCACAACTCCACTTGTACGCTGGAATGATCCACTGGCAAGGAAATGCAGTGTTGCCAGTACCTTGACCAGTGGCTGCACTGCTCGCGAGCGGTGTGTCTTGCTGGTGATGTCATCCTGCAGAGCTGTGGTTATTTCCAGGATTGCATCATGGCTGAATCTGAAGATGCGATACACCTCCTCATCACCCATGCCAAAGAGGCGTGCGGTATATCCTCTCATGTGCCGGCCTCCTCCGTACCAGGGGACCCATTAGTAGTGCTAGGACCACGGCTGCCCCTGGCATGTTGGCACACAGAGGTGTTGTCCTGCAAGTGGGGTTGCTCAGCTTGCTATTTTCGTCAGTAACGCTGCTGCTGTAGCTGCTCTCCTGCTGACCTGTGCCCGTCAGGTGTAAAGATAAACCAGCTATTTGTAGGAATAACTTTGCGCCGGACGTATGACTTACGCGCGGCGCACGTAGCCAGCGTCTAGTGCAGGGGTGGCAAACTCAAATTCATCAGGGGCCACATCAGCAGTTTGGTTGCCCTCAAAGGGCCGGTTGTATCTGCGCTTACACCAGTGGCGTAGCGTGGGTTGTCAGCGCCCGAGGTAATTTTCTCCCACCGACTCGCAGACTTACCTATTTTAAGCTAGCTCCAGTCTGGTTACTTGATCCCCTGTGTGAGCCAGCGGTGGCTGCAGGGGAGAGGAGAGTGTTCTCGTCAATGACTGGAAAAGCCTGGAGTGGTGACATCAAATATAGATTCCTGTGTCCCAATTGTTGTTGGTGCTCCCTCCTCTCCCCTGCATACACCACTGGCTCACACAGGGAATAACATGACCGGGCAGCCTGAAAATAGGTGTTTACATCTTTTCTACACAGGTTAGCCATCATAGGCATTGGGAGTGGGATTTTATAATATTTCAGTTAATGGAAACTACATATGTCATATTCACACTATAATACTTGTTGCAGCACCGTGCACTTGGGATCATTACCCAATAGGGTTTATTTTTTTAACCTTTTTGATTTTTTTCCACATATATATTGGTTTATATATAGATATACCAATATATATATATATATATATATATATATATATATATATATATATATATATATATATATAATATATATAATATATATATATATATATATATATATATATATATATATATATATATATATATATATATATATATTGGTATATATATATATATATATATATATATATATATATATATATATATTGGTATATCTATATATAAACCAAAATATATGTAGAAAAAAATCAAAAAGGTTAAAAAAATAAACCCTATTGGGTAATGATCCCAAGTGCACGGTGCTGCAACAAGTATTATAGTGTGAATATGACATATGTAGTTTCCATTAACTGAAATATTATAAAATAACCACCTGGGTAGTGAGTCTCAATTAGCGGTGCTGCAAGAAACCTCATTGTGCAAAAAAAAGTACAGAAAATGTCATTAAAACAATTCAACAAATACAATAATTCTAAGATGGCCCTACTGGGCAGTGAATCCAAATCACCAGTGCTGCAAGAACACAAAATTGTGCAAATATATAAAGAAACAAACTAATTCCATATAACAATCAATAAAAAAAAATCCAAAAACATGGCTATGAATGAACATTTTATTAATAATTGTAAAAAACTAGTTTATTTATTTATATATTTGTACAATTGTGTTTTTTTGCAGCAGTGGTGATTTGGATTCACTGAGACATTGGGATCACAGAGACAGTGGAGCTGAGGGAAAGGGGGAGGAGGGGGAGGCTGAGAGATGACGAGAGACTGCTAGCCCTAAAAAAGAAAAAAGAATGGAGGGCGCACCGACCTAGTGTGATACTGTTACACAATTTTTATTAAAATACTAAAATCAATAGTTATACTCACAAAATGTCTTGCAGCCCTCCTTAGAATCGTGGGAATTCAAAAGGAACTAAAAAAGAAAAAAGAATGGAGGGCGCACCGACCTAGTGTGATACTGTTACCAGAGCCCCGGTGGTCTGCACTGCTCCCTCAGTGCATAGTGAGGGAGCAGTGCAGACCACCGGGGCTCTGAGGAAAGGGGTACGCCCCCGAAATGTAAGCCTAGCCTGATTATCGGTCAGATACCTTTTTAGACTGAAGCAACCGTCCTGTTCTGCTGGCGCTGTTGGATTGTCTTTTAAAGCTTGTTTCTAACTCATTTTGTGAGTATAACTATTGATTTTAGTATTTTAATAAAAATTGTGTAACAGTATCACACTAGGTCGGTGCGCCCTCCATTCTTTTTTCTTTTTTAGTTCCTTTTGAATTCCCACGATTCTAAGGAGGGCTGCAAGACTCTGGAAAGACACTGTACAATTGAATTGTATGTCCCCATAAGCAAGAAATACCGGAGCGCAGGAGATTTATATCAGACTGCTAGCCCTACCTTTCATGCCTGTGTGTTTCCTTTGATGCTTCCAGCAGCTCCCTGGCAGCCTGCCCGTCCTCTGTGTCCACAGTCAGTCTGTTACCCAGGCCTCATTTCACTGAAGAGGAAGTTGGAGCAATCCATGCTCTGGGGGCACAGGAGATGCTGCGCCCGCCGCTTCTCGCCTCCTGGGGGGGCGGGATCAGGGGGGAGAGGTCACCGATTCCTGTTCCATCCCCCAGCCTTGGTCCTGACCATCCGAGGTGCAGCAGCCTGTTCAGGGTGAGCGGAGGAATCCGAAGATCCCTATGGCGGCACCTGGGTGTGAACTTCCTCAGTACAATGCGCTCTGCCCTGGTACTCCGTGTGTAAGAAGAAGGAAGTTGTAGGCGCAGAGCCATAGAGCGGACTGTACTTACTTCTCCCTTCCCCATAGAAAACACAGTGTGGGCGGAAGCAGACGGTCACCCGCTCCCTGGCACACACATATACGGACATTACCGTGGCCATGGTCACTGCCTGTAGCCCGGCTCTCTCCTCCCACGTCACCGCTTCCACCGATCCAGCCTGCGCCAAGCCGCGGGGTTAAACGAATTTCCCGCCCTCTGGGCTCTCAGGCCTATCTGTCCTCGGCTCCTCGCTGATTACTGCCAGGAGAGAGACCCCCCTGCTGATCGGAGGCCGCTGCGCGGGCCACATGACAAGGCCTGGCGGGCCTTGTGTTTGCCACCCCTGGTCTAGTGCTAATCTGTTCGCGAATCGGCATATCTCCCTCATTTGCATATTTGAATGGGAAATCAATGGGCGCGACAAATGCGCCAAGCGTAAAGATGCGCCTACGATACGCCGGCGTAGGAAAGTTAAGTCGGTCGGAGGAAGCCCGTTTTCAGGCGTATCTAGTTTTGTGGGTACGGCGCATAGATACTACGGCGCATCTTTACACTTACGCGGTGCATATCGATATACGCCAGCGTAAGTCTTTCTGAATCTTGCCCCATAACCTTTGCGCAATCCAATCATTAAATGCTTTTTGCAATTTTTTTACCAAAAATATGTAGAAGAATACATATAGGCCTAAACTGAGCAAACATTAAAAAAAAAAAAGTATGTCAATTTTGTTTGGGAGCCACATCGCACGACTGTGCAATTTGTCAGTTTAATTGAATCGCAAAAAGTGCTCTGGTCTTTGGCCAGCCAAATGGTCCGGGGCTGAAGTGGTTAAGGACCCTAGGGTGCAAACTATCTGACTAGGGATGAGCCGAACACCCCCGGTTCGGTTCGCACCAGAACCTGCGAAAGTTTGTGAAAACTTTAGAACCCCATTAAAGTCTATGGGACTCGAAGGTTCGAAATTATAAGTGCTAATTTTAAAGGCTAATATGCAAGTTATTGTCCTAAAAAGGGTCCGGGGACCCGGTCCTGCCCCAGGGGACATGTATCAATGCAAAAAAAAGTTTTAAAAACTATCGTCTTTTTGAGAGAAGTGATTTTAATGATGCTTAAAGTGAAATATTCCTTTAAATATTGTATCTGCTGGGTGTCTATAGTATGCCTGTGAAGTGGCATGTATTTCCCATGTTTAGAACTGTCCCTGCACAAAATGACATTTATATAGGAAAAAAAGTAATTTAAAACTGCTCGCGGCTTTAATGTAATGTCTGGTCCTGTGCAAAAGAAACTAAATCAAAATACTGCAGGTCCCTGCCTATATTTGTATGAGAACACAAGCAACTGTATTCGGGTAAGCTTTAGGTGCACACCGTGCAAAGGACACAGTACACTTAGGCCGCGTACACACGATCAAATCTGTCTGCTGGAAACGGTCTGCCAGACATGTCTGTATGGGCAAACAGACGGATTTGGCCACCCGACAGATTTGAAAGCATGCTTTCAAATCTGTCGGCTGGGAACCCGTCCGCCCGACATGTCTGCTGGTTAGTATGCTAACCAGCAGACATATCTGCTCGCACACGCGTCAAATGGTTTCGACGCATGCACGGAAGTGTTTAACTTCCTGGTGCGGTGACGTGGTGGCGTCAACGTCACCGACACGTCAGCGCGCCGTCTGCTGGCGGGGATTTTGGTTTGATCGTGTGTACACGATCAAACCAATACATCCCAGCAGACAGATTTGTTCAAATCGGTCTGTCCGACCGATATGAACAAATCTATTTGCTCGTGTGTACAAGGCCTAAGTGAAAATACTGAAGCTAGCACAATCACCTGCCTGCATGTCAGTATATTATGAAGAGAATAACAGGAATGGATTTAGCAAAACTGAATACAGTGTATAAATATATATACAACAACTGGGAGGCATATATATGCTCTACACACTGTAACTGAAGCTAACTGACTTGCCTGCCTGCTCTATCTAACTCAAAATAAATGACACTGTGTAATGGCAAAATGGGGTGTGCAAAGCACACTGCCATCTTGCCATGTGCTGTAAAGCACATTCGCCATCTTAAATGAAATGATGCCATGTTTAAGCTAACAGATTTACTCACCATATATTCCATGCCCATCCATACCAATCAAGAGACATTACAACCGCTGCACTCATGTTACCATCCTTGCAAATCATCTCCCCTCCCAGGGCTGACCATGGCGCTTTTATTTACACAAAACAGGAAGCCATCACCAGTAAGTCGCCTCCCCACATGGGAGGCGACATTACCAGATGTCTCCTATACACAGCACCAAAACATTCCTTCTGACAGGAAGTCAAATTGAATAGATGAATAGACTATAATACAATGAATACAATGAATAGAAATACAAACAATGTCTTATGGGTGTGTCCGGTCAGGGTGTGCATGTGCCCCCCCCCTGACCCCAGAAACGCTCACAAGCCCTCAAAATATACCCTGATAGAACCTTTAATCTGCGCCATTCCATAGAATAATGCATATAAAGATTATACCCTTATTGAGGCTATTTACAGATGTACCCTATGAATCCCAAATCCTGCTGATCAGACATGACCCAGATAAGAGCGTACATCTGTCCATAGCCACTAGTGTGTTTGCGGAATGAACGCATCCCCCTCAACGATCGTCTGTGCTAAATGCACAGAGGGGCCCCTCGCTGGTGGGCATATGCCCATGCCGCAATCATCACACTCCAACCTCGAGATGAGAGTCAACCAGCCTCAGGACTGCCACAGTCAGCTCTATTTAGAGCTGGTTGGGGAAGTGTCAAGACTGGGTGCCAATTATGACAATACATAATAAATACATCTTCAAATTTCCACCACAGTCCTCCCTTTTTGTCATATTGCTCCCACTTGTCCTTCAAATCTTGATAGTCTTCTTACACCTAGAAACTAATCAGTCCTTACAGTCCATAAAAAGGAAAACACGGCTTGACATGTAGACTCTGTTCTTCAGGAGACATGACATAAGGAGGACACAACTTGGTGAGCTGTAGTAATCGCAGATTGGGTAGTGATCCTCTGTGTCTTGTCCGTTAGTCCGGCTCCGGGGGCGTCTCATCTGGTACGAGGGTCATCTGCTCCGGGGCGTCTCATCTGGTACGTGGTCATCTGCTCCGGGGCGTCTCATCTGGTACGTGGTCATCTGCTCCGGCTCTGGTCACGCGTCCAATCAGGCAACAGGAGCGCTCATCACGACATAGAAAGAATAGAAATAAAAACGACATGAGTACATGTATTCCCATTTCAATCAACCACGATCCGCTGAAAAATAAGAATTAAATCCCCTCAGATTCCCAGACCCTTCAAAGGACTCCCAACCTTCACTCAGTTACAGCTCTGGCTTTGCCTTGTAGGGACCCAAACCTTATCCATATGGGCCTGAACTCCTATTCCCAGTATCCCCTGAACCAGATATAACAATATTTACTTGTAAATTCCCAGAAACCCCCCCTTGGGCTGTCAGAACTTCCTTGTAGCTTCAACAGTTACATGAAACATTCCATCCTCAATAGGTGTGAATTGTTCAAACGTATCATAAGCTCAAGCCCCCCCACCTTGTACATGCAGGAAACCGTGCCCAGACGTAGTCCGGGTTGGTGAACAATTCCCTTCTAGCTGTCCCCGCCATTCCCAATTTCTCTCGCGCCATCAGATCCTCGCAATTGGCCGCGACATAGGACAGGGACAGCTTCACCACCACGCATGAACCTCTTGCATTGGGGGAATTACCTTATAAGCTGTAGATCTGCATAAACACCAAACTAAAGTTACACACTTGTGGACTACCCAGTCCTGATACCCAACCGACAAGAGGCGGAGCCATAAAAACAATAATCAATTTTACCCTCTAAAAACATAATAAATTCCATTGACAGGTGTCTGTTTGGAGTCTTCACTAGTTTGTCAATAATCCTCATAATTAGCATGTACCACTGTCATCGCTGGGGACTAAAGCTCAACGGAGACTCAGAACAGACCCAGCAATCGGTCCCGTTCGTCTTCTTAATTAGTCATGGAATACACTTTAAATAATAACTTGGGATGCTTTCCATCGTTACCCGTGCTAAAATTTACTAAACAAACAAATACAAAATAAACAAAGATACTCCTCATTTCTTTGATGTGGTTGAGCCGCTTCTTGCAGTGGCTGGCGTGGTCTCGTCCATCAAGCTTCTTTACAAACGACCCAGTCACCTGGTTGGGGAAAAATGAAAACCAATTACCGTGTCGGGGTCCAGGAGAGACTCCTGAACCCTGTGAAGTCCATATTACAGGGATCGCACCCACCCCATCACCCAAGAATGAGTGACAGCCAATGGGAGTACGACCCTGGTTTTGGTTGACCTCCAAACAAACCTTATGACAACAAACCAGACCTTGGGACTGTGGTCGCTGCTTAACCTGTGCGTGGCTTACCGTCACCTGTAATCGCTTACCAGCACCTGTAATCGCTTACCAGCGCCTGTAATACCCGGAACCATTGACAGTTTCTTAGCAACTAAAATGGGAACCTACTTCACCAGACTGCTGCTTGCCGATTCAAATTCTATCAAAGAAAGACAATCTTGGCACAAAACTTGATTAAAATTAGAAAGATTAGTGTTATTAGTTCGGAGAACTGTCACCTTTACATTTTATCTACCACCCCCTCCCCCCTTTTCTTCCTCATTACAGACTGGAGGAAGAAATGATAAAAAGAAACAATGAAATAGCCTATGATACTTTCACCTCCTGAGACCCGTAATTATCCATGTGTACAGCTGTCTACATACACCTGCTCTCTATGTACACTTCCGGAAACTCTTTGGACCTGAAAAATACTTATAAGCAGAAATCATTACTCCATCCTTCATATTTATCCTGCAGAGAATGGCAAACAAAAATGACATTCCTGTACATTGTCAGTGACATTCTTCACAAAACCGATTCAAACAAAAACCTTTTGTAACCCTTAACCCTTACTTTTCCCGTTCCTACAAAAATACAAAAGCCGCGACGCATCAGAAGATCGCTGCGGTAAGTTTGAATAAAAAAAAACATTCACGTTACTACATACAAACATTCAAATACAAATGTGGGGGAGATATTCATAGCTTTCAAAACAAAAATGAAAAAACAAAAACCAGCCGGAATTCTGCCTTCACTCTTTCCGCAATACAAGAAAATACAATGGAAAAATACGAGAACAGTGCGAGAAACTTGCATAGACCAGCTATACAAAGTTCTCCTGAGGCGCGTACCACACCTCCATCCACACTCATCATTACAGATTTCTGAAACCACATCAGATCTACATCCAAGGTATCTTTATTCTGAGGTCTCATACCTCCATCCAGAGTACCTTCCAAAGGAGTACACCTTACTGTACCCTCTGACCACCTACGACATTCTTTAGGGGTCTCATGTCCGGAGCCCCTAATCCGGACCTCATGTGCGGTGCAGCTGTCTGACTGATGCACTGCATGGGCGGCACATCCCATGACGATTCGAATCGCTTTTTTTTAGTGAGCTCTGCGTCCAGAACACACCGCGCTTTGTTTTCGGAGCGGTTCTGACTTGCGCCTTTAAAATCAAAACCGATCCCCGGATTTCCGATACATGGCTTGACCGGGGCATTAGCGTACTACTCCTACACATTTATGCTAATATAATCGCTCACAAGATTTCCGAATATTATACACAGCCTGACCTGTATCACGATATAAAGCCTCCTAAAATGTGTTCGTCAGACAACATACAAAGCACCATGAAATCCTCCACTTTTCAAAACAATATTATGGCTTCTTTCTACCTGCGTCTACATGATACAACAATAATGGTGACGCCCCTCTGTTTCCTCTCATACCCAAAACTGTATTTACAGTATAAAACTTCACAAAAACAACTGAAATTAAACTTTAAAACACTCTTTCAAATGCCAAAATATTTCTGTTGTCCCTTCAGGACACAAATCTCATTGCTCATCTTTCAGAAGACTTCAAAACTCCTCCCACTGACTTCCTGCTTATATATAAATGCTGAGAAAGGACTTCCTGTTGTATGCTCAGCTCTTTAAAACCCAAATCTGATTTATTTACATAATGACAGAAAGATGGAGAGAGAGGGGAAGTCTGTCTTCACTGCCTCGTCTCAACACATCAAAAAACTCCATGGACCACATATATCCCCTGGAAGTATTATAAAGTAGTAAACAAAGCCAAAACTCAAATCTCCTGCGTTTTTTCTCTTAAAAACAAAACACCTTTGGTTCAGGGAAAATAAAACCATCTCCTCCCATCTGCAGAATGGGAGTTGATCCCCCCTGACCCAACCATTATTCAAAAACAATGAACATCTCCCAAACATTTAAACAACAACGCACATCGCTGTGCCAAAAACGCAGTCACCGCCAGTAACATTTAAAAACGAAATGTTACACAAAAAGTCTCCACTTTTACACTGCAACGTCAGCCAACAGGTTAGTCAGATCCTGTATATACTGGCCCTAGCGTCCGCAAACGCTACTCAAAAAGATAGCACTTTACACTGAGTCACAAAATGGCCGACAACAAACCAAGCAACAATGGCGCCATTTACGCTTGTAGTAAAACAATTTAACTGCGCTTCCAAATCACCTGTTTACCACAGGACATACCATACTACACACACACAAAGGAAAACAAAAATGTTCTCCACCCGATCCTAACACAGAAAAGAGCGCGCTAATCCAATTCGCACTAAACATCAAAATCTGCCCCAAAGGCTGCTAAAATCCACCAGCAAAATAGCCAGAGAAATACCACACAAAAAGGAGAGGTGGCTGCACCTCCCCCTGGGGTGACCCATAGTGCAAACAGACTACGCCCCCAAAATGGCCACTGATGACCAAAATGGCCGCCATATGCAGTTTTTTTTAAAAACTTGCCTAGAACCTTTCTTCCACAAAGACAAAACATTGATCATCAAAAACAAACAATAAAAAACATTTTCTAAAAACAACCAACCTAAAAGGCACACACTTTAGGTTCCTTCAAATCTGACCTTTTTATGATGTGAACCCCTCATAATGAGCGCATTTTAGGCTGCTTCAAAGCTGACCTTTTGCCAATTAAAACAGCACATTCAAATAAAATGTTGGTTATATAAAACAACATAAAACAAAAACTCTTTTCTCAAAGCTCATGTAAACAAGCCATTAAAAAAATACATACAGTGAGCTTACATTTAAAACCTTCCGAAATAAAAACTTTTTTTTCATGCTAACAGCAGCTGCTATTGTCTGGCCACTTAAAAATGCATAATTTATCAATTTCTATTCCTCATAAAGATCATGAACATATTACACATGACTTTGCTCTAAAATTGTACACCAAAGCACATGTTTCATCAGCCAAACAATTCAATCAGCTCTACCACATTAATGCACAAAATTCAAAAAGGCTTCAGCCACACATCACAGGCTGAATAACCCCACCTATACTGGGGAAACATCTACAATATACAGTTTCCATATACATCATAAAAATGTTACATCTAACTATGTTCTGAAAGTTGCAAAGTCAGTTGACACAGAAATCAAAACACTGTTCGCCCTTCCCCCGCAAGCCGCATGGCTAGAGGAGCGATGTTACACAAAAGGCTGTCTTCTATAGCAGTTTAAATCTGGTTAATCAAGTCACTTCCTTACAAACTGTTACAAACAAACAAATCGCCCTTCCCCCCCCCCAAGCCGCATGGCCAGAGGAGCCAGCTTACCTCCATTGTTACTCTCAAACAGCATTCAGGCATACACACGATCAAAATCCACTCGATTTCACAAACACACGCAATCACATACATGCATCCAATCGTTTTTCACAAATGCACGCAATCACACACATAAACAGTCATACACAACTATCATCACACACACACACACTCTATCACACAACAGTCATACAATCAGAATCACACACACACACACACGTCATACAATCAGAATCACACACACACCTCATACATACATCTATCACACAGCAGACATACAATCAGGATTCCACATGTGCACACACACACACACACACACAAACTAAAGCATTATTTCAAAAAGATGTCAAATTTTTTCTTTTAAAGCATGTTTTTCCCCGATGCATCAGAATGTATCCCATCTCCCCCATCTGATGCCATAGGAAAAAACCTGAATAGTCCCTTTCAATGGTCGCCATTTATAATGGCAAAATGGGGTGTGCAAAGCACACTGCCATCTTGCCATGTGCTGTAAAGCACATTCGCCATCTTAAATGAAATGATGCCATGTTTAAGCTAACAGATTTACTCACCATATATTCCATGCCCATCCATACCAATCAAGAGACATTACAACCGCTGCACTCATGTTACCATCCTTGCAAATCATCTCCCCTCCCAGGGCTGACCATGGCGCTTTTATTTACACAAAACAGGAAGCCATCACCAGTAAGTCGCCTCCCCACATGGGAGGCGACATTACCAGATGTCTCCTATACACAGCACCAAAACATTCCTTCTGACAGGAAGTCAAATTGAATAGATGAATAGACTATAATACAATGAATACAATGAATAGAAATACAAACAATGTCTTATGGGTGTGTCCGGTCAGGGTGTGCATGTGCCCCCCCCCTGACCCCAGAAACGCTCACAAGCCCTCAAAATATACCCTGATAGAACCTTTAATCTGCGCCATTCCATAGAATAATGCATATAAAGATTATACCCTTATTGAGGCTATTTACAGATGTACCCTATGAATCCCAAATCCTGCTGATCAGACATGACCCAGATAAGAGCGTACATCTGTCCATAGCCACTAGTGTGTTTGCGGAATGAACGCATCCCCCTCAACGATCGTCTGTGCTAAATGCACAGAGGGGCCCCTCGCTGGTGGGCATATGCCCATGCCGCAATCATCACACTCCAACCTCGAGATGAGAGTCAACCAGCCTCAGGACTGCCACAGTCAGCTCTATTTAGAGCTGGTTGGGGAAGTGTCAAGACTGGGTGCCAATTATGACAATACATAATAAATACATCTTCAAATTTCCACCACAACTGTCTCTCTCTCTCTCTCTCTCTCTCTGTCTATCTTTAACCACTGCCGCAACACACTACACAAGGCCGCCACGCAGGCAGCCTTGTATAGTGTGGGGCTTGTACTAAACCCCCTGAGACATAATTGGCCAAAGCCACCTTGGCTTTGGCCAATTATGGCTCTCCGTTTTTTCTGCACTGTGATTGGCCAAAGCATGCGGGTCATAGTGCATGCTTGGCCAATCATCAGCCAGAAATGCACTGCGATGCCGCAGTGAATTATGGGCCGTGACGCGCCACTCGGACATGTGTTTAACTCGAACTCGAAGCTCAACCCTGCCGGTGACTTATTAATGTTACATTTTTAAGTGTATTTCTAATTCTGTCCTTTGTTAGCCATGATGGTGCTTCCTGTGACATGTCATGAGGATCAACATTGCAGTTTTGGTTACTGAAGACCCCCGATTCCCTTGTGAAGACCGAGAACAAGAATAAGTTCAAAACCTTTACCATCTCTCCATCCTTAGTAACCAGATTCCCTTCATCATCCTTTATGGGACCAATATGATCTGACCTCCCTTTCTTACTATTTATGTACTTATAGGGCAAGATTCTCAAACAAGTTGGGATGGCGTATATGGAGATGCGCGGCGTATGTGCTAATACGCGCCATCGTATCCATTGGCCGCAGCCACAGAACCAGATACGCCTGAAATTAGGATTCGTCTGACCGTCGTAACTGTTCTAAGTCTGCGTAGCGTAGGCGCATATTTACGCGCGTCACGTCTGGCGTTCTCATTGATTTTGTATGCAAATGAGGGAGATACGGGGATTCCCGAACGGACGTGCGCCAGACGCCGGCTATATGCACTGTGTTTATTACGAGCGTTCCACGTTAATTTACCCCTCATAAAGCAGGGGTAACTTTGGCCCAGACATGTGGAAGTCAGCAGGAGAGCTAATACAGCTGAGCAAACACACTTGCAGCACAACACATCCGTATGCTAACATTACAGGGGCAGGCATGGTCATAGCACTACTAGTGGCTTTAGAGGGGCGTAGAAGGAGGAGAGCACGGGAGAGGATATACCGAACACGCATGAGCCTCTTAGGCATGGGTGATGAGGAGGTATATCGCATCTTCAGATTCAGCCCTGCTGCCATCCTGGAAATAACCACAGCCCTGCAGGGTGACATCACCAGCAGGACACAACGCTCACATGCACTGCAGCCACTGGACAAGGTACTGGCAACACTGCATTTCCTCACCAGTGGTTCATTCCAGCGTACAAGTGGAGTTGTGGCTGGGATGTCACAAACCAGCATGAGCAGATGTGTGCACCAGGTTGTCCCGGCAATCCTCAGACGCATGTCCCACCACATCACCAGACCCAACACTGAGCGTCTGCGGCATAAGGCAATGCTGGATTTCTACAAAATTGACAGATTCCCACGCACAGTGGGGGCCATTGATTGCACCCATGTGGCACTACAGCCCCCCAGTGAGACAGAGCACATATACCGCAATTGGAAGCATTGGCACTCCATCAACGTACAGGTGATAGTCGATGCCCAAGGACTCATATGGCACGTCTGTGCCAAACACCCAGGATCCAGCCACGACATCTACATATACCGTCAAAGCCCCATCCCAGCAGAATTTGAACTTAACATGTATGGGGACAGCTGGTTGGTTGGTGAGTGAGATGGGTGGCAGGCATGACTTCCCCCCCCCCATGATGCACAAATCACAAGGGGCACATGCACTACTAACATCCTCCTCTCTTTTTCCTTCCAGGTGACGCGGCATATGTACTTGGGCCCCATCTCATGACTCCATTCCAGAAACCCCAAACCAGAGGAGAGAGAAGATACAATGAAGCACATATCAAAACTCGTTGTCACGTACCTGGTAGGAGTCTGATGTGAAGAGGTCGGCCTCTCTTGTATCTCCAACCCAGAACCCCTCTGAGGGTGAAACAGATGGCGTTCAGGTAGGAGGAACACGAGTGCCTGATGGTATTTGCTTGAGTGCCGTCGGATGCAGGAAGCTGAGCAGCAGACACAGGGCTAGAGCCCAAGCAGATCAGGAGGACCCGTGGCGGGAGCCTTGGAAGCAGGAGTCTTGGGATGGCCGGTTGGCAGCAGGCAGGCAGTGAAGTACAAGGGATCGAGCAGAGGCGAGGTCAAAGGTCACAGGCCGGGTCGTCAGCAGGCAAGCAGCAGAGTATACAAGGGTTTAGCAGGAGCAAGGTCAAGGTCACAAGCCGGGTCGTCAGCAGGCAGGCAGCAGAGTATACAAGGGTTTAGCAGGAGCAAGGTCAAGGTCACAAGCCGGGTGGTTTAAACAGGTATCGTGGTGAGGTATACAGGCGTCAGGAGTTCAGGAATCATAGAAGACCGGTCAGCACCGTCCAGACATCAGAGCGTCCTTTAAATAGGTTAAGAGGGGTCAGGAACGCCCCCTGCGTGTGCGCGCCGTCCGCCGCGCTCGCGCATGCGCGGGAGTGCGCCGCTGCGGCTGGTGGATGCGCGCGTAAACGCGCGCCATTGGTCGACAACGTCTTCTGCGTTTCAGGTATGCGCGCATGCGCGCGCCAACGGTGTCTCAGTCCTTTCCTTACATTGCCCCCCCCTTACGGGCAGCCTCTGGATGCCCCTCAGGGCTTTCTTTTCTGGATGGCGTTGAAAAAAGGCTTGTACCAACCTCGGAGCATGTATGTTAGAAGCCGGTTCCCAAGAGTTCTCTTCCGGGCCATAACCCTTCCATTTAACAAGGAATTGTGTACGGTTATTCCTGCGTCTACAGTCCAATACAGACTCCACTTCAAATTCTTCATTCCCTTCGATTAGAACGGAAGGGGGAACTTCAGAGACCCGGTTGGGAAAGGGGTTCGGCATGGTTGGCTTCAATAAGGAGGAGTGAAATACCGGGTGCATCTTTAGGTTCTTGGGTAACAGTAATTCGAAAGTTACCATGTTGATCTTCCGTTTCACAGGAAAAGGGCCCAAAAATTTGGGACCAAGTTTCTTTGAGGGACAACTCAATTTTAGATTGGTCGTAGACAGCCAGACTTTATCCCCCGGCTCCAGGTTCAGGTTGCCTCGTCTCTTTTTGTCAAAGAACTTTTTATTGCTTGCCTGGGCTTTGGAAATTGCATCCTGTAGCACCTGATTGTTGGTGGAAAAGAAGTTTAGACGGTCTTGAACAGCAGGTACGGGACTCTCAACAGGTAGTTCTGGTAAAAAGGACGGATGATAGCCGAGGTTGGCGAAGAACGGAGACTGGTTGGTTGCTGAGTGTACTGTGTTATTGTACGAGAACTCTGCCAGCGGAAGGAGAGAAAGCCAATCGTCTTGTGCAAAAGAAGAGAAACACCGCAGGTACTGTTCGAGGGTTTGATTTGTCCTCTCCGTCTAACCATTGGTTTGCGGATGGTATGCAGAAGAGAGGCGAAGTTTAATATTTAGAGCTTCACATAAAGCCCTCCAGAGTCTGGAGGTGAATTGTACCCCTCGGTCGGAAATGATGCTGTCGGGAATACCATGCAATCTGACAATCTCCTTGATGAAGGCCGTGGCCGTTTCTGTAGCCGAAGGAGTACCTTGCAGGGGGACAAAGTGAGCCATTTTAGTGAGGCGATCTACCACAACAAAAATGGTATTGAAATCTTCAGATGGGGGGAGTTCTACAATAAAATCCATGGAGATCATGCTCCATGGTTTCTTCGGCACGGGAAGGGGCTCCAGGAGACCCCAAGTCTTGGCTCTGTCTGTTTTGTTTCCGAGGCATGTAGTACAGGATTTGACATATTTCCTGCAGTCCTGCAGTAACTCAGGCCACCAGAAAGAGCGGGCGACCAAATCGGCCGTCTTACGGATACCATAGTGGCCGGCTAGAGGATGGTCATGGCAACGTTCCAGGATGGAAACTCTGAGGCGCCGTACACACGGCCGAGGTTCTCGCTGAAAATCAGCGAGAACCTCGCTGGAATGCACATTCCAGCGAGGACCTCGGCCGTGTGTACGGTCTCAGCGAGCTTCCCGTCGGGAAGCCCGTCGAGCCGAAATAGAGAGCACGCTCTCTATTTCCTCGACGGCCCGCCTGGAAGAATGGCTGGTTGCCATTCCCGACGGGCGGGTCGCCGAATCCGATGGCCGGGAGAGAACCTCGACGGGCGGAACGATGTGTTCTGCCCGTCGAGGTTCTCTGCCGTGTGTACGGCGCCTAAATTGTTCAGGGATAAAAATTTGTCCCCCATGGAAGTACAGGCCATCCTTTAATTGAAGCGCTAAGTCCTGTGGAGGTGGTTGATTGGCTACGCCTGCTTTTATCTGAGACATCAGATCTGCTTGAAGGATCAAAAAATTTTTGGCCGGGAGGATGGTATCAGGCTCTGCGGGACTCACAGGATCTTTAAACATTCGGGATAAGGCATCTGGCTTACCATTCTTAGAACCAGGGCGAAATGTGATGTGAAACACAAAACGAGAGAAAAACAATGCCCATCTTGCCTGTCGAGGTCTTAATCATTTGGCCGTCCTTAAATATTCTAAATTCTTGTGATCCGTGAAAATGAGAATTGGATGAGAGGCACCTTCCAGAAGATAGCGCCACTCCTCAAGCGCAGCTTTAATAGCAAGCAACTCTCGGTCTCCAACGTCGTAGTTCCTCTCAGACGGGTTTAGTTTCTTGGAGAAGAAAGCTACGTGGTGAAGCAAAGATTTAGGACCCTGACGTTGGGATAATATAGCCCCGACTGCATTTTCAGAAGCATCTACCTCCAACACAAAAGCCAGAGCAGGATCAGGGTGCTTCAGGATGGGTGCGGAAGTAAATAATATTTTTAATTGTTCAAAAGCCTCTTGTGCTTCGGGTGTCCACTGGAAAGATATATGCTGCCTGGTTAGCTGAGTGATGGGGGAAATAATGCCAGAAAAGTTCTTAATAAATTTCCTGTAGAATTTGGCGAATCCTACGAACCGTTGAATAGCTTTTCTGTCAGTAGGGGCAGGCCATTCCAGGACAGATGCGACTTTTTGAGGATCCATTGCGATCCCATTCGCGGAGATGACAAGTCCAAGGAAATGTATCGTTTGTTTTTCAAAATCGCATTTTTCAGCTTTTGCGTAGAGGCGGTGCTTTCTGAGTCGGTCCAAGACTCTTTTCACATGGATCTGATGGGATTCGAGGGATTCGGAGAAGACCAAAATGTCATCCAGATAGACTATGACAAATAGGTCCAGATAGTCCCGGAAAACATCGTTCACAAGATGTTGGAATGTGGCTGGGGCATTGCAGAGCCCGAATGGCATGACTAGGTACTCGAAGTGACCAAAGCGTGTTCGAAAAGCTGTCTTCCATTCATCCCCTTCCCTGATTCTAACCAGGTTGTATGCCCCTCTTAGGTCAAGTTTTGAGAAAATTCGTGCCCCCCGCAGTCTCTGGAACAGCTCAGGAATCAGGGGAAGGGGGTACCTGTTCTTAATAGTAATCTTGTTCAGGTCCCGGTAATCAATGCATGGTCTTAGGGAGTGATCCTTTTTCTCCACAAAGAAGATACCGGCACCTGCAGGTGACGTGGAGGGTTGGATGAACTTCTTTTTCAGACTTTCATCGATGTAAGCCCGTAGAGCTTCCAGTTCGGGTTCCGAGAGGGGGTAAATTCGGCCAAAAGGAATCTCGGCCCCAGGCAAAAGCTCAATAGGGCAATCATATGTCCTGTGGGGCGGAAGAGTGTCTGCACCCTTCTTGTTGAACACATCCAGGTATTCGTGGTAGGCCGGAGGTACCAGTTTAATGATTTCAGGGTCAGGTTGAAGGCTCAGAAGGGGAGTAATACCAACAGGTTTTTCCGGAAAGCAGTGCTCCAGACAGTAATTGGAAGAGAAAGTGACCACCCCAGTTGGCCAGTCGATTTGCGGGTTATGAGCTCTTAACCATGGAACACCAAGGATGATGGGAAACATGGGTGAGGCTATGACATCCAAACAGAGAAATTCATGGTGACCAGAAGGGGTTTGACAGAAAATAGGTGCAGTCTCTTGGGTGACTGGGCCAGATTTGATGCCTGAGCCGTCGGCCAAGTGGACAAGGAATTCCTGTTTCTTGGTACATACGGGAAGCTGATGCAGAGAGACAAATGTGGAGTCCACAAAACAGCTGCAAGCTCCAGAGTCTATGATTGCTGCCACAGGGAGTGCCTTTCCATTAACTTGGAGAATGACTAGAAGGGACAGTTGTGACCGACCTTCTCCGAGGAGGTGTTCTAAGTGGGGTTGTCGAGAACGGGCTCGGATGGTCCTTGCTGGACAAGTCTGTAAAAGGTGGCTGGCCTCCCCACAATAGAAACACAGATTGGCACGTAGTCGCCTGAGACGTTCAGCCGGAGTGAGGGGAGCCCTTGGGATGCTCCTGTGGTAGGCCCCGTGTTGAGCCTTTCGGCTAGAGAATGTGGTTGATAGGTCAGGCTCAGCAGCCACAGAAAGGGTTCCTCCCGCTTTCTCCGCCTGTCGTTCGCGTAATCGGCGGTCGATCTGGGTGGTCAGAGTAATCAAGTCCTCCAAGGATGCTGGGATTCCTACTCTGGCTAACTCATCCTTTAAGGGGTCAGAAAGACCGTGGCGAAACCAGTGACGAAGGGCAGGACTATTCCATTGGGTGTCCGTACTCGAGACACGAAAGTCAGTGATGTAGTCCTCAACAGGTCTTGACCCTTGTTGTAGCTTGCTAAGCTTGGATTCTGCCGATTGCTGACAGAAGGGATCGGCATATATTTGAGCCATGGCTGAGAAAAAGGAATCGGTGGAGGCTAGGGCAGGATCCAACTGTTCTCGAAGGTGATGAGCCCAGGTAAGTGGTTCATTTGATAAGAGTGCGATTATAAACCCCACCTTAACGTCCTCAGAAGTGAAAGTCCGGGGCAACAAGGAAAAGTAAAGTTCACAGGAGTTGCGAAAATTTCTAAACATTTTGCGATTTCCGGAGAATCTTTCGGGAATAGGCACCCTGGGTTCAGGAGGAGGATAAGGAGGAAATCCATAGGGAAAGCTTGACTCAACTTGGGTAGCAGCATCAGCGACTGAAGAAGGGGTAGAGGCTGGTGCAACACTTCCTTGGTTTGGAAGTCGCTCCTCAATGCGATTAAAGTCCCTCTGTAAATTCTGCACCAAATGAGCAAGTGCAGAGATAGACTCCATAACGTCTCTTGGTGGAGAGGCCTCTCTTCCAGACTCCATTCCTGGCTGACCGGTACTGTCACGTACCTGGTAGGAGCCTGATGTGAAGAGGTCGGCCTCTCTTGTATCTCCAACCCAGAACCCCTCTGAGGGTGAAACAGATGGCGTTCAGGTAGGAGAAACACGAGTGCCTGATGGTATTTGCTTGAGTGCCGTCGAATGCAGGAAGGGCCGAGAACCCCAGCTGAGCAGCAGACACATGGCTAGAGCCCAAGCAGATCAGGAGGACCCGTGGCAGGAGCCTTGGAAGCAGGAGTCTTAGGATGGCCGGTTGGCAGCAGGCAGGCAGTGAAGTACAAGGGATCGAGCAGAGGCGAGGTCAAAGGTCACAGGCCGGGTCGTCAGCAGGCAGGCAGCAGAGTATACAAGGGTTTAGCAGGAGCAAGGTCAAGGTCACAAGCCGGGTCGTCAGCAGGCAGGCAGCAGAGTATACAAGGGTTTAGCAGGAGCAAGGTCAAGGTCACAAGCCGGGTGGTTTAAACAGGTATCGTGGTGAGGTATACAGGCGTCAGGAGTTCAGGAATCATAGAAGACCGGTCAGCACCGTCCAGACATCAGAGCGTCCTTTAAATAGGTTAAGAGGGGTCAGGAACGCCCCCTGCGTAAACGCGCGCCATTGGTCGACAACGTCTTCTGCGTTTCAGGTATGCGCGCATGCGCGCGTGTGCGTGCCAACGGTGTCTCAGTCCTTTCCTTACACTCGTGCAGTCGTGGAGCGCACATTTGGGCTGGGGGGGACCCTGTTGTTTTCCCCAAACTTTGTGTGTCAGATCATCGGTGCATGTTGCATTCTGCACCACTTAGCTGTGAGAAAAGGCCTGCAGATTGACCTACGTGATGACCTGACCCCAGAACCACACTGCCCCCCGCTGCCAGAGGAGACCCAGTCTGCTGATGGAAGAGCAGTCAGGAGGGTCCTCGTGTTACGAATCTTTGACCGTTAAACACACACATTCATCATGGCACATAGACAATGCACGCATGCACACCACTGTGGTCCCTAGATCACACACAACCACATCCACATCACATTGGATTAGTCCAAGTCCGGCATGCAGGACTTGGGAGCAGCAACGCCGCGTCAAGGCCCCAATGGTGTCGCTGTCCATTCACACATCATTCCCCCAACGGCCGAGGGTGACACCCCTTATTGCCAGGAGTGCCACCCCCACATTCACACACCATTCACACTGCACCGTGTGCAGTATCAAAAAAAATAAAAAAAAACTCTTCACCAGAGCATATAAAAAAAAAAAAACTCTTCACCAGGGCATATAAAAAAAAAACTCTTCACCAGAGCATATAAAAAAAAAAAACTTTTCACCAGAGCATATAAAAAAAAAACTCTTCACCAGAGCATATGATAAAACCAAAAAAAGATATCAAAAAGGCAATCACTTGCTCTGGCGTGGGCTCCGCCTGGTGCCCAGGCTTCTGCCCCTTAGTTGTCGGGGGGTTGCCTCGGGTGGGGAGGTGGGATATCAGGTGGAGGAGCATCCCCTGGTCTCTCCCTGGCTGCCTGGCTGCCCTCCATAGCCAATGCTATGCGGGTAAGCACCGCCTCCATTGCAACTGTCTGGGCCTGTACAGCCACTCTCAGGGCCTTCACCTCACCCACAAGTTCCGCCGTTGAGGACTGGAGCTCCCCCAGGCAGGTAACTGATGCAGACATGTTGGCAGAGACATCCTGCAGAGTGTCACTTAAGGGGCCCGAGGAGCCCAGGCTGTCTGCCAGCCGCCTCATCTCCACCACGACTTCACCCATATAGCGGGTCTGCCGGTCCTGCTCCCTTGACAGGTGTTCCCGGAAGGAATTCAGGGTCTTCCTGGTTGCCTTTCTGGGCCGTGGAGTGGCTGGGGACCTTCCATAGGGGGAGGATCTTGAGGGGCTGGTGATGACGGGGATGGACCAGGGGGGACTGGACATGACGGGGGCAGACACTAAGGGGCTGGAGATGAGGGGGGTGGATGAGTGTGATGGTCCTGCCAACACACTTGGCTCCTCCATATAGAGGCACACCCCATGGTCCATAGACACCACCTCCTCCTCAACCACCTCTCCAGTTGTGGACTGGGCACTCCCCTCCACCAATACTACCGGGCTTCCCAGGGGGTCAGAATGAGGCACAGGATGTTCCGGAGATGCCATGGGTCGGACACCAGCAGCAGACGGCCCAGCTCCCTCCTGCACATCTGTGGGTGACACAAAACATTCACATGTTGGTGGACCCACACACTTGACACATGTTCCCTTACACCCCCCCCCCCCCCACACACACACACATGCTACACACCAGATAGTAGATAAAACACACTTACCTGTCCTCAAGCCCAGAGCCACGGAGTCAGAGCCTGGAAGTCCCTCCACCTGCTCCCTCTGTAGGCAGCGGGCAACCACTTTCTCCTCTGCAGTGATGCGGATCGCACAGGGTGGTCCCCCTCCAGTGCCCCTTGCATGCCTGCTGATCACACCCAGCTTGCCTCTGACCAGGCGCCGCAGGTCATGCATCTTCTTTGAGATGTCTTGGGGTCTCCTCACCTCATGTGACAGGGAATTTACCTGAGCGGTGATGCGCTGGAGTATCTCCTCCTTTTTAGCCTTACTTGTGGTGCCACTCTGTGGGCCATGGAGGCGAGCATCGTACTGCTCCATGGCGGAGATAATGATGGCCCTCTCGTCGGGGGAGAAGTTTTTTTTCCGTCTTTATCTCCTCGGAGCTGACATGGCACTACACAAGCCGCAAAATTACCTACACCACCGGAAATAAAATGGCGTAATTTTGCGAATAACGGGCGCGTGTCCGGCCGCATTTATACACATTGCGTAGGCAGAGTGGGCCGGCGTTGCTCAGGTGTCACACTGTGCATAGTTGTGCACATGCGCAGAGGGGCGGTCCAGACGGTCGCGTCACTGCGCATGCTCCGTCCGTACAAGCGCTCATTTGCATGGGGTCACGGTTCATTTAAATGGATCACGCCCACCTCCCTCCTAGTTTGAATTGCGTCGGCTTACGCCAAACAATTTACCTTACGCAGGCGCATCGTGGGGCGCAATTGCACTGAGAATATGGTGCTTGGCTCTCGAAGTTATGCCGGTGTAGTGCATCTGATATGCGCTACGCCTGCATAAACATGCGCCGATGTACGAGAATCTGGCCCATAGAATTTATTGGGATTTTCTGTACTTTCCTCCACTATGTGCCTTT
Organism: Rana kukunoris; assembly: GCA_029574335.1. Classification (NCBI taxonomy): domain Eukaryota; kingdom Metazoa; phylum Chordata; class Amphibia; order Anura; family Ranidae; genus Rana; species Rana kukunoris. The sequence goes on from CM056052.1 coordinate 171,291,628, forward strand.
CATGTTCTACCTTATATAAGAAAAAGACTGATGCGCTACTGGGAGTAAACAAAAGTGAACTAGAATCACATAAACTGATCTGTAGCGGCTCAATCTGAAGTGTCCACAAAACACAGGTGTATAAAATAAAAATGAAATAGTGATAAGCGCTTCAAAACGAGAAAATGCAAACACCAAATAATTATAAAACTGATAACAAACCATAAAAAGCCTCTATTAAGCTTAAAATGGTCAAGAACACAGTGTTGATAGTGTTAAATGATCAAACAGACAGTCCCATGTAACAAGTGCATCTGTGTGTCAATAAATGAACTCCTCATTGACCAATGGAAATGGCACTAAGTGTCAAGTTTAAACACTAATAGACAGTCTGTGTAAAGTGATGGAGGAATGGGCTGGGTAGGATGTGATTGGAGTCTTCACTTGAGATGCTGTGCAGAATCTTTTAAATCCTTAAGGAGTATTGTAGTCCCCTTACCTTAGGGTTGCTATATATGGGCATATAGTGATGTATCCTGCTACATTCGAGGCCTCGGTCTCTCAGTGAGGTTCCCTCTTCCTTTTTCCTTCTATCTGGGATGGTCCGGGTTCAGTACTCCATGGATAGAATGTGGGGAATGTGGAGTGAGAGAGAGAAAAAAATGCCTCCAATGGTGAAGTACATCGATGCCAATAAAGGGGGTTTTATTAAAAATGGGTGAAGGATGACAAAATAGAGTCCAAAATAGGTTGGACTGGATACAAAATCAATAAGGATAAATTTCAAATAAAAAAAACGAAGCGGAGCGATCGTTATGCCACTACCGCTATGTCTGTTGGCCTCCGGCTTGCGCGGGTGTCACGTGATCTCAGACTGATCAAACTGAGATCACGTGACACCCGCGCAAGCCGGAGGCCAACAGACATAGCGGTAGTGGCATAACGATCGCTCCGCTTCGTTTTTTTTATTTGAAATTTATCCTTATTGATTTTGTATCCAGTCCAACCTATTTTGGACTCTATTTTGTCATCCTTCACCCATTTTTAATAAAACCCCCATTTATTGGCATCGATGTACTTCACCATTGGAGGCATTTTTTTCTCTCTCTCACTCCACATTCCCCACATTCTATCCATGGAGTACTGAACCCGGACCATCCCAGATAGAAGGGAAAAGGAAGAGGGAACCTCACTGAGAGACCGAGGCCTCGAATGTAGCAGGATACATCACTATATGCCCATATATAGCAACCCTAAGGTAAGGAGACTACAATACTCCTTAAGGATTTAAAAGATTCTGCACAGCATCTCAAGTGAAGACTCCAATCACATCATACCCAGCCCATTCCTCCATCACTTTACACAGACTGTCTATTAGTGTTTAAACTTGACACTTAGTGCCATTTCCATTGGTCAATGAGGAGTTCATTTATTGACACACAGATGCACTTGTTACATGGGACTGTCTGTTTGATCATTTAACACTATCAACACTGTGTTCTTGACCATTTTAAGCTTAATAGAGGCTTTTTATGGTTTGTTATCAGTTTTATAATTATTTGGTGTTTGCATTTTCTCGTTTTGAAGCGCTTATCACTATTTCATGTTCTACCTTAGCCGCCCTGACTGCACCCTTACATTTCTTGTGGCATTCTTTGTAAAGTTGGAATGCTGATGATGATCCCTCAGCCTTGTATTTTTTTGAAGGCCTTCTCTTTTGCTTTTATATGCATTTTTACTTTGGAGTTAAGCCACCCAGAACTTTTATTAGCTCTTTTAAATTAAATTTCCATTGGGATGCACTTGGTAGTGCCCTTTTTAAATATGCTCTTAAAGCATACCGCTTTTGTTTCTAAGATTTTACCTTATTTTTTTTTCCTCTAGCAAGGATTGTAGTTTAGGGAAGTTGGCTCTTTTAAAATTCAGTGTCTTTGTATTCCCCTTATGTTTCCTATTTGTGTGATTTATACTAAAACTATTTGACCTGTGATTGCTATTTCCTAAATTGCCCTGTATTTTCACACCTGTGATGATGTCTGGAATGTTGGCAATCAGTATGGGCCAGATTCAGGTAGAAGGGCGAATCTTTATTTTGGAGTAACATTTGTCATTTACGTTACTCCGCCGAAACTTTATGAGCAAGTACTGTTATTCACATAGCACTTGCTCCTAAAGTTGCGGTGGCGTAGCGAAAATGAGCCGGCAGAATTCAAATTGGGCGGGTAGGGGGCATGTATTATTTTAACTAGGCGCGATCCAACGGCGAACGTACTGCGCATGCGTCGACTGTCAGGGTGCATGCTCCAAATTCTGTCAGTGAACGTCAATGACGTCAATCCCCATTCACGGACGTTTTACGCAAACGACGCTAAACTTTTTAAATTCGACGCGATGACGACGGCCATACTTAACATAGGATACTCCACCTAGGGGCATGTTTTTCTTTACGCCGCGTATCGCTTACGGAAACGTTGGAAAGTCACTGCGTCGGGCCTGCGTACAATCGTTAATTTCCAACTCTCGCTGATTTACATATTCTTGGCGTAAATCAGCGGGAACGCCCCGAGCGCCCATTTTAAAATTGCAGTTCCGATACGACGGCGAAATACAATTACGCCGCTCGTATCTGAACTCAATCCCGGCGTATCTTGTTTTCTGACTACAGAAAACAGATAAGCCGGCTCAAAGTGAGAGTTATGCTGGCGTATCACTGATACTCCAGCGTAACTCTACCTGAATCTGGCCCTATGTCTTTGTTTCTAGTTGGTGCATTTACCATCTGATCCATGAAATTGTCCTTATACAACAGTAGCTCTAGTTCTCCCATCTTGTCTGCCAGATTTCTAGCATCGGTGAACATGCCACATAGTTTTGACCACTCACATATTAACTCCTTGTTCAGTGCTCTGAGGTTGCAAATAAGACTTATTATTATACTTACCTCGGGTCTAGGTGCTTTAGTCAACTTACCACTAATCCCCCCAGTACTACCCTCTGGAATATGAATATGGGCATTCATGCATTACCCTGCTGCAATTGCTGGCACCCGTGGTTTCTCTTCCCACTGAATGCTGCCTGTCACACCAGGGGAAAAGAGCCAAAGAAGCTTCCACTAGGCTCCTCCTCTACTCTCTCTTATCTTATGACAGATCATGCGGAAGAGCCTGGGAGGAAGAAAATCTCCTGCGCCCCCATCAAGAAAGCGCTGTATCTGTGGTCTGTGTTTGAAGGGGAAATTTGTGGGGAAATATTTTAATGGCATTTGTACAACTAGGGAGAGGGGATATTGTGATAGCAGTAGAAAATGATTTACAGTGAATGGGGGAATTGGGATGACATTCCTGTTGAAGATGGGGATGTGGGGGTGGGAGGGGACACCCTGCTGACCCCTAAACTCTTTAAACTGGTCACCCCTGAACCCTATACACTGTGCATCCCTGAACTCTGCACTCTATACAATGTGCACCCTTGAACTCTACACTCTGTACACTGCACACCCCTGAACCCTGAACTCTATACACTGTGTACCTTTAAGCTCTGCACTCTATACACTGCGCACCCCTAAATGTTACACTCTCTCCACTGAACTCTGCATTCTGTACATAGTGCACTGCTGAAAACTGTACTCTGTATGTAGTGTACCCCTGAACTCTGCACTCTGTACATAGTGCACAAATAAACCATGCACTCTGTACATAGCGCACTCCTGAATGCTACACACTGTAGGCAGTGCACTCCTGAACACTGTATGTAGCGCATTCCTGAAACCTGCACTCTGTACAAAGCCCATTCCTGAACTATGCATTTTGTACACTACTGAACTCTACACTCTGTACACAGCTCATCCCTAAACTCTGCACACTATACACTATGCACTCCTGAACTGTACACTGCTCAACACTGAACTCTGCACTCTATACACAGTGCATCCCTGAACTTTATACACTTTACACTGAGCACCCCTAAACTCTTCACTCTGTACACTGCACCCCCCTAAACCCTGCACTCTATACACTGTGCACCCCTGAACTCTACACTCTATACACTGCGCACCCCTGAATGTTACACTCTGCACACAGTGCACCCCTGAACTCTGCACTGTATAAACTGTGCACCCCTAAACTCTGCACACTTCTCACCCCTGAACCCTGAACTCTATACACTGCGCACCCCTGAACTCTGCACTTTGTAAACTGTGCACACCCAGAACCTTGTACTCTGTATTCAGCAGACGACCATGGCCCCCCGTCGCTCCAGCCCACCACAATGCCAATACCCGACCCCTCCATCGCCAGCTCTCTTACCGTGTGCTGCCCAGGTATGCCAGCTTGATGAGATCCGCGGCAGGGGGGATTGAAGTCAGAGAGGTGTGCACGGTGTGCGCTGACACAGGGGCGATCCATGGATGAGCTAACATAACTCAGCATGGAGGGGCCGGAGGATCAGACTTGGCAGCTGGTGGGTTGGTCGGTCTGTCCTTGGCATCACATCGGCCGTGCATCTCCTCCCTCCTCCTCCTAGGCCAATCGGATCACTTCTCCTTTCGGCCAGTTGGGAAACAGGGATCTCAGGACCTGCTTCCTGATTGGCCAGGTGGAGAATCAGTGTTACAATAGCGAATATTCATTCACTATTGTCACACAACTGGGCGGACTCAGGGCGCCCCGAAGCCTACCCTTTTCTTAAACCTATTAGAGCCTCTGGTTTTAATCATGTGCTTCAAAAAAATAACCCCATTGGAGTCCATGCATCCGGCACCCTGCATGCAGATTAGGTGTCTGGATGCCTGGATAGGGGGGTGGCACCCCTGCACACCTAATGGACGGGCCGCCACTGCACTGAGCAATCCTAAACTCTGTGCATAGCGCACTCCTGAATGCTGCAATCTGTACGTAGTGTAGGTAGTACTGTACGTAGTGCACTCCTGAGCCCTGCACTCTGTATGTAGTGTACCCCTGGACTCTGCACACCATACATAGTGCACAGATAAACCCTTCACTCTGTACATAGCATACTCCTGAACCCTGAACTCTGTAACTCTGCATTCTGTATGTAGTACACTCTTGATATTTAATGCCCCTTTAAGACCCTCCCACTCTTAGCCATTTTCCATCCCCGGTGTAATGTGACTCATTATTTTTACAAGGTCTCAGATGTGAATGGGAAGCAGGTGTGATACATGTTGGTGTTATCACTCTCACTCTCTCATACTGGTCACTGGAAGTTCAACATGGCACCTCATGGCAAAGATCTCTGAGGATCTGAAAAAAGAATTGTTGCTCTACATAAAGATGGCATAGTCTCTAAGAAGATTGCCAAGACCCTGAAACTGAGCTGCAGCACTGTGGCCAAGACCATACAGCGGTTTAACAGGACAGGTTCCACTCAGAACAGGCCTCACTATGGTCGATCAAAGAAGCTGAGTGCACATGCTCAGCGTCATATGCAGAAGTTGTCTTTGGGAAATAGATTTGAGTGAGTGCTGCCAGCATTGCTGCAGAGGTTAAAGGGGTGGGGGGTCAGCTTGTCAGTGCTTAGACCATACGCTGCGCACTGCATCAAATTGGTCTGCATGGCTGTCGTCCCAGAAGGAAGCCTGTTCTAAAGATGATGCACAAGAAAGCCTGCAAACAGTTTGCTGAAGACAAGTAGACATGGATTACTGGAACCTGTCCTGTGGTCTGATAGGACCAAGATAAATTAATTTGGTTCAGATGTGGTGAGGATTACAAAGACAAGTGTGTCTTGCCTACAGTCAAGCATGGTGGTGGGAGTGTCATGGCCTGGGGTTGCATGAGTGCTGCTGACACTGGGAGCTACAGTTCATTCAGGGAACCATGACTGCCAACATGTATTGTGACATACTGAAGCAGAACATGATCCCCCCCCTTGGAGATGGGGCGCAGGGCAGTATTCCAACATGATAACGGCCCAAAAACACCTCCAAGATGACTACTGCTTTGCTAAAAAAAACTGAGGGTAACAGTGATGGACTGGCCAAGCATGTCCCCACAGAGGAGTGGAAGAGGACTCCAGTGTCAACCTGTGAACTCCATGCCCAAGAGGGTTAAGGCAGTGCTGAAAAATAATGGTGGCTACACAATATATTGACACTTTAGGCCCAATTTGGACATTTTCACTTAGGGGTGTACTTACCTTTGTTGCCAGCAGTTTAGACATTAATGGCTGTGTGTTGAGTTATTTTAAGGGGACAGCAAATTTACACTGTTATACAAAGCTACTCTACACACATAGGCCCAGATTCACAACGCACTTACGCCGACGTATAGCACATTACGCCGACGTACGTGCAAATGTGCGCCGGCGTATGTGTGCGCCAGACCCACAAACCAACATACGCCTAAAAACTGGCCACCCTACGCTGACATAGCTTGCACACGCCGGCATAGCGTGGGCGCACATATGAGCTAGACGCATGTTGCTGTTCCCATTGATTAGGCATTCAAACATGAAAATGAGGGAAATACGGCGATTCACGAACGTTAGTGCGCCCGACGCATGCTACGCCAGGTGTGCGTAAGTTGTACATCCGGCGTAAAGTTATTCCCCATAGATAAGGTGCAACCGGGCAACAGACATGCAAAGGTCTGCACCAGGGAACACAAGCCGGCAAATTGTGCGTTGGACCTGTGTCTGGCTGGGTGTACTTTAAGTTCACGGCGTACGTGGTGATCTGGCGTAGCTTAAGCAGTTGTGCCGGCCTGGTTGTGAGCAGGCATATAAGGGTGCTGTGCACGCGTCCACGTCACAGCAACGTCACAGCAACATCACGGCGCATGCGCAGTTCGTGATACGCCGGGCGTAAAACACTGCACCATGCTCGGACCATTATTTGCATGGGGTCACGCCCACTTCCACCTACGCCGACCTGCGCCTTCGAAACCCACGCCACGCTGGCGCAGTGTTGGGAGCACTGGCTTGCTGAATGCAATGCTTGCCTTTCCGCACTAGGTTGGCAAAGTGTAATTTCTTCAGTGTTGTTACAAAAATGTTAGGGGTGGCATTAACTACTTGCCGACCAGCCGCTGTCACTGGCTCCCCTGCACGAATCACTGTAGCTGTATGGCAGCCGCAGTAAGGGCTATAGGGAGCACATGCGCATGGCCGGCGGCCACAATATCTTCCGGCGACCCACAATCGCTCCCCATAGAGATAGACCAGGGATCTGTCAATATAAACAGACAGATCTGCGTTCTGTCAGGTAAGTAGAAAGAGATCTGCTGTCTTTAGTGATCTTTCTACTTCCTGCCAGTCCATTCCCCCCACAGATATAAACATCTCCCTGGGACACACTTAACCCCTTGCTTACCCCTAGTGTTAACCCCTTTACTGCCAGTGACATTTATACAGTAATCAGTGGCAATTTTTTTAGCTCTGATCGCTGTATAGATATTAATGGTGCCAAAAAAGTCTGTTCGCTGCAATGTCGCAGTCCCGCTAAAAATCGCTGATCACCACCATTACTAGCAAAAAAATATATAATAAAAATGGCATAAATATATCCCCTATTTTGTAGACGCTATAACTTTTGCGCAAACCAATCAATATACGCTTATTGCATTTTTTTTAACAAACTTTTTTAGAAGAATACATATTGGCCTAAACTGATGAAGACATTTTTTTTAAGTTATTATGGGGATATTCATTATAGCAAAAAGTAAACAAATATTGGGCTTTTTTCAAAATTGTCGCTCTTTCTTTTTGTTTATAGCACAAAAAATAAAAACCACAGAGGTGATCAAATACCACCAAAAGAAATCTCTATTTGTTGGGAATAAAGGACATCAATTTTGGTTGGGTATAGTGTCGCACGACTGTGCAATTGTCAATTAAAGCTCCTCCACCCCAAACTCACTCATCCATGTCTTTCACTAGAATGATTTTTAGCTCCCCCGTGTGTTCCTGAGTTCCTGCTATTATTCGTTTTCCTGTTACCGTCCTGGCTTGCCCTTGACCTGTCTTATCTCCATTCCTGGCTTTGACACTTGGCTTGTTTCAGTGACTCCACTTCTGCCTGCTGATTTGTGTATAACCTTTGGCTTGCTCTTCTGACTCAGCTGCTGCCTGATTACCAGTGTACAGGGCTGGCCTTAGGTGTTAAGGCGCCCTGTGCGAGCTAATCCTGTGGTGCCCCCCCATCTTTACCCCTCGTCCCCTGGTCACCTAAACATACACAAAGAGGAAAAAAATATTGTAACAAATAATTTGATTTAATAACAGTTAATTTAAGTGCATGTGCAAACACTGCAATCTTATTTAAACATATAGGCCCGGATTCACAAAGCACTTAGGCGGCGCAACTAATGCAAAGGTATGGGCCAGGGAACAAATGCCGTTGTATTTTACGTTGTTTACGTAGTACGTAACTATGGGCTGGGCTTAGGTTACGTTCACATCGTAGCCAGTGTTTCGACGTATCTTAGGCAGTTGTTTTGACGTGATTGTGAGCATGCGATACATCCACGCCGTTCGTTTTAAGTACTTGCCTAGCACTCGGCACATCATTTGCATGGGGTCATGCTTCATTACCATGTATCACGCCCACTTCCAGCCCACTTCCACTTACGCTGCCTTACGCCAAGGAATATACGCTACGCCCGCACAGAGTTGGGAGCATTTTCTTTGTGAATTCTATGCTTTTCTCTCTGCGTGGAGCCGGCGTAGCGTAAAGAAGATACGCTATGGCGGCATATATATGCGCCGAGGTATGTGAATCCGGGCCATACTGTTCAATCTCCACACACATATAATACTGTATGAATAGTGGTATAATTCCACTTCAAAATGTGTTGTGCTAATATCCAATTTATAAACTCCTTTTGGGGTTAAATACGTTGGATATTAGCACAGCACATTTACGCCACTATTTATACAGTGACTTGACTACACTGACCTGTCCTGACTACACTGATCTGACCTGCATACACTGACTACACTAAACTGACCTGATCTGCATACACTGACCTGACCTGACTACACTGACCTGACCTACATACATACACAATCACTGATGTCACCTACCTCAACCGTGGTGTGCAGCGCCGGCACGCCCAATGTGCCCGTCATAGAGATGCAGCCAGGGAGGCTTACGATCCAAGGAGGAGAGCAGAAAGCAGAAAGCAGGGATATGGTGTGGCGGGCAGCCATGGTGTGCCCATCATACATAGATATGCAGCCATTGCAGTCAGCTAGAGGAGGCTCAGGAGCCGTGGAGAGCCTCCAAAACCGAGCAGGGATATCGCATGGCGCGCCGGGCGGCATTGTAATTCCCAGCCCACCCCTAATGACGCCCCTGGGAGGGGATGTGACACAGAGAGAGAGGATGGGGGGTGACAGAGAGAGAGAGGAGGAGGGGTGACACAGAGAGAGAGAGAGAGGAGGGGGGTGACACAAAGTGAGGAGGTGGGTGACACAGGGAGAGAGAGAGAGAGAGGAGGGGGTGACACACAGAGGGAGAGGGGAGGGGTGTGACACTGGGAGAGAGAGGAGGGGGTGACAGAGAGAGAGAGGAGGGGAGGGGGGTGACAAAGAGAGAAAGAGAGGAAGGGGTGACAGAGAGAGGAGGGGGTGACAGATAGAGAGGAGGGGGTGACAGAGTGAGTGAGGAGGGGGGTGACACAGAGAGAGAGCAAGAGGAGGGGGGTGACAGAGAGAGAGCGGGAGAGAGAGAGGAGGGGGTGACACAGAGAGAGAGAGGAGAGGGGATGACACACAGAGAGGAGGGGGTGACACAGAGAGATCAAGAGAGAGAGAGAGAGGAGGGGGTGACGCAGAGAGAGCAAGAGGAGGGGGGTGACACAGAGAGAGAGGAGGGGGGTGACTGAGAGAGAGGAGGTGGTGACACAGAGAGAGAGAGAGGAGGGGGGGTGACAGAGAGAGAGGAGGGGGTGACACAGAGAGAGAGAGAGGGAGGAGGAGGGTGACACACAGAGAGGAGGGGGGTGACACAGAGAGAGCAAGAGGAGGGGGATGACACAGAGAGAGAGAGAGAGAGAGAGAGGAGGGGGTGAAAGAGAGGGAGAGAGAGGATGGGGGAAACACAGAGAGGGAGAGAGAGGAGGGGGTGACAGAGAGAGAGAGAGCAGAGTGACACAGAGAGAGGAGGTGGGTGACACAGACAGAGAGAGGAGGGGGGGTGACACAGAGAGAGGAGGGAGTGACACAGAGAAAAAGGGGGGGTTGACAGAGAGAGGAGGTGGTGACACAGAGAGAGAGAGAGAGAGAGAGAGGAGGGGGGTGACAGAGAGAGAGGAGGGGGTGACACAGAGAGAGAGAGAGGGGAGGGGTGACAGAGAGAGAGGAGGGGGGGTGACAGAGAGAGATAGAGGGAGGAGGAGGGTGACACACAGAGAGGAGGGGGGTGACACAGAGAGAGCAAGAGGAGGGGGATGACACACAGAGAGAGAGAGAGAGGAGGGGGTGAAAGAGAGGGAGAGAGAGGAGGGGGGCAACACAGAGAGGGAGAGAGAGAGGGGGTGACAGAGAGAGAGAGCAGAGTGACACAGAGAGAGGAGGTGGGTGACACAGACAGAGAGAGGAGGGGGGGTGACACAGAGAGAGAAGGGAGTGACACAGAGAAAAAGGGGGGGGGGGGGTTGACAGAGAGAGGAGGGGGTGACACAGAGAGAGGAGGGAGTGACACAGAGAAAAAGGGGGGGTTGACAGAGAGAGGAGGGGGTGACACAGAGGGAGGAGGGGGGTGACACAGAGAGAGAGGAGGGTGGTTACACAGAGAGAGAGGAGGGAGTGACACAGACAGAGAGGAGGGGGTGACACAGAGAGAGAGGAGGGGGGTGACACAGAGAGAGAGGAGGGGGGTGACACAGAGAGAGAGGGGGGGTGACACAGAGAGAGAGGGGGTGACACAGAGAGAGAGAGGGGGTGACACAGAGAGAGAGGAGGGGGTGACACAGAAAGAGGAGGGGGTGACACAGAGAGAGAGGAGGGGGTGACAGAGAGAGAGGAGGGGGGTGGTACAGAGAGAGAGAGGGAGGAGGGTGACACACAGAGAGGAGGGGGGTGACAGAGAGAGAGCGGGAGAGAGCGAGAGGAGGGGGGTGACACAGAGAGAGAGGAGGGGGGTGACTGAGATAGAGGAGGGAGTGACACAGAGAGAGAGGAGGGGGTGACAGAGAGAGATAGAGGGAGGAGGAGGGTGACACACAGAGAGGAGGGGGGTGACACAGAGAGAGAGAGAGAGAGAGGGGGTGACACAAAGAGAGCAAGAGGAGGGGGATGACACAGAGAGAGAGAGAGAGAGGAGGGGGTGAAAGAGAGGGAGAGAGAGGAGGGGGGCAACACAGAGAGGGAGAGAGAGGAGGGGGGTGACAGAGAGAGAGAGCAGAGTGACACAGAGAGAGGAGGTGGGTGACACAGACAGAGAGAGGAGGGGGGGTGACATAGAGAGAAGAGGGAGTGACACAGAGAAAAAGGGGGGGTTGACAGAGAGAGGAGGGGGTGACACAGAGAGAGGAGGGAGTGACACAGAGAAAAGGGGGGGTTGACAGAGAGAGGAGTGGGTGACACAGAGAGAGGAGGGGGTGACACAGACAGAGAGGAGGGGGTGACACAGAGAGAGAGAGAGAGAGAGAGAGAGGAGGGGGTGACACAGAGAGAGAGGAGGGGTGACACAGAGAGAGAGGAGGGGGTGACAAAGAGAGAGAGGGGATGACACAGAGAGATAGAGGAGGGGGGTGACACAGAGAGGAGGGGGTGACACAGAGAGAGAGAGGAGGGGGTGACAGAGAGAGAGAGAAGGGGGTGGCACAGGGAGAGAGAGGGAGGAGGAGGGTGACACACAGAGAGGAGGGGGGTGACACAGAGAGATCGAGAGAGAGAGAGAGAGAGGGGAGGGGGTGACAGAGAGAGAGCGAGAGGAGGGGGATGAAACAGAGAGAGAGAGAAAGGAGGGGGTGACATAGAGGGAGAGAGAGGAGGGGGTGACACAGAGAGGGAGAGAGAGGAGGGGGCTGACAGAGAGAGAGAGGAGGGTGACACAGAGAGAAGAGGTGGGTGACATAGACAGAGAGAGGAGGGGGGGTGACACAGAGAGAGGAGGGGGTGACACAGAGAAAAAGGGGGGGTTGACAGAGAGAGGAGGGGGTGACACAGAGAGAGAAGGGGGGTGACACAGAGAGAGAGGAGGGAGGTTACACATAGAGAGAGGAGGGGTGACACAGACAGAGAGGAGGGGGTGACACAGAGAGGGATAGAGGAGGGGGTGACACAGAGAGAGAGGAGGGGGGTGACACAGAGAGAGGAGGGGGGTTACACAGAGAAAGGAGGGGGGTGACACAGAGAGAGGAGGGGGGTGACACAGAGAGAGAGGAGGGGTTAAACAGAGATAGAGGAGGGGGTGACACAGAGAGAGAGAGAGGAGGGGGGTGACAGAGAGAGGAGGGGGGTGACACAGAGAGAGGAGGGGTAACACAGAGAGAGAGAGGAGGGGGGTGACACAGAGAGAGAGGAGGGGTGGGGGTGACACACAGAGAGAGGAGGGGGTGATACAGAGAGAGGAGGGGGGTGACACAGAGAGAGAGAGGAGGGGGGTGACAGAGAGAGAGAGAGGAGGGGGTGACACAGAGAGAGAAGGCGGGTGATTGACAGGAAGGGGGCTGACACAGCAGGTGGGAGCAGGAGCAGGCACGCCACTGCGCTGATCGCAGACCTTCTGGGCTCAGACCACACCGCACAGTGTCAGTGACATGACACTGATACTGTAGCGGGCAAAGGATGCGCGGCACCACTCCAGATGCAGCTGGGGCCAGAGATCCGTTGCCACTGGCCACATTATGGTGGAATTTGTGCCCGGGTTTCCGCAAGTGACACAGAGAAAAAGGGGGGGTTGACAGAGAGAGGAGGGGGTGACACAGAGGGAGGAGGGGGGTGACACAGAGAGAGAGGAGGGGGGTTACACAGAGAGAGAGGAGGGAGTGACAGAGAGAGAGAGAGAGAGAGAGGAGGGGGGTGACACAGAGAGAGGAGGGGGGTGACACAGAGAGAGAGGAGGGGGGTGACACAGAGAGAGAGGAGGGGGGTGACAAAGAGAGAGAGGGGGGTGACACAGAGAGAGAGGAGGGGGTGACACAGAAAGAGGAGGGGTGACACAGAGAGAGAGAGGAGGGGGTGACAGAGAGAGAGGAGGGGGTGGTACAGAGAGAGAGAGGGAGGAGGAGGGTGACACACAGAGAGGAGGGGGGTGACAGAGAGAGAGCGGGAGAGAGAGAGGAGGGGGGTGACAGAGATTGAGAAGAGGGGATGACACACAGAGAGGAGGGGGTGACACAGAGAGATCAAAAGAGAGAGAGAGGAGGGGGTGACAGAGAGAGAGCGAGAGGAGGGGGGTGACACAGAGAGAGAGGAGGGGGGTGACTGAGATAGAGGAGGGAGTGACACAGAGAGAGAGGAGGGGGGTGACAGAGAGAGATAGAGGGAGGAGGAGGGTGACACACAGAGAGGAGGGGGGTGACACAGTGTAACGCCACTGGCGTTCCTTTCCCTTTCTCCTCGGAGCTTCTCTCCTCCCCAGACATCCACAGTGAAACAGGCGCATCACTTCCGGTGCGCACTATTTTGCGTTCCACGCTGGAACGCGGAAGTGCGCCCCAGCGCGACGCACATTTTCCCGCGCCGCGCGCACTATTTAAAGCCCTAGGAATGACGCCAGGTTGTTCCACTATTTTGTTGGGCACCTGCCGTCACCTGGGACCCCTCAGAACTCCCCACCTGTTACAGCAAGGACCAGTACTCGAGCAAGTGGGTGGAACCACGCTTCCCATAGAAACCAGGAACCTACCATCTCTCAGAACCCTGCTTCCAGGAACATTGCACTACTCTCCATCAAACCTGCAATTACCCAGGTCCAGTGCTTTCTTGATTGGATCCACCCTGCTGCAGTTACCTACTCGAAATAGGAGCTGACACTCCAAACCCTCCTGAACCGCAAGTATTCTCAGTATTAGACAGTAACAACTACCAGGCTAGTGCTTTCAGAAGGTTGCTCTGTATGAATGCTATGACTTGATGCTATTGTTCCCTATTAGAGCACTTTGACTGTTTAATCATACTATGAACATGAACTGCCATTGAATACCATACTTGATGTCCAACTACTCATGGTCCAAGCCTATAGGGTCATATCATTATTACAGCATTTTCACTGTTTAATCATACCATGGACATGAACTGCCATTGAATACCATACTTGATGTCCAACTACTCATGGTCCGAACCTATAGGGTCATATCACTGCAATTATTAGCTTGATTCACTAATTAATCTATACTTGACATATCTATGCCTGCTTATCATTCATCTGAATACGCCCCCTTTTTGGTTGGTCTCCAAACAGAGGTTGTGATGAAATAAACCCTTAACTTTCTGTTTATACAAGAGAGTGCGGTTGTGGTTTAATCTGAGAAACCTCTCTAGCTGGAACTCTATTAAGTTTATCTAGAAAAAAACGTGACTGTAACATAATAGTGGAACCTTACATAACCTAATGGATCCAGCAGAACTTGCCAACCATCTGGTAGGACTGTCACAGCGTGTGGACACTCTTACCAACACTGTTAATGACCTCCGTTTAGAAAACGAGGCACTCCGAAATCATAATGTTGCTCAACCAAGGGATAGGTCTGCGTTCCCGAACCCTTTTCAGGAGACAGGAAATATTTCCGTCAATTTATTAGTTCTTGCCGTCTTATGTTCGAGTTACGCCCCCCGAACCTACCATTCTGACAGAATCAGAATTCTTACGTTAATATCCTATCTCAAAGGGGAACCAAGAGTTTGGGCCGATACCTACATTGAGGAACATGGAGATCTACTCGGAACCTTTAACACTTTTCTAGATGAAATGTCGCTCCTTTATGAGGACCCTAACAAACAGCTTACAGCTGAAAACACCATCAGAAACCTTAAACAAGGTAAAAGACCAGTAGAGGATTACATCTCTGAATTTAAGTGCTGGTGCCGTGATACTATGTGGACCGACATTTCTCTCAGAAATCAATTTCGTCTCGGACTCTCAGAACCAATGAAAGATGAACTAGCTCGAGTTGAAATTCCAAATACTATGGAGGATCTCATGCACCTCTCCCTCTCCATTGACCGTAGACTTAGAGAGAGGAAGGCCGAGCGACTTAATTCATATCAGCCTACACCTCCCAGAAGGTCCAGGTCCCCACCTAAGGAGGTTCCAATGGAGGTCGCAGCAATCAAAGGCCCACTATCCCCAGAGGAAAAACAAAGACGCAGAGCCCAAAATCTCTGTCTTTACTGCTCTGCGCCTGACCACATTGTCTCTACTTGCCCACTCCTTAAGAGGAGGTCTGAAGGTAACCTGCGTAGCATTAATAAGATTGCTGTGCCCCGAACTTCCACTAGTAATTATGTTTTTCTTACACTTACTTTACAGTGGGACCAAGATAGAAGTACCATTGATGCGATGATTGATACTGATGCCTGTGGCAATTTCATCGATACAGAATTCGTTAATTTAAATAAAATCCCAAGTGTGTTTAAGCAACATCCGTTGTCTGTTACTTTTATTGATGGCTCTACTTCCTCATATGGGCTTGTACACACTCAAACTTCACCTTTGTTGGTCACCTGTGGCAATGGCCATACGGAAACCCTTGTGTTTGATATCATTCGTTCACCCACTTTTCCTATAGTTTTAGGCTTACCTTGGTTACTTTTTCACCAACCAACATTCCAGTGGCTTAGTAACTCAATTACTCTTGATTGCTCATTTTGTGAACATACCTGTTATCCTGTATATAACTTACTGTTGACCACTGAACAAAACAATGCTCTCCCTTCCTACTTAAATGATTTCTCCGATGTTTTTAGTAAGACTAATGCGGAAATACTCCCTCCTCATCGCATATATGACTGCCCGATTGACCTCATTCCAGACTCCCCCCTGCCAACCGCTCGAATTTATCCCCTCTCCCAACCAGAGCTTGTCCATCTCAAAGACTACCTCGATGACAACCTGAGGAAGGGTTTCATTAGGCCGTCCACTTCCCCGACAAGCGCCGCAATGTTTTTTGTAAAGAATAAGGACGGTTCACTTCGACCTATTATTGACTACAGGTCCCTCAATAATATCACAATAAAAAATCGGTATCCTTTACCTCTCATTCCGGAGCTCATAGAACGTCTCCAGACCTCCAAAATCTTTACAAAATTAGATCTTAGGGGCGCCTATAATTTGATCAGAATTCATTCTGGGGACGAATGGAAAACCGCTTTCAAGACCTGCTATGGCCTGTTCGAGTATATGGTTATGCCTTTCGGGTTGTGTAACGCCCCCGCAACTTTCCAAAGGTTCATTAACGATATTTTTCCGGACTTGTTAGACATTTGCGTTGTAATTTATCTCGATGACATTTTGATTTTCTCAGACAACCTCAAAGAACATACTAAACATGTACGATGGGTACTATCAAGGCTAAGAACACACCGCTTATACGTTAAGCTGGAGAAGTGTGTCTTCAACCAAACCAGTATTTCATTTCTCGGCTATCAGATTACTCCCGATGGGATCCAGATGGATCGTTCTAAAGTTGAATGCATCCTCTCTTGGCCTATTCCCCAGTCCAGAAAGGCCTTGCAACGTTTTCTTGGGTTTTCAAATTATTACCGCAAATTTATTAAGAATTTCTCAGAAATTGTAAAACCTCTGAATGCCCTAACTAGTAAAAAAACACCTTTCAGCTGGACAGTACAAGCGCAGAAGTCTTTTGATGCACTCAAACTTTCTTACACCTCTGCTCCTATTCTCCAACTACCTGACCCACAATGTCACTTCACCTTAGAAGTGGATGCATCTCACTTCGCTTTAGGTGCCGTCCTTTCACAACAAGCTACCCTATCTGAACCTCTACACCCAGTCGCATTCTACTCTAGAACTTTAAATTCTGCAGAGAAGAATTACCCTATCGATGAGAAAGAACTACTGGCAATAAGAGATGCCTTAGCAAACTGGAGGCATCTCCTAGAAGGTTCTACGCACCCTGTATTGATTCTCACTGACCACCGTAACTTACAACACTTAAAGGCCTGCAAGACTCTCTCTGCCCGTCAAGTTAGGTGGAGCTTGTTCTTTGATAGATTCGATTTTCTTATATCTTACAGACCAGGGACCCAGAATTTAAAGGCTGATTCCTTGTCCCGGATCAATGAAGAAGAGATCATTGAAGGTCCCCCTTTTTCTATCATCCCTTCTAACCGCTTTATTGGAATAGCCTCTTCCTTTCGAGAATTAATCTCCCAGAACACACCCAAGGATGTCTCCTCTTTACTTAAAGGAACCTCAAGGCAATCAGATGGTACATACACTTTTAAGAATAAGTTATATGTTCCTCCCAGCCTACAACTGACCCTTCTTAAACAGTTACATGACTCCCCACTAGCCGGCCACCCGGGTATCAATAAGACAATACACCTCCTTAAAAGAGATTATTGGTGGCCCCATATGGCTAAAATGGTCCATGAATACGTTAATTCCTGTCTCATCTGTGCTAGTAATAAACTCTCAAGAAAACCTCCTTTTGGTCTTTTATCCTCCATTCCCATACCAAACCGGCCCTGGGAGGTTGTCTCGATGGACTTGATAGTTGATCTTCCTCGGTCAAACGGTTCAAATACTATCATGGTCACAGTTGATCTACTCACAAAGATGGCACACTTCATTCCTTTAAAAGATTTACCAACCTCTTCTGAAACAGCAACAGCTTTCATCAATAATGTCCTCAGATTACATGGCCTTCCTTCGCAAATCATTTCTGATCGAGGATCTCAGTTCATCTCGAAGTTCTGGAAGGCTCTATGTCATGCACTAGGAATTGACCACCGCATGTCTAGTGCTTATCACCCCCAAACAAACGGCCAGACAGAAAGGGTTAACCAGATCCTAGAACAATATTTACGTTGTTACTGTACACACTTACAAGATGATTGGTACCATCTGCTTCCCCATGCTGAATTCTCTTACAATAATGCCACCAGTTCTTCGTCCAGATTTTCACCATTCTATGCAAATTATGGTTATCATCCACAAAGTATACCGTCCACTGTCCTTTCAAACAAAGTTCCTGCTGTAAGACAATACCTTTCAACCCTAAAGGACACTCTGCGAATTCTTCACAATAACTTAGAAGCTGCTCAGAAACGACAAAAACGCTATTATGACGCTCACAGATCAAAACCACCTGTCTACAAGGTAGGAGACCTTGTTTGGTTATCCACCAAAAATCTACGTCTCAAAATACCCTCCAAGAAACTCGGCAGACAATTCACTGGCCCTTTCCCAATATCACATGTGATAAATCCTAACGCAGTCAAACTAACTTTACCAA
This sequence comes from Rana kukunoris, assembly GCA_029574335.1. Classification (NCBI taxonomy): domain Eukaryota; kingdom Metazoa; phylum Chordata; class Amphibia; order Anura; family Ranidae; genus Rana; species Rana kukunoris. The sequence goes on from CM056052.1 coordinate 171,309,996, forward strand.
CTGAATAGAAAATCCACTCCTCCTTCCATGTTTCACTTCTAAAACCATTTGTACCAAACCCATTCCCCAACAGGGATTCAGTTCCCCCACCTCCAGTTGAAATTTTGGGTGAAACTGAATATGAAGTTGAGAAAATTTTGGATTGTAGAAAAAGGGGGTCTACTTTCCAGTACTTGATACGTTGGAAAGGTTACAGTCAACTCGAAGACTCCTGGGAAGACTCTTCACACCTCCATGCTCCTCGCCTCATCAAACTATTCCATCGTAGGTACCCTAACCGACCATGTCCGACAAAGTGCAGGAGGAGGGGAGTATGTAACGCCACTGGCGTTCCTTTCCCTTTCTCCTCGGAGCTTCTCTCCTCCCCAGACATCCACAGTGAAACAGGCGCATCACTTCCGGTGCGCACTGTTTTGCGTTCCACGCTGGAACGCGGAAGTGCGCCCCAGCGCGACGCACATTCTCCCGCGCCGCGCGCACTATTTAAAGCCCTAGGAATGACGGCAGGTTGTTCCACTATTTTGTTGGGCACCTGCCGTCACCTGGGACCCCTCAGAACTCCCCACCTGTTACAGCAAGGACCAGTACTCGAGCAAGTGGGTGGAACCCCGCTTCCCATAGAAACCAGGAACCTACCATCTCTCAGAACCCTGCTTCCAGGAACATTGCACTACTCTCCATCAAACCTGCAATTACCCAGGTCCAGTGCTTTCTTGATTGGATCCACCCTGCTGCAGTTACCTACTCGAAATAGGAGCTGACACTCCAAACCCTCCTGAACCGCAAGTATTCTCAGTATTAGACAGTAACAACTACCAGGCTAGTGCTTTCAGAAGGTTGCTCTGTATGAATGCTATGACTTGATGCTATTGTTCCCTATTAGAGCACTTTGACTGTTTAATCATACTATAAACATGAACTGCCATAGAATACCATACTTGATGTCCAACTACTCATGGTCCGAACCTATAGGGTCATATCATTATTACAGCATTTTCACTGTTTAATCATACCATGGACATGAACTGCCATTGAATACCATACTTGATGTCCAACTACTCATGGTCCGAACCTATAGGGTCATATCACTGCAATTATTAGCTTGATTCACTAATTAATCTATACTTGACATATCTATGCCTGCTTATCATTCATCTGAATACGCTCCCTTTTTGGTTGGTCTCCAAACAGAGGTTGTGATGAAATAAACCCTTAACTTTCTGTTTATACAAGAGAGTGCGGATGTGGTTTAATCTGAGAAACCTCTCTAGCTGGAACTCTATTAAGTTTATCTAGAAAAAAACGTGACTGTAACACACAGAGAGAGAGAGAGGAGGGGGTGACACAGAGAGAGCAAGAGGAGGGGGATGACACAGAGAGAGAGAGAGAGAGAGAGAGAGAGAGAGAGGAGGGGGTGAAAGAGAGGAAGAGAGAGGAGGGGGGCAACACAGAGATGGAGAGAGAGGAGGGGGGTGACAGAGAGAGAGAGAGAGAGCAGAGTGACACAGAGAGAGGAGGTGGGTGACACAGACAGAGAGAGGAGGGGGGGTGACATAGAGAGAAGAGGGAGTGACACAGAGAAAAAGGGGGGGTTGACAGAGAGAGGAGGGGGTGACACAGAGAGAGGAGGGAGTGACACAGAGAAAAGGGGGGGTTGACAGAGAGAGGAGGGGGTGACACAGAGAGAGGAGGGGGGTGACACAGACAGAGAGGAGGGGGTGACACAGAGAGAGAGAGAGAGAGAGAGGAGGGGGTAACACAGAGAGAGAGGAGGGGTGACACAGAGAGAGAGAAGGGATGACACAGAGAGATAGAGGAGGGGGGTGACACAGAGAGAGGAGGGGGTGACACAGAGAGAGAGAGGAGGGGGTGACAGAGAGAGAGAGAGAAGGGGGGTGGCACAGGGAGAGAGAGGGAGGAGGAGGGTGACACACAGAGAGGAGGGGGGTGACACAGAGAGATCGAGAGAGAGAGAGGGGAGGGGGTGACAGAGAGAGAGCGAGAGGAGGGGGATGAAACAGAGAGAGAGAGAAAGGAGCGGGTGACATAGAGGGAGAGAGAGGAGGGGGTGACACAGAGAGGGAGAGAGAGGAGGGGGGTGACAGAGAGAGAGAGGAGGGTGACACAGAGAGAGAAGGGGGGTGACACAGAGAGAGAGGAGGGAGGTTACACATAGAGAGAGGAGGGGTGACACAGAGAGAGAGGAGGGGGTGACACAGAGAGAGAGAGGAGGGGGTGACACAGAGAGAGAGGAGGGGGTGACACAGAGAGAGAGGAGGGGGGTGACACAGAGAGAGGAGGGGGGTGACACAGAGAAAGGAGGGGGGTGACACAGAGAGAGGAGGGGGGTGACACAGAGAGAGAGGAGGGGGTAAAACAGAGATAGAGGAGGGGGTGACACAGAGAGAGAGAGAGAGAGGGGGTGACAGAGAGAGGAGGGGGGTGACACAGAGAGAGGAGGGGTAACACAGAGAGAGAGAGGAGGGGGGTGACACAGAGAGAGAGGAGGGGTGGGGGAGACACACAGAGAGAGGAGGGGGTGATACAGAGAGAGGAGGGGGGTGACACAGAGAGAGAGAGGAGGGGGGTGACACAGAGAGAGAGAGAGGAGGGAGTGACACAGAGAGAGAAGGGGGGTGATTGACAGGAAGGGGGCTGACACAGCAGGTGGGAGCAGGAGCAGGCACGCCACTGCGCTGATCGCAGACCTTCTGGGCTCAGACCACACCGCACAGTGTCAGTGACATGACACTGATACTGTAGCGGGCAAAGGATGCGCGGCACCACTCCAGATGCAGCTGGGGCCAGAGATCCGTTGCCACTGGCCACATTATGGTGGAATTTGTGCCCGGGTTTCCGCAAGCTGTGATGGCCACACGGCGCCCCTGTTGTCCATGGCGCCCTGTGCAGTCGCACGGTTCGCACACCCCAAAGGCCGGCCCTGCCAATGTATGACCCCAGCTGTCTCCTGATTCTGCTTGTTGCCTAACTCCTGGCTGATATTCCATGCATGACTTCTAAACTGGCTCATTACTCTGCTCCTGGCTCTCTAATCTGCCAAGTCTCACCTGGTACTCCCGAGGGACTCCTGCTCATCAGCCGCCATCCAGCTCTCCACAATAAATATCTGAGGCCGCGTACACACGGCAGAGAACCTCGACTGGCAGAACACATCGTTCCGCCCGTCGAGGTTCTCTGCCGGCCGTCGAAATCGGTGACCCGCCCGTCGGGAATGGCAACCAGCCATTCATCCAGGCGGGCCGTCGAGCAAATAGAGAGCGTGCTCTCTATTTCTGCTCGATGGGCTTCCCGACGGGAAGCTCGCCGAGAGCGTACACACGGCCGAGGTCCTCGCTGGAATGCAGCTTCCAGCGAGGTTCTCGCTGGTTTCCAGCGAGAACCTCGGTCGTGTGTACACGGCCTAAGAGATTCTCCCTGATGTGGGATATTCCCCTTTAGGTGTCTAGGACGATATCTGGAGAATAGCAAAGATTTGAAAAACTATATTCTGAATCCTATATCTATGGTTGTACAATGCATTGTAATATCTTGTTTAAAAAATCTTCATTAGGGGATTTCAATGAAAATCCCCCTTCTCCAACAGATCTATAAATATTGTCTGATCATACCCTGAAACTGAATGGAATGAACTGTGTTTTCTGAAAGACAATTGAGCCATAATAATTGTGAGAAAAAAATTGTCACAATGTACATATCGTATGTTGTTCATCTAATTCATTGAAACAGTAAAGAAGATTTGCTACACAATGCTGATGTTGTTTTACATTTTTTAATCTTATACATCTGAGATCTCTGCACTTTATTTCCCCAGTTTGCTTTGCACATTTATTGTTCTCCTTACAAAGGGTTACACTTTTCAAGTTGGAATTTCAATTTACCTTTTTGCTGAAGGGTAGATCTTGGTTTTAGGATGTGGAATCATTCCACAGGTACAAAGGCACTGATCTGAGGAGAAGCACTGGAAAGTACTGCATGCCTCAGCAATAATATTCATTATCAGCTCAGCATAGAAATAAATGAGATCCACTTCTCCATCACACAAGAGTGGGGGTTAGGGTCCAATAATAAAATCATCATAAGAAGGGTTTTCAGGTGTTGATGATGCTCAAAATGTGAAATCAGTGAAGACAAGGAATGTTTGAAGTATTTATTTATCAATATTGTAAGATAATTATTAAATTAAAAGGAAGGGGTGTTCCCTTGCAATACTATATATACATCTCCCATAAAAATATCACAAAGAATCTGAAGGAAGAAAACAAAATATGAAAAAAATATGGGTTATTATAATGATAATAATACAAATTCAATAAATGGTATGCATATTACTTTTGGCATAAGATAAAATCTTATGCCCAAAAAAGTGGAAGTAGGGATTTCTTAACTCATCTTTCCTACCTTTGTTTTCTATTTTAGAACCATCGTATTCTGAAAAAGATGCCCTGTCTATTCTCGCCACTTTTAATAATAAATGTTTTATTATTTTAGAATAATACCATTTCTCAGTAAATCGTTTCAGCATACTAGATACCTGCTTTTAAAATCTTCTGTTCACATTCAGTTTTGCTTTGATTTAACACACTAGCTGTTACTTTTAATAATAAATTCCCATTCCACCTGGGAAGGTGTAATATAAAGCTGGTAATACCCACCAGATTATGATAGGTAGTGTTAATGATTTGATCTTACAATATTATGATTGTTAAATCTAAAAGAAAAAAAAAAGACTGATGAACTTCTATCATTTTCGTTATTTAGGATCTTAAAATGAGCACATTGGGCCAGATTCAGGTAGATGGGCGAATCTTTATTTTGGAGTAACGTTTGTCATTTATGTTACTCCGCCAAAACTTTATGAGCAAGTACTGTTATTCACATAGCACTTGCTCCTAAAGTTGCGGCGCATAGCGAAAATGAGCCGGCGGAATTCAAATTGGGCGGGTAGGGGGCATGTATTATTTAAACTAGGCGCGATTCCGCGGCAAACGTACAGCGCATGCGTCGACTGTCAGTGCGCATGCTCCAAATTCTGTCAGTGAACATCAATGACGTCAATCCCCATTCACGGATGTTTTACGCAAACGACGCTAAACTTTTTAAATTCGACGCAATGACGACGGCCATACTTAACATAGGATACTCCACCTAGGGGGCAAGTTTTTCTTTACGCCGCGTATCGCTTACGGAAACATCGGAAAGTCACTGCGTCGGGCCCGCATACGATCGTGAATTTACGTCTCTCGCTGATTTACATATTCTTGGCGTAAATCAGCGGAAACGCCCGAGCGCCCATTTTAAAATTGCAGTTCCGATACGACGGCGAAATACAATTACGCCGCTCGTATCTGAACTCAATCCCAGCGTATCTTGTTTTCTGACTACAGAAAACAGAAACGCCGGCTCAAAGTGAGAGTTATGCTGGCGTATCACTGATACTCCAGCGTAACTCTATCTGAATCTGGCCCTATAAGTGTGATTCATTTGTTAGATTGATTATATTTAACCAACTTTAAATGTGTGCAAACAAAATGAAAATACAGTTCACGATCCATACCATAGCAATGTCAAATAGAAGGATAGGTTGAACAGAAACAGTTACTTTGTTAAAGTAGTTCTAAAGTTCACAAAGCATGGTTTGTGAGCCTGGTAGTGAGCCTGCATGAGTGCCCCCATAGCAAGTGGCTTGCTATGGTGGGCACTGGGCAAGGAGGTGGAGCAAGAAACTCCAGTGAGGAACCCAAGACGAGGAGGACCAGGGCTGCTCTGTGCAAAACCATCGCACAGACCAAGTAAGTTTGGCATGTTTCTTTTTTTTTTTAAAAGGTTTATAATCAATTTAAGTAGGAACAAAGGTGTCTAGGAAGTTGAGCATTTTATTGGTCATGTTGTTTTAGTCTAGAGCAGGGATCTCCAAACTGCGGCCCGAGGGCCAGAAGTGGCCCTTTGCTAGCCTTTATCCGGCCCTTGGGGCACTATTACTCTCACTGATATGAGGCACTGTTCCTCCCCCTGACATCAACAGTAGGGCAACATTTCTTCCACCAATAACTTTTATTGGATACTATTCCTTCTACTAATAGGGGCACTACTTTCTGCCCACACTGGCCACAATTTGGCCCTCCTAAAGTCTCAAGGACTATAAACTGGCCCTTTCTTTGAAAGGTTTGGGGACCCCTGGTCTAGAGGAAAGAAAACCCTCTAGACAACTGTTGCCAATTTTTTCACACAGAAGCAAAATACCCTCCCTGACCCCCAAGGGTAGACAAATCATTTCTCTGGATCCAAAATATATTTAAAATTATACTTACATCATTTTTACTGTCAATATTTTAAGCCATAAGATAACTGTCCATGCATTTTTAAAACTCTGTGATTGATGTGGCCATTATTACCTTCTGAACTAAAGTATTCCACAACTTATCAAACTAACTATGAAAAAAGTCTTCCTAAACTTTTACTAAAATCTTTTTGCTTCCACAAACAACTGATGATCTTTTGTCCTGTTTATACTTCTTGTGATAAAAAATGTAGATATTTGTTGCTGACACAAAATTCATTAAATAAATGACATTAAAAAAGTAGAAACTAACAATATTTTGTGGAATGCAGGGTGTCTGATTGTGATTAATCAATAAGAGTTTATATAATGAACATTAGAGTTTTGAAAACAAGTATGTATGCATGTATTGGTGGCACAAAGTTTTGCTTTAGCACCCACCCTGATACAAGGGTCGGATGACCTTTAAATTGTTTGCAATCTTGAACCAGTTATTTACAAACCATACAGTAAAATCAATTTTTACTGACCTTGATTAAATTGAGTAAGAAGCTTAACAGGATACATTACTAACTAGAATAAAAAATAACTTGCTTTGTTTCATACCAAAAAAATAAAAAATAATTGAGGAAACAAAGTTCAGTTTGATTGATTCGTAAAAAGAAAATAGCAGAGGAGAAGGAATGATGTCTGAAGCAACTATATATTAACTGTGGTTCATTAACAAACGTGGCGGAGCATGTGAAATTTAAAAATATGTACAGTACAAGAAAGGCATGTAAAAAAGCCAAGACATACAACTTTTCATAATTTTCATAGGATCAATCAACTTTTAGAAATACATACAGTGGCATTATAATAATATTTATACACAAGGTAGAATTGTAAGCAAGATTCTATTGAACCAGTGTCATCAATCAGCATAGATTATCAATTCCAATTAATAGAGTTGGTCCTTTGGCATAAAATATTAGAAATCCTAATACACGCTTTAGTTCTCATAAGGATAACTTAAAATGTCAGCCTTACAGCCATAACTGGAGTTTGTTGTCTTTTCTGGAATGTAACGTAGTTCTATGCCATTACACATGCTGTTTATGAATTGTCTTGTTATGAATTAAGACTACAAGTCTTTAATAGTTGCTACACCAATCATATATTGAATATGTTTAGACATTATTTCCTATTTTAGGAATAAGAAAGCAGCTTATAACATAAATATTTAGCACATAGGAGTTCCGTGTCACCGGAAAATACTGAAAATTACTTTTAATACTATTGTATATAAACTATGTACACAACTTATTGCTATGACTCTGTGCTGTAGTCTCTAGCTTCCTGATGACTAGAGCTGAATTTATAGGCACATTGACATTTTATTACCTGAAACATGTTCCGAACCCTTGCCAACAACATTTCCCTAAAATTGTCCCCCATGAGAAAGTAGAACACAGGGTTTATTACACTATTTAGAAATGCAATGGGTCGTGTGATGATATAAATGGAATTGATGGTGACCATTGTCTCGTTACTCAGCTTCCATTCCTCCATACGTGAAGCGATCCTTACATTTCTCATGATGTGATATGGGGTGAAAAGGATAAAAAACACTATCACAGCCACACAAACTAAAGTAAGAGGCTTTTCAAGAGAGAAGGATGTTGTAAGTTGCTGATTCCTGTTTCTGAGAAAAGAAACCATTTTCCTGTAGAATAAACACATGGTAAAGAGAGGGATGAGGAAGCCACTGACACTAAGACAAACACTGTAGATTAAACTAGATGAGGCCATTCCAGAACTCCCATAGCTGAGACACTGGCTGTTATCGCGTAGTTCTATGAATAATAGAATTGGAGAGATCTCTAACATAACCACAATCCAAATCCCAATAGATATGGTGGCTGCCATAGGTTTCTTCTGCATTATGTGGTCTTTAAAGGGGAACTTGATAAGAAGGTACCGGTCAATACTGATGAAGGTGAGGAAGAGGATGCTAGTGTACAGGTTGGCATGAAGTAGGTACCGGTTGCTGTAGCACAAGAGCTCATTAAAGACCCAACATCCATTGGAATAACTTTCAATCAGTAGAGGGAGCGTGCAGAGGAAGGCGAAGTCTGACAAACACAGATTGAAGAGGTAGATGCTTCCGCTGGTCCATTTCTTCATACAAAAGATATAGCCAAACATTACAATGCCATTCCCAAGAATGCCAAATATAAACTCTAGTGAGTACACAGTTGATAGGTAGTATTTCTCAAGGAGACAGTCAACCGATGAACAGTTAGGTTTCTAAAAGTAAGTAACAGTTATACAATTAATAATAAGTTAACCAGGTACTATTTGAAAACACAGTTTAGAAATGTTTATCTTCTGTCAGAAATGTGTCAATGTCTCTGTATCATGCGTAAAGTGTTACTAAACCCAGTAATATGAAAATAGTTAATCTGCCCCCCACAGCGCCCACAGATTAAAAATCTTTTTTTTTTTACATTAAAATATTGCCACTTTTTGGCTGAACTGTATACCACGGTCAGTGATAAATTGTACAGTTTCTCTAGTGCTGAGAGTTCAGGTAGGGGGAGATTTCCACTTCAGCCTGTATACACGCCCATACCCCTTCAGTTAGAACACTAAGAGAGGGAACATAATTAACCCCTTGATCGCCCCCTAGAGTTAACTCTTTCACTGCCAGTGACATTTTTACAGTAATCAATGCATTTTTATAGCACTGATTGCTAAAAAAATGGCAATGGTCCAAAAAATGTGTCAAAAGTGTCCAATGTGTTCGCCATAAGGTCGCAGTACCATTAAAATCCGCAGTACCGCAGATCGGCGCCATTACTAGTAAAAAAAAAATATTAATAAAAATGCCATAAAACAATCCCCTATTTTGTAGATGCTATAACTTTTGTGCAAACCAATCAATAAACGCTTATTGCGTTGTTTTTTTCCTGAAAAATATGTAGAAGAATACATATCGGCCTAAACTGAGGAAAAAAAACTTTTTTTTATATATATTTTTTTGGGGGATATTTATTATAGCAAAAAGTAAAAAATATTATATTACATACTGTATTCATATTTTACATTTTCTTTTTAGGCCAGATGGTAGTGTTTGTTACTTGCATCTTCTTACCTCCTACTGCAAAAAGCCTGTTTACAGAGCTCAATGGTTCAAGCTGAAATGTATACACACAGTAACCCTCCCCCTCTCCCCCTCCCTTTAAATGCTTCCATTTAGGTTTCGTTGAGAGACAACTTGCCTGAAAGAAGGTAACTACTGCTTAAAAACAGATACAGTCATGCTCAAAATTGTTGGCAAGTATTTCTCACAGAAAAGTATTGCAGTAACACATGTTTTGCTATACACATGTTTATGTCCTTTGTGTGTATTGGAACGAAACAAAAAAAGGGAGGAAAAAAAGCTAATTGGACATATTGGGGTCTATTCACAAAGAGAAACGTTATTGGTTTTCTTCAGGTGTTAAATTAGCACTCCTTATTTAACGCTAGCAAACATGGTATTCACGAAAGATATAATCGTTATTTAAGATAGTCGTTATGGTTTTCAACTGACTCTTTATCCAAACGTTATGCTAAGTACTCAGACGTTATTATTAACATTTGGGACGTTAAAATAACTCTTAAGATCGTTAAATAATGCTGGAGAGATGCATTCTGGGAGCAGAAGGGGAGGAGAACAGCTGCATGTGGAAAAGAGCAGATACAGAGAGAGAGAGAGAGACACAAGCAATACACATGGAGATTGAGCATGTGATGTGCAAAACTTCTAGTGTGTGCTTTTCTAAAGCCATGTGTATTTCCTCATACAGAGAATAAATCATGGGAGATGATAATCGGAATTTAGCTCTCACCTGGGTTTCAGAAAAGTCATCCAAAATAGTATGTGAACGGAATACACGTTTATAAATCTGAACAACATTCTAACGTGTTCTTCTTCGCCTCTGGATAATTTTAAGTTCAAATAGAGCACGGTTCTAGCTTGCCCAACACTACACTACACTACAAAAATCGCCAAAAGCTTACTCTAACAACAAAATATCGCCTGGGAAATGTCATAACGCCACCCTGAGGGAGGTGTTAATTTAACGATTGCTTAACGATTGATAACTGTCAAAAAAATGTTTGTGAATTGCACTTCTGTACATATTTAATGATTTGACTCTTTAAAATAACGTTTTGAATCTTTAAAATAACGATTTGACTCTTTAATAAGGATCCACACCTTAAAATATCGGTTCTGTGTAGGGAAACGTTATTTGATGATTTTTCAAAGCGTTAAATCGTTTAGTGAATTGAACTAGCTTCAATAACGTGCAAAATCGTTAAAATAACACTCGCAATCTGAAAATAAAGCTTTGTGAATTGACCCCATTGTCACACAAAACTTTTGGACCACTCTTCCTTTGCAAACTCCTCCAGGTCTCTCTTATTGGAAGGGCGCCTTTTCCCAACAGTAATTTTAAGATCTCTCCACAGGTGTTCAATGGGATTTAGATCTGGACTCATTGCTGGCAACTTTAGAACTCTCCAGCAATTTGTTACCATCCATTTCTGGGTGCTTTTTGACCTATGTTTGGGGTCATTGTCCTGCTGGAAGACCCAATATCTCGGACGCAAACCCAGCTTTCTGACACTGGGCTCTACAGTGCGACCCAAAATCCTTTGGTAGTCCTCAGCTTTCATGATGCCTTGCACACATTCAAGGCACCCAGTGCCAGAGGCATCAAAACAACCCCAAAACATCATTGAATCTCCACCATATTTCACTGTAGGTACTGTGTTATTTTCTTTGTAGGCCTCATTCCATTTTCAGTAAACAGTAGAATGATGTGCTTTACCAAAAAGCTCTATCCTGGTCTCATCTGTCCACAAGACGTTTTCCCAGAAGGATTTTGGTTTACTTAAGTTCATTTTGGTAAACTGTAGTCTTGCTTTTTTATGTCTCTGTGTCAGCAGTGGGGTCCTCCTGTGTCTCCTGCCATAGTGTTTCATTTAATTTAAATGTCGACGGATAGTTGGTACTGACACTGATGCTCCCTGAGCCGGCAGGACAGCTTGAATTTCTTTAGAACTTGTTTGGGGCTGCTTATCCACCATCTGGATAACTTTGTTTCCCTTGACTTCCTCTCCAACAACAGTGTTGCTGTAGAAGACCACAACCTGCAGTCGAAAAAATAGACTGCGTCTGTCTAAACTCTCCACCTCTTTAACAGATGCTGTCCTCAGCATCACAACTACATGAAGCAAACAATAAGACTGGTTATAGAAACAAAATAAAAGTATAGCTAAGGCAGAGCAATACATTTAAAGAACACAGTGAGAATATCTTGCAGGGAGTTGCCCAGGGTTAGACTGCAAAGGGCATTGGTTCTCTTAAATCTTGTTGGAGTCACTTGGCAAAGGTTCATCAGCAGGTAGTGATTCAGGAGCCCCAGTGGGAAAGGGACCATGTGTGTCTTTAACTCTCTCTTCATCTGAGCCTGCAGTGGAATCCTCAGACAAGTCTGTACAATCTGTGGTACTGAATGGGGTGCATGGGCCCTCCGGGCTGTCATCAGCAAAGTCATCGGGTTCTGGGTTATGGGAGGCCAAAGACTCAAGTATGGTAGGTGGTAGGGACCAGTCAGTTGGGGCTTCATGCACCGTGGGGAAGATTCACAGTGTCAAATGACTTCTGGGGCAGTCACCGACCCAGCACACAAAGTCTCGGAAGGTTTCAGTGCAGTCTCTTTTTAACAGGGTTGGGTTCTTCAGAAACTAGGTCATAGACTGGGGGAGATGGGAAAGGCTGCCCCACCACCTGGTATGGAATGCGCTCCCACTTGGGCTCCAGATTGCTCCCTCTAGCGTGCTTGGTGTTTTCAAACACCCGATCCTCAGGTTGCAGTGACAGCTATTCCTGCACAGAGTCAGAATCCATGTCTTTCTGATTGTCCATCACCAGCTGCTTGGTCTTTGTAATCACTTCCAATGCTACTGTATCCAAGAACTGGGTGTCCTGGGCGGGGGGTGTTCAGGAGTTTCCAAGAGAAGGTCCAAGGGCATACGTCTGTACCGCCTGAACATCAAGAAAAAAGGTGTATGCCCAGTAGACCGGTGGACTGTGTTGTTGTAGGCCCACACCACGGCCCCAACGTACTAATGCCAATGGTCCCTTTAGCTCATTTCTAGAGTTAGTAACATGCCCAACAGGGTGCTGTTGAACAGCTGACGATAGATGTGGCACAGTTCCATCATGACTGTGGATTAAAAGTTTGAAACTTAATCCAAAAAAGGTCCTGCTTTTGACAGCCATAGGGTTGAAGATGTGCTCCAAGAAGACTTGGCAGTGGTGGTAGCTCTTTGATCTCTGGTGCGCATCACCGCAAATTTGGTGACGTGGTCGACAAAGACCAGGGCATACTGATACCCAGAAGAGGCTCTAGAGACTGTAAGAAAGTCCATGATCAACTACTTAAACGGTTTGGAGCTGATGATGGTTATGGGTGTTACTCTCACTATGGGAGCCTTGTAAATGGCACAGCTCTTGCACTTCTGGCATGTTTGGTGTATCAAGTGTGACAAATGTGGGCAAGTATATCTCAACTAGAGATTCGACCCGATCCCCCCCCCCCAAAATGGCCACACGTGCCGTGGAGTACTTGGCAGATTTCCAGGATTTGCGACCACAACTTGAAGGATATCTAATTGTTCAGAAGGGATGTGGGCCTGCCGCTAGAGTACTTTTTCTCATGCTTCTAACTGATCCCATTGTCTCAAAATTGCTCAAACAACAGGGAACAGCTTTTGACATTCCCGACAGGTCGGCCTGTACTTCTGAGAGAGTTAGTGCTGCACTTGTATGATGTCTGTGTCTTTTGCTGGATCAGTGCACGGTCCTCTGCTGCCTTAACCTGAGGGTCATGACCTTACCCCTCATGACGTATGAGGCAGTGGGTTCAGGCAACACAGAGAACAAGTGAAGAAGTTACGAGAAGTGACGAATACGCGTACGAGTGTAATAAAGAGTCCACCAAGAGGCACCGGAGGTGACGTCGGCAAACGTACAGTACTTTCTTATTTACATGCCTGATTTTATCACAGCTATGTGAGTACCCTAGTGTATTCATTTGCTAATAAACATTTTTTAAACAATACTACACTATTGGCACTTTATCTCCCTGGGTGTGAGTCACTATTACTCCTCGGACGTGACTACCGAGAGGGATCTATCTCTTCAATTGCCGTCCATCTGGATAACATCTTATGCGGATACGATCAGAAAGTGTGCTTGGGTTTATATTCTGTTACCTTACAGCAGTAAGGTAAGGGGACATCCTCACTTACTCCGAAGAGAACACTGGAAACCTATTTTTTTCTTCACTGTGTATTTTTGGCATTTACACCAGCACTTTTATTTTGGACTCCTTTTTTTGCTATGTTTATAGGCTTTTGTTGCATGGATATTTAACCTACCCTATTTCAGTCACTTTTGTGTGTTGTTTTATGCACGTTGTTCACCTTATTTTGTAATAGTACACCATTTTATTATTGTACTACACTTTATTATGAGTATATACTTACCAGTACTGGTATTTTGAATTGTTACACCCCTGTTAGCTAGATATAGCTGCACTGTAGCACGTTCATTTTGATGTTATATGTTTTTTTCACTGGATTGACATTATGATCAGTAGTCAGACTGTATTTTTCCACATATAAGTATTTGCACTTTCTCTACACGTTTACTCCATTTCCCAATTACAGCGCAGCACTACCCATCTCTCTAACACAGGAGAGACCTCTGTGTATTCCAGGTACACTTTCTCTCCTGGGCTTTCCACCAGGAAACGGGACAAGGCATCAGCATACCCATAGAACTTCCCTGTCTGGTAATGTATCTTTAGTTTAAGCCATGTCAGGTGAGCTGCCCACCTCTGCCTCAATGCTCCCAGTTTTGTGGTTTTAAGTAGGCCAACAGGTTGTTATCTGCAAAGACCTAGATGTCGGCTCCTGTAAGATATTTTGCAAATATTTGGGTGATAGCCCAGACAAGGGCGAGCACCTTGTGCTTGAAGGAACTTTAGTTGTGGGATTTCATCTTGGTGGGCTCCTGCTGGCATAGGCAATCACCCCCTCTTGGCCATACTGTACTTGGGGAAAGATATCCCCTAAACCTGGGAGGCTCCCATCCGTGTTTACCCAGGCTGAAGTCAGTATCTGCATAAGTGTTTCAAAAGCCTGTTGTGGTTCATGCCATTGGGCTTGAATGTAGGGCAAAGGTCCACCCTTTCGTTGGATACTGTGCCCACACAACAACTGGGTAAGCTGCCCACTATCTGGGTGAATTTCCGTAATAGTTATGGGGTTTCCAATCCTGGACAACTTGTACTTTACCCAGGTCTAGGGAAACATCTCCAGATTTGTCCACATGCCCCAAGTACTGAATCTTTTGTCTCGTCAGGTGGTACTTGCTGGGCTTCAATTTTAGGCCATATTGCGCCAAACGGGATAACACCCAGTCCAGATGTTTCACATGTTCCTCCAATGTCTTGGAGAAGATGATAATATCATCAAGGTAAATGAGTAGTCTCGATGTTGAAATCTCCATTAGGCTTTGGAAGGTGCTGGGAGTGTTGCTGAACACAAAGGGCATATGGTTGAACTTGAAAAGTCCCAGAGGTGTAATAAAGGTGGTCTTCTTTTGGTCTTAACCCCCTACTGGGAGTTGCCAGTAGCCACTAGCCAGATCCAGGGTAGAGAAGAACTTGTCTTGTCCAAGTGCCATGAGGGATTCCTCACCCCAAAGATCGGTGTAAGTGTCCCTGTGGGTCTTTGCAATAGCCCACACAGTACGGTAGACTGCTGTCTGTCTTACGCACCAGCACAACAGGAGCGACCCATGGACTGCGGCTTTCCTGGCTCACCCCACCTTGTAGTATATTGCAAAGTAACTCCTTAAACTCCTAGCACAGCACTAGGGGAAAGTGAAGGTAACACTCCTGGATGGGCGGTGTGTCCTCGTATGAATAGGGTGGTAAATGGCTTCAGTAAATACGTAATGTTCACAGCTGGTGGCGAACACCAATAAATGCTTTTTTAGTAGCTGATAAAGCAGTCTCTGTTAAGCCCTGTACACACGATCGGTCCATCCGATGAGAACGGCCTGATGAGAACGGACCGATGAAGCTGACTGGTGGACTGATTTGCCTACACACCATCGATTCATGAACTGATCGTGTCAGAACGCGGTGATGTAAAACACAACGACGTGATGAAAAAAACTAAGTTGAATGCTTCCAAGCATGCGTCAACTTGGTTCTGAGCATGCGTGGATTTTTAACCGTTGCTCGTGCGTACTAATGATCGGTTTTGATCTATCGGTTAGCCGCCCATTGGTTGAATTTTAAAGCAAGCCATCTGTTTTTGGATCAATGAAAACGAACCTCAGTCCGTTTTCATCGGTTTGAACCGATCGTGTGTACGCGGCTTTAAGGTAAGGACAAGTCTTTAAAGGTAATGTTCAGCTGTTCTAAAAGGGACTTGTATTGGGTCTCATCCCAAGAAGCAATGACTGCACATTCCAAGCCTTGGTTTGGGCCTTGAAGATGCAGTGGCGAGGCACGACATATATTTCAGCCAAAGCAGCATGCCTGGGCAGCGAGACTGGTGTTTGTTCCTAGGTTAATGAGCTGTACCAACACCCTACCGCAGTGAACCTTAGTATGGCCCCCCTACCATTCCTCTGGCGTCACAAATTCCTTGTGAGGTTTTGCCACGATTACTGTTTGTCAGGTGCGATTCCAATGCTAAATTTAAGAAATCGCATCTGTGCCCAAGCTGCTTGTAGAGAAAAGGAAATTCAAAATTCAACCGTCTGATACGGATTTAATGGGAACCCCACACCAGATGTTTTTTAAATGGCATGGGGTTTCCCTCAAAATCAATACCAAGCTCTTAGGTCTGGCATTGATTTTAAGGGGAACCCCACACCAAAAAAAAAAGGGCCCTAAAACACATACTAGACCCTTAGGCCGCGTACACAAACTCGACGGGCGAAACACATCGTTTTCCCAGTCGAGTTCCTTGTTCGGCTGTCAAAAAACTTGTCGAGCCAAATTTTCCCATTGCCCATCGAGGGAATAGAAAACATGCTCTCTTTTTGGCTCGACGAGTTCCTCGGCAGTTTTCTCGGCGGAAAGTGTACACACGACCGGTTTTCTCGGCAGAATACGTCTCCCATCGAGTTTCTTGCTGAATTCTGCCGATAAAACCGGTCATGCGCACGCGGCCTTATCCAAGCATGCAGCTCCTTATCCATACCAGGCCACAGGCCCTCAACATGGGAGATGCTTTGAGGTAGGGGGCTCCCCCCCTCAAAGCACCTCGCCGCCAGATCCCGCCCCACCCCATGTGAATAAGCATGGGGTACATCGTACCCCATACTCATTCACCAAAAAAAAATCATAAATAAAAAAGAACACAAAGACAGTTTTGTCAAGTCCTTTATGTAGAAAAAATAAACAAAAACAATGTCCCCCGAAGTAAATCCAGCATCGATCACAAAGCCACTGCAGACAAGAAAAAAAAAAAGAACTCTGCACTCAACACTGGCTCCCACCGTCTGATAGCTCCGCTTCGTTGCTGCCACTAAAGAAACGCCTCCTTGTGACATCATTGACAGAAACATGCTGGGACCCCCGTGCTGCTTTTTTTTTTGCAGAACACTGTACATAATTGCATGCCACTGTATAACAGAGCAGCATATCGACATGAAGTGTATTTTTGTATTAACATATTATCATTATTATTTTTATTTTTAATAATAATAGTAGTAGTAAAATATAGTAGCAGTAGTGGTAGTAGTATGAGTAGTAGTATTGGTAGTAGTATCAATAATGGCTTCTAACATAAATGCACAAAGACAGGACGAGAGAAAACTAAAACTAGATTCCGGTCCAACACGTTTACATGCACGTTGTTTTTAGGTTCTTTGGGTTTTGGAGTTAAGCCATTTAAAATGTATTGATGTTACAGGAAAATTGTGCAACTGTGAATGATCAGTGGTTTTGTGAATAACACTTTTTATTACTCACATTCTTCAGAATCATTACTTAAGACTTTGTTGCACCAAATAAACAAATAAAAGACTTAGGTTTTGCTATCTAATAGCTGAAAAATAATGTGCACCTTAAAGTGGCTGTAAAGCTTCAATATATTTTTCTTTCTTATTAACAAACAGATTTTTACTTACCTGCTCTGTGCAATGGAATTGCACAGAGCGGCCCGAACCTCCCCTTCTCGTGTCCCACCGACACTCCTGTTTCCTCCCCTCTGCCAAGTGTCTCTATAAAAAACTACTCTCTATGGGGGGCACTCATGCAGGCTTGCTCCAGAACCTTGCTACAGTATATACATCTTTTGACACAGACAGTGGGACTTAACCCCTTGATCGCCCCCTAGTGTTAACCCTTACCTACCAGAGAAATATATACAGTAATCAGTGGCTATTTTTTTAGCACTGATCGCTGTATAAATGTTAATGGTCCCAAAAAAGTGTCAAAAGTATCCGATCTGTCCGCCCCAAGGTCTCAATCCTGCTAAAAATCGCAGCTCACCACCATTACCAGTAAAAAAAAAATGTTTTGTATTTTGTAGATGTTACAACTTTTGCGCAAACCAATCAATATAAACTTATTACAATTTTTTTTACCATAAGTATGTAGAAGAATACATATCAGCCTAAACTGATTAAGAAATTATTATGTTTTACATTTTTTGGGGGGATATTTATGATAGCAAAAAGTCAAAAATATTGTTATTTTTTTTTAAATTGTTGGTCTTTTTTTGTTTATAGCGCAAAAAAACAAAACACAGAGGTGATCAAATGCCACCTAAAGAAAGCTCTATTTGTGGGGGAAAAAAGGATGTCAATTTTGTTTGGGTACTACGTTGCATGACCGCACAATTATCAGTTAAAGCAACGCAGTGCCGTATCACAAAAAAGGACTGGTCAATAAGAGAAGAGGAATTTTTTCAATCTGGAACTCTGTTAGGCTAGGTTCACACATGTCTGGCTGTGGTTTGCAGTTCAGTGTCTGGTGCGGTTTTGTTCACCAGTTCAGGTGCAATTCAGGTGAATTTTTTTTATTGAAATTGCATCTAAACCAAACCCAAAATTGCACAGGACCCTTTTCAGAAACGGCTGCCCCAGACATGTGTGAACTGGCTCCACTGAAAGCCGGTCTGATGTAAATGTTATGCGAATCGAAAGCAGTTAAAAACGCATCCAATTCACATATATGTGAACCGAGCCTTAGAAAGACTTTCGCCATCACAGTGATGGTGAAAAAGCTGTATTCTTGCCTTTCCTTACTCTTCTAAAAAATGCATTTTTTTTTCTGTCTGTGTTGCTGTTGCATATTTTCCCTCAAGCCTCGGAAACACGCTCAATTTTCTCGGCAAGAACCAGCAAGAAAACTGCTGGCAGAGCTTTCTTGCCGAGTAAACTGAGCGTGTGTACGAGGCTTTCAGCTTTCTCATCTGGGAATCTGGCCAGAATCTCGACAAGAAAAATAGAGATCCTGATTCTTGTCGGCCTGTTTCCCGATGAGAAACCCGAGAGAGTGTATACTTACCCGCGCATGCACAAAATGACTTTGACGCATGCACGGTAGCTTCCACGGCATAGGTAGGGTGAAGCAAGATGGTGGCAACAGCATCCAATGTGACAAGCGCATGCTCGTCGTACGCAATGACGTCACTGCGTTCTTGCCTTTCAAGAGAATCGTGGTACACTCGGGCGGCAAGAGATTCTTCCCAAGAATCTTATCGGGAAAAACAAAGTTTTTTTCCTGATGAGATTCTTGCCCGTGTGTGTACAAGGCTTCAATTACAGTTAAGGATGAGCTCAGGCATGTTTGCAACTCCACGTGCCCGCGCCCGCCAGGAAGCTGACACTCTGCAGTGCTAATCACAGGTAGTGAGACATTTCTCAATCTGTGCAGCCGTGGATCAGGAAATGTTTCACTGCCTGTGATTAGCGCTGCTAAGTGTCAGCTTCCTGGCGGGCGCAGGCACGTGGAGTTGCGAACACGCCTTAGCTCATCCTTAGTTGCGGCCAACAGCACAGAGCCCTAGATAGCAGTAAAAACCTGACAGGGGTTTGCATTATTTCCCACTATAGCCAAAACTATAAAAACTGTTTACTGAACCTTGTAAATACCAAAATGTTGATAGACTAACCACAGAATCACTTTAAGCAATTTCAAGTTTTTTCCTCCACACACATTAATATTTTAATATTAAAATCATAATATTAATATGAAATCGCTAGTTACATGCATATTAGCCACATTATTTCATTAAAGATGCACATGCAGTTGTGGTCATGGATCATATGAATATGAATAATCCTCCGCATTGTGTTATTGTATTCTAACAGCATGTACTCCTCTGCTGTCAAAATAGACTGATAAGCATGCAGCTGACTTTCTGCTGCTCTGTTCAAACTGAATTTTAACCACATACCCAATTGTGAGAAGTCACACTTTAGATCAACTTCTCACAAATGGGAACAGCCATACTGTAAATGTTTTGAAATTCAAAGTTTCGATCCTGAGCCAGCTTTGTGCTCATCACAAGTTACAATCTAATTGTACAAGCTCCTTTAGATCAACCAACAATGATATAATGCAAGGGCCTGAATGATTGGATACACAGATTGATTGGATAGTTTAAATATGTCCTCATATTACATAGACTTGGTATATCTAAGTTTGATTGTTCGGAGGTTGGGGTTTATTTACTAAAACTAGAGAGTGCAAAATCTGGAGCAGCTGTGCATGGTAGCCAATCAGCTTCTAACTTCAGCTTGTTCAATCAAGCTTTGAAAAAGAAAAATGGAAGCTGGTTGGTTTCTTTGCAGAGCTGCACTCTCCAGTTTTAGTAAATCAGCCCCATTGCATGGTAAGAGTCTAACATGTGTGGTGGCCCTTAGATTTTGCAGTGATCATCCAAAAAGTTTTTTTCCCCCCACAGTAAAGACTCACACAATCAGATTATCCAATGGGAATTGTGTGATGACAGGCTGTTGTCGGAAAATCCGACCGTTTGTATGCTCCATCAGACAATTGTTTTCGGATTTTCCACGGACAAACGTGTGTTGTTGGATTATCCGATCGTGTGTACACAAGTCCTTTGGACAAAACTCCAAAGTACAAACACGCATGCTCAGAAGCAATGCTCCCCATAACACAACATTAGCAGAAGTTGCCCAAAGGGTGGTGCTAGAGAGCTGAAAAACATGTTGTTTCTTATTTGTTGGCCGACAATTCTTTGCCGTTTGTATGCAATACAAGATCCTGGCCAACGCCCTTCGGACAAAAGTCCTACGCTTTTTCCAATGAAAATCCGATCGTGTGTATGAGGCTTAAATCTCACTGATAAAACCTTTTGTGTGCCAATATGCATTCTCTGTGTTCCAGCCATATTTAAGCTGGTTGTGTTAATTCAGGAAAAAAGGTAAAGCTCTAAGCCAAGTGTACACTCTATAACTGCTAAAAATTTAGCAGGACAAAAGAAATAAATCATTTACTTTGGTAAATGGAATCGACCCATTTTTAATTATGATTTATGATAGCCTTTTTTTTATTTAATTCCTTTCAACTCTACACAACCTACCTGATATTGTAATTATCCTAATCAATATTGTCAGTAAACATTAAATAACGCTCTGAACACAAAGTAAGCCTTTAATTGAACACAGCCTTGATTTACTGAAATCGCCTGAATATTACATTGGAAGAATATTGATTATATTTGAGTGAAATGTCAAATTCTAGGAAACCAACTAAACTCTAATTTACAAAGGTCATGCATGAATATTGTATGTACCACCGGGCTAAATGCTGCACTTAGATTTGTTCATTATTTCCCCTTAAATCCCACTTAATACTAAAAAGTGGTAAACAGGTAGTTATAATAAATGGATATATAAAAAGGAAATATATTACAACCACCTGTAAATTTGAAAACATCTTCTAATTAGCATCTTTTAAATAAAACTGTTGCTTGTGTTACATAAATTTATAAAAATATATAATAACCTGCTTTTTTGTAACCTGTTGGTTATTGTGTGAACTCTGTTTACCTAGTGAGCTTGTTATAAAGGGTACTGTGAAAAGTGAAAAACTTACCATAGTAGCAGAAGATCTGGGTCCTTGCAATCCACTAGCAGCCTGTGGCACTGGGTGTATCACGGAGCCTCCTCTATATTTATCAGGCAGCAGCTGTAAGAGTCTCATTTGCATATCTTGAGTTACACTAGTTAATAATTCAAACACAAGTAACGAGCCCATGCAGCTAAACTAACATTGTGGTTAGCAACCGACAGGAAGGGAATATAGTTTGGAACATTTATACCCATAAACAACCAGTCATATTTAGGAAGATTTATTTTTGAAATTACAGTAAGAAAAGTAAAAAGAACAGATTACATTAGCATTCCCATTAAGGTGTCTTGTTGCCAGTATTCTTATTTGTTTATGTCATTAGTGTCTTCAAACAAAGCAATTCTGTATTTGCTAAATGTTAAATAAATGAAGACATTTTATTATATTGTAAAAAACACAAAGCTATTACCTGAGCGACAATACTTTCCCAAAAGTAAATATCACAAAAATGAGTCATTGTTTTCTTTTGTTTTTTTTTGTTTTGTTTTCCCTGCACTGTTCATCTGAATATTATAAAAGCATTCACTGTTCAGTTATACCTTTATTCCCACCCACCTAATAGTAGGTTAGTAGGTCCCCATTTTGTGGGCAAGAAGGCCTTTTTTATTTACAAAACAGCCTGTCTTGTCTGACGAAGAAGCCTCACATGCTCCGAAACACGTTACCGCCCGCTTCTCCCCACTGACACCATCAGCCTTGTGTGTCCCGCAGTGAACTTGAAACACAGGCTTCCCTGCTGCCTCCTCTCTTCAACACGTACGAGAACGCTTTACAGCTGCTGGACAGCTCTACACTGCTCTCTACCACCGTGCCAAGGGTGGACACATGCCACAGATGAGGATTTTATCATGTCTTTTAATACTCTTTTAACACCCTTTGTGCACTTTATTACATTTTGCATACTGCACTTAGAGGCGCCTTTCTTTTCCATTTTTGCAAAACAGCCCGAACCTACTGAGGTATGGACTCCAGTTAGACCTCTGAAGGTATGCTGTGGTGTCTGGCACCAAGCCGTCAGTAGTAGATTCTTTAATCCCATAAGATGTGAGGTTGGGTCTCTATGAATCAAACTTGTTTTTCCAGCACATTCCACAGATACTTGATTGGATTGATATCTGGAGAATTTGGAGGCCAAGTCAAATCCTCAAATTTGTTGTTCTGTTCCCCAAATCTTAAATTTTTTTGTAGTGTGGCAGGGTACAATACCTTTTCCAATGAAGGGGTGTATTTGGTCACCAACAATGTTTAGGTAGGTGGTACGAGTCCAAAAGCATTACACTGTCTCTGTCGGCTTGCCTTCTTCCCATACGGCATCCTGGTGTAATTTCTCCCCAGGTAAGCAACGCACCCGATTATACACATAATGTAAATGAAAACATGATTCATCAGACCAGGCCACCTTCTTCCTTTGCTCTGCGTTCCAGTTCTGATACTCACGTGCCCATTTTAGTTGCTTTTAGTTGGAGACACGGGTCAGTATAAGCACCCTGATCGGTCTGCTGCTATGCAGTCCTATACACAATGAACTGTGATGCCCATTTTGTCTGCTTTCAACACATCAACTTCATGGACAACATGTTTACAGTACTTGCTAATATATCCTGCTGACTTTCAGATGCTATTGTAAAAATACAATCAATGCTATTCACATAATGTGTGTTCATAAAGTTATGGCTGTTTGATGTTTAATATCATACAATCACAGTGACAGTTGTATGGTTTGTCCATAATTTAACGTAAAGCTGTATAGATAAAGGGTTCTGTGCATTTCTGCCATCTAAAAATTGTAAATAATGATAATGTAATGATGATAATAACGAAAATGTACAGGAGCCAAACCAAACAGCACTTGCACTTACATCTATACAATAAATGATAACATTAACCACTTAAGACCCGGACCAAAATGCAGGTAAAGGACCTTGCCCTATTTTGCGATTCGGCACTGCGTCGTTTTAACTGACAATTGCGCGGTCGTGCGACGTGGCTCCCAAACAAAATTGGCATCCTTTTTTCCCCACAAATAGAGCTTTCTTTTGGTGGTATTTGATCACCTCTGCGGTTTTTATTTTTTGCGCTATAAACAAAAATAGAGCGACAATTTTAAAGAAAATGCAATATTTTTTACTTTTTGCTATAATAAATATCCCCCAAAAATATATAAAAAAAAAATTTTTTCCTCAGTTTAGGCCGATACGTATTCTTCTACGTATTTTTGGTAAAAAAAATCGCAAGAAGCGTTTATTGGTTGGTTTTCGCAAAATGTATAGCGTTTACAAAATAAGGGATAGTTTTATTGCATTTTTATATATTTTTTTTTTTTACTACTAATAGCGGCGATCAGCGATTTTTTTCATGACTGCGACAATATGGCGGACACTTCGGACAATATTGACACATTTTTGGGACAATTGTCATTTTCAAAGCAAAAAATGCATTTAAATTGCATTGTTTACTTGTGGAAATGACAGTTGCAGTTTGGGAGTTAACCACAGGTGGCGCTGTAGGGGATGTGTGACCTATGTGTTTGTTTACAACTGTAGGGGGGTGTGGCTGTAGGTGTGATGTCATCGATCGCGTCCCCCTATTACAGGGATGACGCGATCGATGCTACGGCCACAGAGAAGCACGGGGAAGCCGTGTTTACACACGGCTCTCACCGTTCTTCCGCTCCAGGGACGGATCGCCGCACTGCAGCGGCGATCGGGTCCGCGAATCCCGCGGTCCCGGTCCTGGAGCTTCGGCTGGGTACTAAAATCAACGTATATATACGTTGATGTGCCCAGCCGTGCCATTCTGCCGACGTAAATGTGCAGTAGGCGGTCCTTAAGTGGTTAAACACAAATATGAAATATCCAAGTGAGTCCCAAATCAGAACTTATGGAACACTAAATATAAGTTTTGATTTGTTACTCGCTCATTTTTCATTTGTTTTATATTTATTGTATTATGTGCAACCAAACAGATTAATGTTCAATTAGCAATGCTAAATACTAAATAAAATACTCATACAATTTATATATATATATATATATATATATATATATATATATATATATATATATATATATATATATATATATATATATATATATATATATAATATATAATGTCCACACTGTGTAAATGTGCACAGTCCAAAAAAATTGTGTAGAACAGAAACTAAAAGAAATACAAATAATAATAATAAAATAATAATAATAATAAATACTCTTCCACAGAATGATGTCTCATGTGTGAGACACTCTTTCCCCAATCCTGTATGACTCACCAGATAGACATGCCTACTATAAATAGGCAGTACACACTCACAGAGGTATCTCCTCGATGTTACTCCAATAGTCATAGGTCACCACGCCACATAAGCAGTACAGTGGTGACAAGCTGCTCATAGACGTCAGATTTTTAACTGAAATCTGTACTTCATGAAGCCAGTTTATAATCTGCACATCCTTAATTTCTGAATCTGACAACTGGTGCTTCAGAAGTTCAAAGGCTTGAGTATTTCCCTGTGAATACTTGGGCAGGACTTCTGTCACTTTTCCTCCAAACCTGGTCATGTTTTTTGGTGGAGAACTAAAATAAAAACATGAGATTCGGTCATTCGGTCATTAATTAAAAATTAATGTCCAGGTCATTAATTGAATGCCAAAGCTTCCGATTTCTGAACTTGTGCTCTATCTTATGGGGGGGCTGTAGTGGCACATGGGTGCAATCTATGGCCCAGATGGTGCGTGGGAATCTGGCAATTTTATACAAATCAGTCACTGTGTTCATTCGCTGGACCTCCTGGGAGGGTTTTATAATTTGGTTGGCCATGCGTCTCAGGATTGCAGGGACAACCTGGTGCACACACCTGCTAATGGAGGATTGTGACATCCCAGCCATACCTCCACATGTGCGCTGAAAAGAGCCAGTGGCCAGGAAATGCAGTGTTGCCAGGACTTTCACCAGTGGCTCCACTGCATGTGAGCGTTGTGTGGGGCTGGTAAAGTCATCCTGCAGGGTTCGGGTTATTTCCATGATGGCTTCCCGGTTGAATCGGAAGTTGCGATACACCTCTGCTTCACCCATGGCAAAGACATCTAGGCGTCTGCGGAAGACCCTCTCCTGTGCCCTCCTCCTCTGTTCCCTTCTCCTTCTTTGCACCTCTAAAGTCACTAGTATAGTTATGAGCATGGATGCCCCTGGCATGTTGGCATACAGATTGTAGTCCGGCAAGTGTGTGTGCTCAGCTCTTCCTTAATGGTGTTGCTTTAGCAGACCTTTACACGGCTGGAGCAAAGTTAAGGCTGCTTTTATAAAGTGTAACTTTACTCCTGGAAACTAACAGGTGCGCACAGGGCGTAACCTACGACGCCCAAACTTAATTTTGTGGATCTCCCTCATTTGCATCTTTGCCTATCAAAACAGTGGTGTGTCTAGTGTATTTTGCATGCGAAGAAGCACCGGTGTAATTATTTTAGGTAGGACGGAAAAAAATGGTTTTCAGGCGTATCTCGTTTTGAGGATCAGGCGCAAAGAAACGCGCGGGGCAAATTTCAATTACGCCGCGCATCTCGAGATAAGTCGGCGTAAGTCCTTGGTAAATCTGGCCCATTGTATTGAGCTGCGAATCAGTTTTTCTTGCAAAACCCAAGTCATCTGACAATGCAGATCCATGTCAAACATGATGCCTCACACCTGCCGACACATGAAAGAAAAAAATCTGATGACTCTAACGCAATGATGGCCACTCACCAATTGACAAATCCTTAAGCTGCAATTGGCAAGTTAAGAAAGGGGTAGGAATAGTGGTGATATCTTTGGCCAAATATGACAATAGCCATATTATAACCCACGGCTTTTAGAATACCTGAACAGTCTGGAATCTGTTTGGCTGATTTTTTTTCTGCCCAGATTCTTTGATTTTTCAAACTAACTTTGTCTAGTTGGGTGGTGTTGGCAGAGCAACCCATGGCTCGAATTTTGTCCAGTTTACAGAAATCAGACAAAAATCAAGCCAAGAGTAACAAACTAGAGGTTACATGGCCATAAACAATCATGACCCATGACTGTATGTCAGTAACATACAACACATGAACACTGCATGCAGACATCACAATTTGGATTCCAGAGAAATTTGCCCCTTCTACCATACTCATTATTTGGCTGTTGACTGCTAGAACCTTCTGTTCCTTCATTAACCTCCTTGGCGTTTTTCCCGTGTCTGACACGGGGTAAAAATTTGCTGCTACTATTGTTGATCCCGTGTCAGACACGGGCTCGCCTCGCAGAATCCAGAGACTGTTTACTTACCTTCTCCCTGGATCCAGCGATGCATCCCCGCTGTGTGAGCGAGCGGGTGCTCGCTTGATTCACACAGCGTCCCCGTGTGCCGCCGAGCTCCGTTCCCTGCGACGTTACGTCGCACGGGGACGGAGAACGGCGCCAAATTCAAAAATGTAAACAAACACTTTACATACAGTACAATGTAATCTTATAGATTACAGTACTGTATGTAAAAAATACACACCCCCCATGTCCCTAGTGGTCTGCCCAGTGCCCTGCATGTCATTTTATATAATAAAAACTTTTCTTTCTCCCTGCAAACTGTAGATTGCCCATAGCAACCAAAAGTGTCCCTTTATGGCAAAAATTGTTTTAGAGCAGCTAAAAAACAGCGATAATAAATTATAATCACTTGCAGAATTTAGCGATAGCGATCTGTGGGGAAATTCGTCATAAAAAAAAAAAATTATGACAGCAAAAATTCTGCAACTGAGCAAATTTCAGTGATTTTGATTTGATTACATTATTGAATAATTTTTACTATAATTATATTATTATTTGTTATAATTTTTTATAATTATTTATTATATTATAATTTTTAATAAAAAAAAAAAAAAAAAATCATACCCGGGATGCCTATTAGACTCTTGTTTAGATAGATTTAAGTAAGTACTTACTAAGAATTGCAGGCCTATAATACATAACACCACATTTCCTTGCAAAACAATTGCAACGCTTTTGGTACAAAATTCCAGACAGAATCATAACGCCAGGGAGGTTAAAGCGGAGTTCCCCTGAAAAAAAAATATTAAAAGTCAGCAGCTACAAATACTGCAGCTGCTGACTTTTAATATTAGGACACTTACCTGTCCTGGGCGCCTCGGGTTTGGTTGCTGCCACCGCCATCTTCGGTAAGGGAATCAGGAAGTGAAGCCTTGCGGTGGGGACGAAGACAGCGGGAGGGACGAAGTAGGTGCCGGACGTGGCGTAGGTCACCGTGGTAATCTATGCCCGGAAGTGGGAGCAAATAGCTGTATTACACAGATATCTGCTCCCTCCTCCCCCCTGAAAGGTGCCAAATGTGACACCGGAGGGGGTGAAGGATTCCAAAAAAAGGAAGCTCCATTTTTGAGTGGAACGCTGCTTTAAGGATTTCCCTTTCCTACATCTTTGAGCTCCAACATACCGTTGGAGACTGTGCTTAGGCCTGACACTTGGATTGCCTTTATCCTATTATCCCAATCTCTGCAGGTTTTGAGCTGGCCTGAATACTGCCTAAATCCCTCCATAGGAGAACAGTTCCCTGCAGGCCAGCCTTTCTCTTTAGTCACAGCCCCATTACAATTGAGCTGCCTGGGCCCATACAATTATTCAGTATTTATTATTCTTTTCTGCATATTTGAGTGTTATTATTCATTACTGTCTGCTTGTTATTCTGTATATATCTGATTGCCAAATGTTCAACCCGGTTTTGTGTGCTGTCCCAGGGCTTGGCTGACGTATACTTTATTGCATCCACTGCTTATTTTGTCAATACAGAAAATCTACTGAGTTCAGTTATATTATGTCTGTGGTTCATTTAAAGGGGTATACATTATGTCTAAAACTAGAGTGTCAGAAGGGCTGGGGAGTTCCCAAGGTCAGGGCAGCACAAGAGGACAAACAACATCTAGTGGCCTTTACGAGGGTAGCATTACATAAATATCCAATAAAATATTTTAACCGCTTAATCACCGCCCTATAGCCGAAATACGGCTACAAGGCGATTCCTTAACTCAGGGAGGATGTCCATGGACGTCCTCCCAGACGTCGTCCCAGAGTGTCCGTGACTGCCAGGTTCAGAGGACCCGCCGCATCACAGATCGTGGTAAATTGCCGCTGATAGCGGGCATTTACCACGTGATCGCTCTGTTCAATGACGGAGCGATCACATGTAAACAAACCGGCGTCATTTGATGATGCCGGTTCCTCCCTCCTCTCTCTTTACCGATCGGTACAGTCTGAGAGGGGAGAGCGTGGGTGTCAGCAGCGCTGTGGCTGGATCTGTGACTATTGCAGTCACAGATCCATCCATACCTGCTCAGCCATCCCTACAACCCCCGCCCCAATACTCTGCAATACCCCCTGCGATACCCCCTGCGCCAGTACTCTGCAATACCCTCTGCGCAATACTCTGCAATACCCCCTGCGCAATACTCTGCAATACCCCTGCGCAATACTCTGCAATACCCCTGCGCAATACTCTGCAATACCTCCTGCGCAATACCCCCTGCGCAATACTCTGCAATACCCCCTGCGCAATACTCAGCAATACCCCCTGCGCAATATTCTGAAATACCCCCGCGCAATACTCTGCAATACCCCCCGTGCAATACTCTGCAATACACCCTGCGCAATACTCTGCAATACACCCCGCGCAATACTCTGCAATACACCCCGTGCAATACTCTGCAATACCCCCCGCACCAATACTCTGCAATACCCCCCGCACCAATATTATGCAATACCCCCCCGCACCAATACTCTGCAGAACCCCCGCACAATATTCTGCAATACCCCCCGCACAATACTCTGCAGTACCCCCGCACAATACTCTGCAGTACCCCCACACCAATACTCTGCAGTACCCCCGCACCAATACTCTGCAGTACCCCCGCACCAATACTCTGCAGTACCCCCGCACCAATACTCTGCAGTACCACCGCACCAATACTCTGCAGTACCACCGCACCAATACTCTGCAGTACCCCCACACCAATACTCTGCAGTACCCCCGTACCAATACTCTGGGAAAAAAATGTTTTAACCACTTTCCGCCCGCCAGCCGTCATGACGTCCTTGACTTTGTGCAGGGATATCTAAATAATGCCTGCAGCTACAGATATCATCTTTTTCAGTCGGCGATTCTCTACACCATAAGAACAATCATATCGGCTGTTCCACCTCTTTCGGGAGGCGAAAGGGGATGTCCCCCCTCCCTTCTCCCTCCGATGCTTCTTCTGACTCACCGCTACGATCAAAGCCAGAATCGTTTTTTTTTTTCAGGCTTCCCAGCCTAGAGGTGAGATGTGGGGTCTTATTGACCCCATATCTCACTGTAAATAGGACCTGTCATGCTATATTTATATTACAAGGGATGTTTACATTCCTTGTAATAGGAATAAAAGTGATCAAAACATTTATTTTTGGGGAAAAACGTGTCAAACTAAAATAAATGTTTTTTTTTTTTTTAAAGCGCCCCTGTTCCGTGTGACATGTTGGGTATCTATTGACTCAGCGTAACTTCATCTTTCATATTATGCAAAAACATTGGGCTACCTTTAACCACTTAAGCCCCGGACCAATATGCTGCTAAATGCCCAAAGGCGTTTTTACAATTCGGCAATTGCGCAGTCGTGCGACGTGGCTTCCAAACAAAATTGGCGTCCTTTTTTTCCCCACAAATAGAGCTTTCTTTTGGTGGTATTTGATCACCTCTGCGGTTTTTATTTGTTGCGCTATAAACAAAAATAGAGCGACAATTTTGAAAAAAATGCAATATTTTTTACTTTTTGCTATAATAAATATCCCCCAAAAACATATATAATTTTTTTCCCTCAGTTTAGGCCCATACGTATTCTTCTACCTATTTTTGGTTAAAAAAAATCGCAATAAGCATTTATCGATTGGTTTGCGCAAAAATTTATAGTGTTTACAAAATAGGGGATAGTTTTATTGCATTTTTTTTATTATTATTATTTTACTATTAATGGCGCCGATCAACAATTTTTTTTCGTGACCGCGACATTATGGCGGACACTTCGGACAATTTTGACACATTTTTGGGACCATTGTCATTTTCACAGCAAAAAATGCATTTAAATTGCATTGTGAATAGAAAGTGATGAGCGCAGAATTTAAACTAAAAGGGAGCGAGCAGCGCTCCTGGAGTGCTAATAATTAACATGTGCTTTGGCAACCAAAAAACTTGCAAAACAAAGTCCAGGATGGTGAGTCCGCTCACCGTAGGTTTAGCACATGAATAAATGTGAAAGAAATGAAGCTCTCATTGTGAATTAAATAAAAACTGGGATCAGTTTAAGTTTAATATAGAAATTCACTTACAAAAAGACAACAGGTAAAAAACGCCAACAACGGCACTTCCGGTCAGACGGTCGAGGTGTCACGTCACTTCCGGTTAACCTTACGCGTTGCGTCACGTCACGTGACTTCATCAGAGGTTACCAAGGGCCTATCGGATGGAGCAGAAATGAGCTTGCGGCCATTTTCGATCTTCCGTCGAAAACGGATGTACCGCTAAGGTCATTTTTGAACAGGGAATTAGTGATGTTAATATGGATTCTTGAAGGTGACTATGGACCAACAGCACACAGGAGTACATAGCAGAAAAATAAGAGTGAACTAGCTTTAATGCTTGCAAAAAAACAAACTTGCGGCCGTTTTCGATCAACCGTCGAACCGGAAGTGTCGATCCGGCCATTTTCGAAAAGGGAAACAAATGCTGTTTGCATTGGATTTGCCAGGGCTAACTCGGGCACACATTGCATGTAGGAATAACTAAACATTACATTGCCATTGCTGCTCTACTTCTATAGTGGCAAACCTTAAGCTGTTGGAATATACCTTACAATTACATATTTTTAGACATAATTAACAATATTACATTTCGAAGACTGACCTATACAGTTCTTTAGGAGGGGGGTCATACAGTGTACAACCATTTCGTGAAATCAGGTTATGTTTCCCCAGTTAAAATGATTCCCACCTTTTTATGTCCAGGACACAAGGGTTTGTTTCCTTGTTTAAATTGTTTGCAATGTACAGCAACGAGGAGAGTTTTAACCATCCCTAGAGGGGATATGGAATACCCTTTAACCATTATGTAACATGATAGTTAATTTATGTTATATACATTATTGAGTTTCAGGCAGTCTGTTATGTGGGAGAGACCAAACAGATACTTACAGACTGCATCGGGAGATATAAATATGCAATTAGGGACAAACAAGTTCAATTACTTTCAGTCCGATATTTTATTCATATGTGGTCATATGTGGTCACACGGTCTCTACTTCTTTTGAATTCCCAAAACAAGTAGAGGTGAAGATAGGGAACAAATTTTAAGGAGGTAAATGGATACATATTTTGAAGGCTTTCCAGCTGTGGGAGCTTAATGTAAATTTCAATCTACATTTATTTTTGGGATTCATTTTCTTATATATTTTTGTGAATATGGAAGCAATTTGTATTATGTTACTGAAAATTTATGTATACATATCAATATAAGAATATGTCTTCTGTATTTGTTCTGTGACATGAAAAATGTAGGAGCAGTATATTAAAGTGGAACTTTAGGCTGGGTTCACACCATCCCCGCATCCGTCTCACAGCCGGGGGCCGGTGCTTGCTGGTTCGCCGTTTCAGGTCCGATTTAAGACCAAATTTTGGTCTGTATTCAGACCTGAAAACGGACAAAAAGACGGACACGTTTTTTCGGCAAAACGCACCAGACCTGCTGGGGAGATATGTGAAGCAGCGAATCCATAGAGAGACGGTCACATTCTCCTGCTAAGCAAATTGAATGCAGGGAAACACATATAGGTGTGAAAATTAAATCCCCTATTATAACTAGTATAACTATGTAAATAATAAAAAAAATAAGTACCTATACTGTTTAACCACTTAATCCCCGGACCATATTGCTGCCCAATGACCAGAGCACTTTTTGTGATTCGGCACTGCGTCGCTTTACCTGACTATTGCGCGGTCGTGTGATGTGGCTCCCAGACAAAATAAGAGGGACTATTTTGAAAAAAAAAAAATATTTTTTACTTTTTGCTGTAATAAATATCCTCCAAAAATATATAAAAAAACATTTTTTTTACTCAGTTTAGACCGATACGTATTCTTCTACAAATTTTTCGAAAAAACAATCGCAATAAGCGTTTACTGATTGGTTTGCGTAAAAGTTATAGCGTTTACAAAATAGGGGGTAGTTTTATGGCATTTTAATAAATGTTTCCTTTTTTTCTTTTTTACTATTAATGGTGGCGATCAGCGTTTTTTTTTTTTAGTACTGCGACATTATGGCGGACACTTCAGACACTTTTAAACATTTTTGCGACCATTGGCATTTTTTTTGCGATCAATGCAATAAAAATGCATTGGATTACTATAAAAATGCCATTGGCAGTGAAGGGGTTAACACTAGGGGGCGGGGAAGGGGTTAAGTATGTTCCTGGGTTCTTTCCTGTTCTAACTGTATGGGGGGGTGGACTCACTAGGGGAAATCACTGATCTTCTGTTCATACATTGTATGAACAGAAGATCAGCGTTTCCCCCGCTGACAGGACAGGGAGCTGTGTGTTTCTCTACCTGATGATCGATGCTTGCCAGAGGTCATCGAATACCTTGCACCAATCGATCGGCTATGTGTAATCACAGTGGAAGTGAGTGAATGGCGGAACACAAGCACTTCCCCTACCCAAGACGGGTTCAAACATGTATATGTATGCGATCAAGCGCACAGGACCTAAAGCGGTTAAAGTCCAATAATACACTGTCTCGCCCTGCGCTGCACATGCCCAGTTGTTCTCTATTTTCTGGCACTGCAGAAAATCAGAGCCATTATAGGCCGATCTGCTGACAACTGAAGGATTTACAAGGGGCTCTGGGCTTAAGCAAAATGACAGCCTTCGGCAAAGAAGAAACATGAACAATGTTGGAGGCAATTTCAAGCACACACTTGTTTTAGTACCATAATTATTAATGTGTAATGAATGCTCCTTACTACTTATCAAGTTGTTATGGGTAAAATTCATCCTTAACAGTTAAAGCCAGTAAGGTGGTGTCAGTTTCGGTTAACACAGATTTAAGATAAGGAATACAAGATGATGAGCATTGGACAACAGGCTTGAGCTAACTAGACCAAAAACTGCTGCCAGTTTGTATCTTTTGAAACTTTAAGGCCTTGTACACACGATCAAATGTGTCTGTTCAAATCGGTCGGACCGACCGATTTGAACAGATCTGTCTGCTGGCATTTTGGTTTGATCGCGTGTACACACAAGCAAACCAAAATCCCCACCAGCAGACAGCGCGCTGACGTGTCGGTGACGTGGCGGTGGCGTTGACGCCGCCACGTCACCGCACCAAGAAGGAAAACACTTCCGTGCATGCGTCGAAACCATTCGGGCACGTGTGTGAGAAGACATGTCTGCTGGTTAGCGTACTAACCAGCAGACATGTCGGGCGGACTGGTTCCCAGCTGACAGATTTCAAAGCATGCTTTGAAATCTGTCGGGTGGCCAAATCCGTCTGTTTGCCCGTACACACGATCAAATCTGTCTGCTGAAACGGTCTAGCAGACCATTTCCAGCAGACAGATTTGATCGTGCGTACGAGGCCTAAAAGTTTATTATTCCTGATGGATTAAAGGGGTTGTAAAGACAAAAATATTTCCTCTTAAATTAAAGTCTGTCAGTAGCTAATAAAGTAAAAAGTAATGTTTTGCATTATAACTAGTTTGATACCTGTTGAAATCGAGCTGTTTTATTCACCTCCATCACTCATGAATCGTTATTCTCACTGACTTCCTGGTTTGCGGTGCGCATTCGCCTAATGGGAACTACAGTTCCCATTAGGCTTAGCCTCCATGCCTGATAGGAATAAGAGAGCATCTTCTCTGTAGTCATAGGGAGGGGGTGAGCACATTCTGCTTTCCACCATGTAAAATGGCTCAGATGCTGGTGGAAAGCAAGAAGAGGAGAGACAGGAAATGGCATTTTCAAACCTGGATTACTGTATTTTGGAGGTCAAAAGGAAAAACGAGGCAAGTGATATTTAAATGCTCTAGCTTACAGCAATCAATTGATCTAATAAAAAATGTACCTTTAGTGTTCCTTTAATATAAATGACAAGTTCTGCAGCTAATTTGTATTATTTTGTATGCGGGAACTGTGGACAGATTCTATATAACAGCCCCCTGTCAATGAAATGAGTGTATATATATATATATATAGTAAAAAAAGCAAGTGTAGCGCTAAAAGTGAAATCACTCCACGTGTGACGTGAGTGTTGGGGGCAGGGACAAAAGTGTCCAACTTTCCACTGGAA
Organism: Rana kukunoris; assembly: GCA_029574335.1. Lineage (NCBI taxonomy): Eukaryota > Metazoa > Chordata > Amphibia > Anura > Ranidae > Rana > Rana kukunoris. The sequence continues at coordinate 171,344,916 of CM056052.1, forward strand.
GTGTCCCTTATTCAAAAAGGAAAAAATTAAATAACAAAGGTGTGTGTATATATAAGAAGGCCAGTATGGTGGCCTGAGTTTATGGGAGGAGCCCGGAGGGTATTTAAGCAGCCCACTCACACATGCTCTTTGTCGGTTCAGTGTGCAGTACTACACGTCACTGGGCCGACTCTTCCCAGCTCACCTCATGTCCGTGAGTCTGCGCATTCAATCGCATTCGACATCGCAAGTGCATTGCGGCTTCTCCGTTCATGGTCTTCGACGGCGGTTCCCGCTTACTGTCGCAGGTTGTATTCAAACCTTTTGTATCATGTGCAAACTTGCAATTCGTTATGCTTCCTATGCTGCATTTCTTTTGTAAAAATCTGCCTCTGAGTTATTGTTGCTAATGTTCTAACATCTTAGTTACAAGCTTGGTACATTTGTAACTTCCTCCTGCCAAACAAACTATGTATTTGTATATTCAGTGTACATGCTGTCTCATTCATTTGGAGATTAGCATATATTCTTTGTATGGGTTCTTTGGCAGATTGAGGTGGTAATTGAACTCACCTGCTGCCTTGTCTGCACTTGATTAGCCTGGGGGGATGGGTGGCTGGTAGGTGTTCGGTTTCACAGCAAGGAGTAGCATACACTCTACAATCAATTCACAGCAGATTTGTTCAACACTCCTTACTTCCGATTCGTATCGGATTTGTTTCATGCATTTTACAACCGTTTTTGTATCAGTCATTTCTCTTTAGAACCGTTCAGATAGATTGCATACTTTCCACCATTGCCATTCTATGTTTACCCCATGCTGTGCATTTTAGTTTCCGCAGCGGAACTTACGAATTGTTTGTACACGATTCTTCTCTCTCCTTTATTTACCAAAGTTATTGCCTGTGCGTCATGCATGGCGCCACACCACACCACGCCACACTCTTCGGATGTGTTGCACATCCACTCCAGTCCAAGTAAACCCAGTTGCATGTTCACTGTCCCAGGTAGAATTCGTTAGCTTGTTTGTCATGTCGAAATTCGTGGCCACTCATGGTGTCACCTGCATCATATGTTCAGTTCCCACAGTGGAGCTTATAAAATATTCGTACGCACTTCTCGTGTTCTATTTTCTACACCAAACCTTGTTTTGCCCCATGCACGGCATCACGCTACACCTTCCCGACATGTTTCACTCCAGCCACAGTCCGCCGCAAACTCACTTGCATGGCCCACTGTCGCAAGTAAGAATGTTATTACATTCTTTATGTCCTATCAATTTGCTACCATTCGTTGTCTCCCATATCGTTCATTAGTGGTCCCTATGGAACCACGATTCAAACAGGCGTTGTCCTTCTACCTTATACTGCTTGCTTAAGGTACAAACAAACCAGGTGTTTCTATTCTTTCTCAGTAACCCAATTCTTATTGATTGAGACCTTGCAACCATGCAAATCATCTCAGCAGCCTGACACCCTTGTTAAGACCCTTGCAACACATGACCTTTACAAAACGCAAAATAAAAAAAAAAAATATATATATAAAAACGCAAAAAAAAAAAAACGCAAAAAAATAATAATAATAAAAAAAAAACGCAAAAAAAAAAAAAACCTTTGCCACCACGCAATCTCAGCCCCTTGGCAACCTGACACCTGTTGAGACCGTTGCAACCACGCAAAATCGTCTCAGCAGCCTGACACCCTTGTTGAGACCCTTGCAAACGCAATATCGTCCCAGCAGCCCTCACACTCATTGAGATCCTTGCAACCACGCAAAATCATCTCAGCAGCCTGACACCCTTGTTAAGACCCTTGCAACACATGACCTTTACAAAACGCAAAAAAAAAATAAAATAAAAATAAATATAAAAACGCAAAAAAAAAAAAAAAAAAAAATGCAGAAAAATAAATAAATAAAATAAAACCTTGCAACCACGCAAAATCAGCAGCCTGACACCCTTGTTAGACTCTTGCAACACATGACCTTTACAAGACGCAAAATAAAAAAATAAATAAATATAAAGACACAAAAAAAAAAAAACGCAAAAAAAAAAAAAAAACCTTTGCCACCACGCAATCTCAGCCCCCCAGCAACCTGACACCTGTTGAGACCATTTGCAACCACGCAAAGTCGTCTCAGCAGCCTGACACCCTTGTTGAGACCCTTGCAAACGCAATATCGTCTCAGCAGCCCTCACACTCATTGAGATCCTTGCAACCACGCAAAATCAGCAGCCTGACACCCTTGTTAGACCCTTGCAACACATGACCTTTACAAGACGCAAAATAAAAAATAAATATAAAAACGCAAAAAAAAAAACGCAAAAAAAAAAAAAAAAAAAACCTTTGCCACCACGCAATCTCAGCCCCTCGGCAACCTGACACCTTTTGAGACAGTTGCAACCACGCAAAATCGTCTCAACAGCCTGACACCCTTGTTGAGACCCTTGCAAACGCAATATCGTCTCAGCAGCCCTCACACTCATTGACATCCTTGCAACCACTCGTATATCGTCTCAGCAGCCTGACACCCTTAAGACCCTTGCAACACATGACCCTTACAAAAGGCAAAAAAAAAATATATATATATATATAAAAACGCAAAAAAAAAGGAAAATTAAACAAAGTGCGAAAAAAAAAAAAAAATATATTTTTTTGCCACCACACAATCTCGGCCCAGCAACCTGACACCTGTTTAGACCATTGCAACCAAGAAAATCGTCTCAGCAGCCTGACACCCTTGTTGAGACCCTTGCAAACGCAATACCGTCTCAGCAGACCCACACTCATAGAGACACTTGAAACCACACAAAATCATCTCAGCAGCCTGACACCCTTGTTAAGACCCTTGCAACACAAGGCCCTTACAAAAACGCAAAGAAAAATATATATATAAAAAAAAAAACCTGCAAAAAAAAAAAAACGTTGCCACCACGCAATCTCGGCCCAGCAACCTGACACCTGTTGAGACCATTGCAACCACGCAAAATCGTCTCAGCAGCCCTACATTCATCAAGGCCCTTGCAACCACGCAAAACCGCCTCAGCAGCTTGACACCCTTGTTGAGACCCTTGCAAACGCAATACCGTCTCAGCAGCCCCACATTCATCAAGGCCCTTGCAACCACGCAATACCGTCTTGGCAGCCTCACACCATTGTTGAGACCCTTGCAATTGCAATACCGTCTCAGCAGCCCCACACTCATCGAGAGCCTTGCAACCACGCAATACCATCTCGAGCAACCTCCCACTCATCAAAGACCTTTGTGACCACGCAGTCTCGCCCCAGCAACATGGCATTCATTGAGACCCTTGCAGCCAGAAAAATGGGTGTTTTTCAGCCACCCCTGATCTCTCCTCTATGTTATCTTACCAGTACGTCTACACAGGATCCCCAATCACTCCTCTATGTTATCTTATCAGTACATGTACACAGGATCATTTATAGTAATTTCTAGGCAGTTGAGTTCAGAAACCTTCTCGAAAAAAAAAAAAAAATTGGGTTCAGACGGCATTCGAAACGCCGATGCCTGTAACAGCTTGTACACACAGCCACATGTGTTTACCAGCGTTTCATTTACAGTCGTTTTTATATAAAAAAAAAAAAAAGGGGAATATTGTCTCAGCAACTTGACACTCATTTGAGACCCTTGCAAAATGTAATATCATCTCAGCTACCTCACACTCGTCTAGACCTTTGCAACCACACAATCTTGTCTCAGCAACCTAACGCCCGTTCAGACCTTTGCAGCCATACAAAGTCGTCTTAGCAAACTGACACTCATTTGACACCATTGCAAACGCAATATCGTCTCAGCAACCTGACACCCGTTCAGACCTTTGCAGCCATACATAGTTATCTCAGCAGCCCGACACTCACTTGAGACCATTGCAAACGCAACATCGTCTCAGCAACCCCTCACTTGTTGAGACCCGTGCAACCACACAAGGCCATCTCAAAACAAACCTCATAATCGAGTCCTTTGCAACCACGCAATATTGTCTCAGCAAACCAGACTGAGACCCTTGCAACCACACAATATTGTCTGCAGCAGTATAAAACACTTTGCAGCACGCACCTACGTGCAAACCCGAATACAAACTAAACTTGCAAACACACCTCAGTGACAATCAGCCAAACAAACACACAGTGGCACCCAGTTGGCCATTCATCTTTAGTGACACATGGGCCACTCATCTTTTCCCTGTCTTTTTCCCTGCAATTAGTTCAGGTTTCCATCCAGCACCAGTGAGTGCACGTTGGTCTGCGAGTGCACGTTGGTCTGCGAGTGCACGTTGGTCAGCGAGTGCACGTTGGTCAGCGGGTGCACGTTGGTCAGCGGGTGCACGTTGGTCAGCGGGTGCACGTTGGTCAGCGGGTGCACGTTGGTCAGCGGGTGCACGTTGGTCAGCGAGTGCACGTTGGTCAGTGAGTGCACGTATATCATCTTGTTGAGCACCTGTGTATTGTCTTGATTTTCTCACACCAATGCAAGATCCAGTTCAAGTTCTTAAACTAGACCAAGCATCAGTAGCAGACTTAGCTATGTGGGACAACTTCCCCACCTGATAGAACAGCATTTCAATCTTCATCCCGGCAGTGTCAGCCGAGCCACCACAGGCTTTTGCGTGCATTTTTCGTCCGCCACTGGTTCTCCAAACCTTGGCCCCCAGAAATTCTCTTAAATTTCTGCTTCACCCAGTCTTCATCACGTCTCGTGCTGTACCCCATTGTGGCAGCTGCCCAGGTTTGGGGCCACACTTGAACTGGACAGACAGTGTTCTTCACCACAGACAATCAGGCCACAGCCGACTTCATCAATTAAGGTAGATCAAGCCTCTCCCCATCACGTCCTTCCTGCGCAGGCTCGCGCAGCTGTCACTCCGTCACCAGTTTAATATCTTCTGTAGTCATATTCCAGGCAAATGCAAAATCGCAGCTGATGCTCTGTCCCATTCTAACCTTATTTGTTTTTCCAGCAAGAGCCTGGAGCTGACCCAATAACCATCCCTGTCCCACCCTGGTCATTGCTGACGATGGACTGAAGTAGCATCTCACCAACTCAACCCAGCTTATTATCCACTCCTTGGCACGCAACACACTGAAGGCCTAATACACTGCTTGGAATACTAACTGCTAATTTTTGGCCACTTGCCTCGGAGCAGCAATAGGCAACGTTAGACACGTCCTAGCCTTCATATCGTATTGCCACACGCAGCTGACCCTTTCTCACAATACTATCACGCCATATCTAGATGGCGTCCAGCATTTCCTGTCCCTGCAGGACCCCAGTAAACTGTCAGTATTCTCGAGCCCATGCAGTCAAGTCCCTCCTACAGAGCATACAGAAGCACCAACCTGTAGTCAGTAGCAAGCGCCTAACTTTCAAGAGTGCCCTCTTTAGGCACATGTCTGAAATCCTTACTCGTTCCCCATTTAGGGCCTTGCCCAGCATAGTCATCCTAGCAGCCATCTACCAGGCCTTCTACGATTCCCTAGGACCTAGTGAATTTACAATCAGTGGCTCCGGCAGTCAGACACTGCTCCGACGCCACCCGACTCGTTTTCGAACCCCTACACTCTCAGTCTGCAAACGCAACAAACCAGCCCCGGGGGTTGACATCAACCTGTTTCAGACTAACAATGCCTGACGCCCAGTGACGGTGCTCGACCGACTACTGCTCCATCTACCCAGCCAATCTGATTGTAGCTCGTTGCTACCCTTTCTAAACCAGCTTCCAGAGTGGCAGCCAGTTTGTCAAGCATGTCAGAATCCTAAGCAACTTGGGCTTCAAATCCCAGTCTGTTCTCAGGACATTCTTTCCGAATTAGAGCAGCCTCAACTGCCTCACAACAGGGAGTACCAGACCACGTAATCAAGACACCAGGCTGATGGGAAGTCTCCTTGTTTTGCCACATACATCCCAAATCCTCAGGAAGAAATGGCACAAGCCTTTACCAAGCTGGCTCAATAAATACAAGAAATCAATATAAGCTATTTCCCTATCTGAGTCTTTTGCCCCCTTTTCTTGGCATACTGACCAGACCACCAAGGCACACTTCAGGTCTATTTATGTTGTAAGTCTTGTCGCGTGTTTATGTGATCCACATCACTCTCGGTCAGAGGGCCACGACCATAAATAAGAAGGCCAGTATGGTGGCCTGAGTTTATGGGAGGAGCCCGGAGGGTATTTAAGCAGCCCACTCACACATGCTCTTTGTCGGTTCAGTGTGCAGTACTACACGTCACTGGGCCGACTCTTCCCAGCTCACCTCATGTCCGTGAGTCTGCGCATTCAATCGCATTCGACACCCTCCCGCCCTTCCCTTTTTCAGGGCACTTCTCAGCATATCCTTCTTCAATTAACTACCCATTACTTACTTTGGGTATGCCCCCTTTTCTTGGCATACTGACCAGACCACCAAGGCACACTTCAGGTCTATTTATGTTGTAAGTCTTGTCGCGTGTTTATGTGATCCACATCACTCTCGGTCAGAGGGCCACGACCATAAATATATATATATATATATATATATATATATATATATCACTACAGGTGATAATCATCCTAACCACACAAAAATTTGAACATATGCGTGATCATAAATATGCATAAAGTGTGAACCAGGGCCACAGGTTTGTTCAAGCTTGGGCCAGAAAAAAGTGTTACTCTGCAATCACAATAATAACATTCCAAATAAATAAAATATATGAAACAAATATATAAAAAATAACCCAATGTGTAGGGTTGCGAGCAAAGATAAGTCCTCTGGACATACAGCACTTGTTATAGTCCTAAAGGCCACAGAGATTAAATGTGGATCAAAGAGATGGCAATCATGGGAAGAAGAAGATGTACGTCCTCACAATCTGTGGATCGTGTTGATGTCACTTTCTCTCTCAGTGAACACAGTTGAATTCATATACTTCAGAGAATGAAAACCAAAATCGCGGCAATAGTAAAAAGATAAAATACCCTTACCAGATTCTGTGGACCCGTGACTCACCGTACGGTGGAGGGTCTCAAAGGCATGGACAGATTGAAGGCTGTCTTCCCTTTATTCTCTGTGTGATGTCATCAGCGGACTTTCCAGATCTGAGAGGCTTCCAAAAGGTTCCAAATAGTGCTCGCAATCCAGGGTGTAAAGCTATCACCCCAGTAGAAGTCTAAAGGAGACGAAACCGGTCGGGTACGCTGGGTTCACCCCCAATTTCTTGCACACTCCTTGTTTACACACTCCTACCCATTCCATTGGGATAGTAGAGCGATTGTGCATTTACCTTCTGTGTTGTAGAGCTTTATTGTGACCTGTTCTTTTTAATTTTTTGGATTGGAGTGAGATACATTGCAGTGGGAATGCCTATTTAAGAAATTTTTAATTAAAGTTTGTTACTTTTTTACACTATGATAGCTTTTTCTCCCTTTTTTTGGGCATGTTAACCCATTGATTGGTCACATCACTCTTTGGGTCCGCAGAGATATTATTTTACACCCTGGATTGCGAGCACTATTTGGAACCTTTTGGAAGCCTCTCATATCTGGAAAGTCTGCTGATGACATCACACAGAGAATAAAGGGAAGACAGCCTTCAATCTGTCCATGCCTTTGAGACCCTCCACCGTACGGTGAGTCACGGGTCCACAGAATCTGGTAAGGGTATTTTATCTTTTTCCTATTGCCGAGATTTTGGTTTTCATTCTCTGAAGTATATGAATTCAACTGTGTTCACTGAGGCCGTGTACACACGGCAGAGAACCTCGACGGGCAGAACACATCGTTCCGCCCGTCGAGGTTCTCTGCCGGCCCTACACATTGGGTTATTTTTTATATATTTGTTTCATATATTTTATTTATTTGGAATGTTATTATTGTGATTGCAGAGTAACACTTTTTTCTGGCCCAAGCTTGAACAAACCTGTGGCCCTGGTTCACACTTTATGCATATTTATGATCACGCATATGTTCACATTTTTGTGTGGTTAGGATGATTATCACCTGTAGTGATATATATATATATACACCTTTGTTATTTTATTTTTTCCTTTTTGAATAAGGGACACTTCCAGTGGAAAGTTGGACACTTTTGTCCCTGCCCCCAACACTCACGTCACACGTGGAGTGATTTCACTTTTGGCGCTACACTTGCTTTTTTTACACTATTTACAACTTTCTTTGTTGTGTTGGCTGCCTACTCTTTAGAATAGGGCTTTGCGCAATATTTATACACATACGTATATAGATATAGGGCCAGATTCAGGTAGATGGGCAAATCTTTATTTTGGAGTAACTTTTCTCATTTACGTTACTCCGCCGAAACACAGCACTTGTTCCTAAAGTTGCGGCGGCGTAGCGAAAATGAGCCGGCAGAATTCAAATTAAGCAGGTAGGGGGCGTGTATTATTTAAACTAGGCGCGATCCCGCGGCGAACGTACTGCGCATGCGTCGACTGTCAGTGCGCATGCTCCAAATTCTGTCAGTGAACGTCAATGACGTCAATCCCTATTCACGGACGTTTTACGCAAACGACTCGAAAAATGTTAATTTCGACGCGATGACGACGGCCATACTTAACATAGGATACTCCACTAGGGGGCTGTTTTTTCTTTACGCCGCGTAACCCTTACGGAAACGTCGGAAAGTCACTGCGTCGGGCCCGAATACGATCGTGAATTGCCAATTCTCGCTGATTAACATATTATCGGCGTTAATCAGCGGGAACGCCCCGAGCGCCATTTTTAAAATTGCAGTTCCGATACGACGGCGAAATACAATTACGCCGCTCGTATAGGAACTCCAACCCGGCGTTTCTTGTTTTCTGCTTACTGAAAACAGAAACGCCGGGTCAAAGTGAGAGTTAGGCTGGAGTATCACTGATACTCCAGAGTAACTCTACCTGAATCTGGCCCATACAGTATATTTACATTCTACACCCCACAATACCTGTGTACTTACTGATTCCTGATACATGCCAAAAAAAAAACATAGCAAACAGCAAAGTCACCTTTTAAAAACCACTTGACCACCGGGCCTATTTTGGCACTTCTCTCCTAAAAAAAACGCATTTTTTGTTGCTAGAAAATTAATCAGAAGCCCCAAACATTATGGGCCAGATTCAGGTAGATGAGAGCATCTTTGCTCCAGAGTAACGCTTCTCATTTACGTTACTCTGACGACCCTTTCAGCGCAAGTACTGTTATTCACATAGCAGTTGCGCGTAAACTTGCGCCAGAGTAACGATAATGCGCTGGCGTAACCCGGCGCAAGTGGAAGTGGGTGTGATCATATGTAAATGATGGGCGGAGTCCAGCGCAGAGGCTTACGTTCAGCGCATCAACCACGGAGCATGCGCAGTCAGTGAGGCTCCACTCGCCCCCTTTGTGCGCATGCTCACAACTTCCGTCGGCACTACTTCATGGGAAACGTCAGCGCAATGCCTTCCATTGGGCGTTTAAATGCGCCCGTAGAAGCGCCATTCCGGCACTAAAGTATATCCTGCTCCCCCTCCCCGCAGTGATGTTACTTTTGTTCTGAGATGGCTGCTCCCGTTCCCCGCAAACACACAGGAGAAAGCTGAACTCTAAAGGCCAGGAGCTGTCAGCCGTCATCTCGGCTATGGAGACCTATGATGTCTTCCTCCATGGCTGTAAAATTTGACAGACAAGCATGGACAGAGGTGTTGTCCTGCAAGTGGGGGTGCTCAGCTAGCTCTTATCGTCGGTAACGCTGCTGTAGCTGCTCTCCTGCTGACCTGTGACCATCTGGAGTAAAGATAAAGCAGCCTTTTGTAGAAATAACTTTGCGCCGGACGGACGAGATACGCGCGGCGCATGTAGCCAGCGTATGGTGCTAATCCGTTCGTGAATTGGGAAAAATCCCTCATTTGCATATTTGCAGGGGAAATCAATAGGCGCGACTGATGCGCCAAGCGAAATTAAGCGCTGACGATACTCTGGCGTCGGAACGTTCCGCCGGTCGCAAATGGCCCGTTATTGGGCGCATCTAGTTTGGTGGGTACGGGCACATAGAAACGACGGCGCATCTTCACAGTTACGCGGCGCATATCGAAATACTCCAGCGCAAGTGTTGCTGAATCTGGCCCTATATATTTATTTTTAGCAGACAGCCTAGGAAATAAAATGGCGGTCATTGCAACGTTTCATGAATTAAAAAATAACAAAACAGTAAAGTTAGCCCAATTTTTTTGTATAATGTGAAAGATGATGTTACGCCGAGTAAATAGATACCTAACATGTCATGCTTTAAAATTGCGCACAAACTTCGGTACTTAAAAATCTCCATAGGCGACGCTTTAAAATTTCTTACAGGTTACCATTTTCGAGTTACAGAGGAGGTCTAGTGCTAGAATTGTTGCACACGCTCTAACAGCGTTTACATATGTGGGCGGGAATTGCATGTGTGTTCGCTTCTGCGCGCGAGCTACCGGGGATGGGGGCGTTAAAAAAAAAAAAAAAATTATTTTTATTTTACTTAATTTTTTTATTTTTACACTTTTATTTTTTGATTTTTTGATCACTTTTATTCCTATTACAAGGAATGTAAACATCCCTTGTAATATAATGTTAGAGTTTGAGAGAGCAGGACGCTCTCAAACGAGTCGGCTCTCTCCCAGGGATAGCACAGATTAGGCTGCTAGGCAGGCAGGCTCCTGCAAACCCCTTGCTGCATGTTACAATCTGCAGCCCCTAGGACCAGCTCCTTCCTCCCCTTGGACTCCCTCTTCTCCAGGTAGGACCCTGTCTTTTTTAGGGTACTCTACCTCTACCTCCACTGCAACCGTTGGCGGCCGTCCTTGTCAGGACAAGCCGCTACATCTTACGGCTCTCCCCCTCTCCTCTACCCCTCATCCCCACCCACACCGCCATCCACAATCAAGGCACCCCCCCCCCCCCGCCGCCTCTCTGGCTCAGTTCTGCGGCTTCTCCCCGATCCCGCCGGCATCCGCGCCGGCCTGCTCACATTCGCGGCCGCCGCGGCTTAGGAAAGACCGCGGCTTCAGCCGCGGCCTAGCGGCGCGCCGCTCCTACGCCCAGGAAATAACCTGTAAACAGCCCAAAATACCCCCCCTACCCCTGGAGGATCCCATCCACCCCCCAGTGAACCATCCAGTTCACCATAGCCATCCATCCACCCAGCTGACAGCCCCCCAGGATATGCCCTGTGTCTTGGTCGGTGGCCATCTTGGTACACCCCAGAAACAGAGACACCTCTCACCCCCCCCCTTCCTCCTTCACAACCAATACTGCTTGATCCAGGGTTCTTGTCCGATCGCCTCCCAGGGATCAGGAAGTAATTTTTTTCCCTGGCCTCCGTACATTGGCTCAGCACGGCCAGGTTTTTTTTTGCCTTCCTCTGGACCAAGCTGGGAGAGAGGATTCAATGAATCCCCCCTCCATCGCCATTTAAACATCATAGCCCCCCCCCCCCCCGATGACTGCAACTATGGCTCTTTTGCAATATTCTGCAGAAACCATTTGGGGTCTGAGGCGATTCGCCACAGTCTTACCAGCCGTCACCAAAAAGGCCTTAAAATTAGAGCAACTATTGAGAACCGATCAACGATCGACTATCAAGAGATTTACCCCAGCTTAAGCACATATCATGTGCTCTGATCAACACAAGATCGGCAGTAAAACACCGATCAGAAATCCATGATTTCATTCTACAATATGATTTAGACTGCCTTTTTATTACAGAAAGCTGGCTCACAGCCGACTGTAACACCATTCTAGGAGAACTGGTGCCAGAAAACGACTGCATTATAACGGAAAACAGAATAGGACAAAGAGGTGGAGGCCTGGCGGTGATCCACAGGATTCATCTTGCGATCACCAAACCATTCCTTCAAAATCTTCTTCCATTTATGGAAACCCTTACCCTGCAACTGCAAGCAAACCCCCAGGAGACCGTCCACATTCTTCTCTGCTATAGGCCACCTGGGCCAAAATCGCAGCTACTCACATCATTGACAGAGTTTATCTCCACTTATACCCTTAACAGCAAACACCTTTTGCTGCTCGGGGACTTCAATCTCTGGGCGAACTCCTCTCAGGATCCTGTTGCCGACGCCTGTATTGACCACCTGGAAGGATTAGGGCTACAGCAACTAGTATGTGGGCCCACACATGTTTCAGGTCACACGCTTGACTTAATTTTCAGACAAAATCTGAAAATAAGCATTATGGAAAATGAACCATTGCCATGGACAGATCACCATGCAATTAAATTCATAATTCCCAAAATCCCCCCATTGATAAAAACACCCAAGCCGGTGACAATACACTGGACTAGATCTCATAAGAAGCTCCATTCGGAACTCTTCAAATCTACATTGGGAAATAAAATAAAAATAATCCAACCACTTTTAACAGCCTCAGAAACACTGGATGCCATAAATGCAGCCCTACTACAGTCAGCCGACTTAGTAGCACCGAAACGCAAAACCCGCATCCAGAAAAACAAGTCCGGCTGGTTCAACAACCAACTGTCACTACTGAAGCAAGAGCGCAGAAGGGCGGAAGCCACCTGGAAAAGAAGCGCTTCAGAGGAGAACCTCATCATCTACAAGGAATTAACAAGAAAATACCATAAAGAAATCTTTAAAGCCAAGAAACATCATTTTTCTGTGGCTATCAACAGCGCTTTAAATCGCCCCCGCGAACTCTTCAAGTTGGTCACTCAGACCATGAACCCAGGTTGCCTGGAAGTCCCCAATTTAGATACCCAAAAATTTTGCGATGAACTATCGGATTTCTTCATTAATAAAATTGAGGGAATCCGGGAAAGCATTCGGCAAATTCAATACCCCTCTCAACCCCTGCCCCAACCAACCACATAACATCCACAGAAACCATCGACAATCAACGATGTTCACTCTGGAACCCATCTCCATCGATGCCACTAAAAATATCATCGGTACTTTGCGAAACAGCACAGCGCCTAATGATATTATCCCCACTAAACTGCTAAAGGAATGTGCCGACAACTTGGCACCACCTATCACGCAGCTTATAAACCAGTCATTTAAGGAAGGCATAGTGCCCTCCCTGCTGAAAGAGGGCACAATCAAGCCCGACTTGAAAAAGCCTACCCTGGATCCCAAGGACCCAGCTCACAGCCGTCCCATAACAGGCCTTAACGTTCTCTCCAAGGTAATGGAAAAAGTAGTGGTAAAACAGCTACAACAGCATCTGGATACCCAAAACCTACTTGATCCATTTCAATCAGGCTTCCGTCCCGGACACGGAACGGAAACAGCAATACTCAAAATATGGGATGACGCCCTCGAGGCCGCAGACGAAGGAGAATCCTCTCTCCTGGTTCTGCTGAACCTAAGCGCAGCTTTTGACACGGTAGACCACAAACTTTTATTGACTCGGCTGGTTGAGGTAGCCAGAGTCGCAGAAGGTGATCTACCATGGTTTTCCTCCTTTGTGGAAAAATGATCACAAACAGTGAATTTGGGACCTTTCACCTCTGAAAAACGCACGGTGTCATGTGGAGTCCCTCAAGCATCCCCTTTGTCACCAGTGCTCTTCAACATCTATCTTCGCCCTCTCTTTGAAATTATCAGTAGCCAAGATCTACTTTATCACTCATATGCAGACGACACGCAACTGTATCTTCGCATCTGCAACAAAAAGGATCATCATCTCAGCTTAGAGAAATGTCTCTCTTTGATAGAAAACTGGATGACTAAGGCCTCGTACACACGATTAAATGTGTCTGTTCAAATCGGTCGTGCCGACCGATTTGAACAGATCTGTCTGCTGGGATTTTGGTTTGCTCGCGTGTACACACGAGCAAACCAAAATCCCCGCCAGCAGACAGCGCGCTGACGTGGCGGTGACGTGGCGGTGGCGTTGACGCCGCCACGTCACCACACCAGGAAGTAAAACACTTCCGCGCATGCGTCAAAACCATTCGGCGCGTGTGCGAGAAGACATGTCTGCTGGTTAGCATACTAACTAGCAGACATGTCGGGCGGACGGTTTCCCAGCCAACAGATTTCAAAGCATGCTTTGAAATCTGTCGGGTGGCCAAATCTGTCGGCTCGCCCGTACACACGGGCGAATCTGTCTGCTGGGACGGTCGGGCCGACCGTTTCCAGCAGATAGATTTGATCGTGTGTACGCGGCCTAAGAGTTATCTTAAACGCAACAGTTCCAAAACAGAACTTCTTCTGTTTCACGCCAGTCGCAAGAGTCAACTGGCAACTACTTGGAAACCCCCGCCCATTTTGGGCCAGATCATCACCCCTAGCTCCAAAGTCAAAAGTCTCGGTGTCATCTTCGACACCTACATGACTATGGACGCACAAATAGGGTCAGTAGTCAGCGGATCTCACCATCTGCTGCGCCTACTACGCAGACTTACTCCATTTATTCCCAAAGAAGACGTAGCAGTCGTGGTAGGAACAATTGTAAACTCCAGATTGGACTATGCAAATGCCCTTTACCTCGGACTCCCAAAGTACCAAATCGCTCGTCTGCAAGTCGTTGAAAATACGGCCGCCAGACTTGTGACTGGGAAAAATCCCTGGGAATCCATCTCACCTTCACTGAGATCCCTTCATTGGTTGCCAGTAAAGGACAGAATTGCTTTCAAAGCACTCTGTCTGACACATAAGTGCATCATGGGAAGGCCCCGCAATATCTATGCGAAAAGATAGAAGCCCACAATTCCAATCGCGTTTTGCGATCCACCGACCAAAATCTGGTCAAGGTACCCAAAGCCAGATACAAGTCCAAAGGAGAAAAAAGGTTTGCTTTCCAAGGTCCCAGACTATGGAACGCTTTACCAACCAGCATTCGGTTGGAGGAAAACCACCTGACCTTCAGAAGACAGATTAAAACTCTACTCTTTTGATGTCAAGAGAGACAGAAACAACAAGCGCCCAGAGGCGATTTGGTTCGCATGTGCCGCGCTATATAAGTTTTTCATTCATTCATTCATAAATCACTGTGACAGGTCTTATTTATGGAGAGATGTGGGGTCAATAAGACCCCACATCTCTCCTCCAGGCTTACAAGCATGAAATCGGCAAAAAATCATTCACCATCTGGTCACCAGTCATCTCTATGCTTCCCCAGCCAGCGCCGGCCGATTCGCTCTCTGGGCCCCCGATGACACGGGAGAGCCAGGAGAAGCACCGGATGGCGGATGTCGGCGGATGGCGGCGGGAGGGGGGATGTCCCCTCCCGCTGCATATAAGAACGATCAAGAGGTGGAACTGTCGCTTTGATTGTTCTTA
The DNA here is from genome assembly GCA_029574335.1 of Rana kukunoris. Lineage (NCBI taxonomy): Eukaryota > Metazoa > Chordata > Amphibia > Anura > Ranidae > Rana > Rana kukunoris. The sequence goes on from CM056052.1 coordinate 171,360,168, forward strand.
TTGTGCACAGAATCGCCGGCTGAAGATGGTGATATCTGAATGATGAGTGTAGCTTAAGGTGACCAGATTTTTAAAATGAAATCCCGGGACATATTTTTTCTTTACTAGTAATGGCAACAATCAGCGACTCTTTGCCCATTGCCCCCGCCTCACAGCCTCTCGAGTCTAACTCTTCAGGCCCCAGCTTCTACTGGATGGGGAGCGGAGGATGATCACTCCGCCAGGGAAGGCAAGGTGATAGGCAGGTGGCTGGCTAGGATTTAACATGAGAGCGAAGCTGAATGGGCATGCGCCCGAAACTGAAGAAATATTCCCTCCGCTCCAACCAGCACATGATCGTCAGAAAGGTGCACAGATAATGGGAAAAATACAACCCCCCCCCCTATGCTAGTAGGGGGGGGTGTAATTCCATTTTTTTTTTATTTTAATTCTGCACTGACTGTCTTTGAAATTTCCCCTGTCCCCTATTAAATCCAAACTGGGGACAAAACCAGGGACAGACTTGGTCCGGGGACATTGTCCTCCATCAGGGGACTGTCCCCTGAAAATGGGGATGTCTGGTCACCCTACTGTAGCTGCAGGCATCATTCAGATATCACTGCACAAGGTCGAGGACGTATTTTGTCGTACAGCGGTGGTAAAGTGGTTAAATACCGAGCTGAGCGAAAGTCTGATGACAGCTCTGGATGCTAAAGGCCCCTGAATCAGAAGGGCAAATAGCATGATAGTGCCTAAATGGTTTTTGCTCCACAGAATGGAAATGAGCATTGCTTGCACTTCTGAGAAAGGTCTCTTAACCTGCTTGATTTACTGCTGTACCAATCTGCAGCAATACCACAGCTTCAAAGTCCTCTCATATACCTGAGATCACTGCCCAGGGCAGCTAAATTGTTCATGGATAGTTGAAAGATAACATGTACTTTACCAATACAGGGCAAAGTAACAGGTTCACTGTCAAATTCTCCTTCCCAGCTGCATATATTCACCTTTCCTCAGCTCCCCTGCTGCCCTAATTAACCACCTTGAGTGAGAATGCCCTGTGTAAGCTTAGATTTACACCAGTTGGTTCTTAGCCAGGACTATGGACTCTTTTCAGGCTCTTTCACACAGGCAATGAAAATAAGGAGTTGGGCCATGTTTCTTTCTGCTTCCTGACTGCCTATTAACAACACTGCAGTGCTGGATGAACGTCCAGGCTGTACTACAGTAGGTCTCTGGTGCTTGCCAATTTACCAGAAGGAATAGCGGTGCTAGTACTGGCCCTCTGCTCCATACGAGGGACCTGCGGTTCTTGTACCTCATCAATAGGATGAACATCGGGATCGGGTACGCCTGACAGGGACCTCACCTTCGTCGTCAGAGCTATCTGACATGGAGCCGCTGTCTTCTATGGGGTTGTATTCTGAGCCTGAATCTGACAGGATTGTGACCTCCTCTTCACTATCTGTCATGCTCAGAATCTTGTAGGCCTCTTTACTTGTGTACCTTGGATTTGCCATTTTGGGCTCTAAATTTAGTAGTCCAACTAGAAAGATTCACAGGTAAAAAAGCACCTGACTGTCAGCGACTGTTTCAAATGCTACCAAAAAAAACAGTTTGCGATCGCAGGGATCAGGCCTGACTCTGCGAATGCTGCAGTTATGTGTTTAGTGTCTTGTAAGTAACAGTGATCGATCGATACTGCACTTGGGTGGGTTGGGCTGGCAGATAATATACCACTAAGGGAGGTGTATGCTTTGCACGTAGGTGTTAGCGCTACTGGCACTAACCTGACGCTGCCTGGGACAACGCAGAACCCTATCTGACACTAAACCTAATTGATATCACCCACCGGGCGATCAGGGGGTTAAACCATTATAGGGTTATTTACGGCAGGTGCCCTGATGGTATAACAGCAAAGTAACTAACCAGCGTCACCCCGTAACACGTATACGGTGATCACTGGTGAAAGGGTTAACTAGGGGCAATCAGGGGGTTAAAACCTTTATTAGATAATATAATACTGAAGTAATATTGTTCATTTGCACTTTATTTGCATTTGTTTACATGCACTAAGGGGATTGTTTATGTACACATGAACATTGGTTATATATTAATTATTTATATTAGATAAATTTGAGTAAGCGCCACTTCACCTCCTCTTTAATAACATCAAGAAAAGTGTAGTGTATCTATGTAAGAGTGTCAAGCCGCGTACACGCGGCAGAGAACCTCGACGGGCAGAACACATCGTTCCGCCCGTCGAGGTTCTCTGCCGGCCGTCAGATTCGGCGACCCGCCCATCGGGAATGGCAACCAGCCATTCATCCCGACGGGCCGTCGAGCAAATAGAGAACATGCTCTCTAATTCGGCTCGACGGCATTCCCGACGGGATGCTCGCCGAGAGCGTACACACGGCCGAGGTTCTCGGCAGAATGCGGCTCCCAGCGAGGTTCTCGCTGGTTTCTGCCGAGAACCTCGGCCGTGTGTACGCCTCCTCAGAACTGCAGAAAATCTGTCCCTCACCACCAAACATAGTAAGGAGGTGTTCTGTAGTTTATTGATTAGGGCAGGAACATTGCTTAGGATTTTAGTGCAGCACAAGCAGAGTGCACTTAAAGTTTGGAGCTTGATAGATTTTTGGCAAGAGCAATGGCTATTATTCTGTATTTGCTATACAGTCCCAAAATAACTATTTGGAGGCCAATTCCACAATTACAAATATTTTGGGCTATGGGTCCATATAGCGAAAAATGGATGTCAAAATAATCAGTAGGGGAAATAATAAAAGTAAAATAATCTAACGAGGTGCAAGTTCATGGCTCTCCCACCCCAGCGCCCCCCATCCATAAACCATCAGGCGCAGACACAACTGGAGACCTTCCCAGAGTACACTAGGGTAAATGACCGTCGCCCCTGCGCCGAAGCCACATGTATCCAACCGGAACATATAAGTAACTCAGCAGTCGATCGAGTTAGGTGGCACCCCGGGAGAGAGGGGAGGGGCAACAGCCCCCATGCCGGGCAGGGGGGGGGTCCATCTCTAGTCCCCCACCCCCGCGCATCCACCCAAGCCGACCAGACCTTATCGTACTTAACAGGGCACTGCCTACTCTCATACGTAAGTTTATACAGGGGGCAAACCTGAGTCCACCGCCTTCCTCCAGGAACCAACGGTGGGAGGTCCCACCGACTTCCACCGTAGCAGTATCTCCCTCCTAGCATAAAACAGTGAGAATGTAATACATAGCTTAGTATATCTGTCTCCCTCGACCTCACCCAAATGACTCAGAAGGAGCACCATGGGATCCAGCGGCACCCTGGTCCCTCTTATGTCGCTAAGCCTCTCTGCTACCCCCGCCCAGTACGGCCAAAGCTTCGGGCAGTCCTAGACCATGTGCCAAAAGGTACCCACCCCTACCCCACACCTGGACAGTTCGGATCCAGATGTGGGTATATGCTGGCCATTCTATGGGTGGTGAAGTAGGCCCTTTGTAGGAACTTGAGCTGGAGCAATCTGTCTTTAGCTGCTATCATGGACGGGATGTAGGTGGAGACACATTCTTCCCATTCCTCCTCCCCCAAAGCTGGAATGCCCCCCCTCTATTTATCCATTATCCGGGTGAGTGTAACATCATGGCCCACCGTCAGATACATATACAGAGTGAAAAAGGGCTTCCCCATTGCGCTCGACGTCAACAGTCGCTTGATTGAGTCAGGTTCCAGGGTCAGTGTGTCCGGGAATTGGGCCCTCATCGCATGCCTCAGCTGGTAGTATTTAAACTCGAGGGAGTTAGGGAGGGAGTACTGTCGTCTCAGCTCTTGAAAGGGCTTGATCCTACCGTTTGCTATGACATGTTCAAGGGTGGTAATCCCGCGTCTGGCCCACTGTGAGGGTTCAGGCAGGTCGCAGAGGTGGGGCAGGGTGGGATTACCCCACAATGGGGTATGTGGAGAGATACAATTTGGTTTAGAGTAAATGGCTCTGGCCACCCGTCACACTCTAATAATCGTCTTCATTGGCGCCGTCAAAGGGTGAGGGGCACCAGGACCACTATATACCAGACTAGTCAATGCAGCATATGACCCCAGTATGGCCGCCTCAAGTCTCACCGCCGGGTTCTGTCTGGGCTGGGAGAACCACCAGAGCACCGTAACTAAGACAGCCGCCCAGTAATACAAAAGAAAATTTGGGAGAGTCAGCCCACCCCCCGATAAGGGGTGATATAGTATCTGCCTCGCCACCCTGGGAGGCCTCCCGGCCCATATGAAAGAAGTCAGCACCCCCTCCAGTCGTCTAAAGAAGGATCTGGGAATGTGGGAAGGGGTATTACGAAAGAAATATAAGAACTTATGGAGGAACACCATTTTGAGCAGGTTCACTCTCCCAACTGGGGTCAGTGGGAGGGTGCGCCAGGCCGTGTATTTGACCGCAAGATGCGAAAGGAGAGGCTGTACGTTCCCCTCGATATATTCCTGTGTGGTGTTACTAATTTGAATGCCTAGATATGTGACGTCGCCCACCCACTGGAGGGGGGTTCCAGTATCTACCCTCGGAAGCAAGGGGTGCAATGGGAAGAGAACGGACTTACCCCAGTTTATGCGGATTCCTGAGAACCGGCCGAATTCCTCAAATAGGTTAAGTGCTCTCCGTAGCGACTGAGTGGCATCTGCCAGATAGAGTAGGGTGTCGTCCGCATAAAGGGACACCTTCTCCTCTATATCCCCCACCGCTATACCCCTGACCCCGGCCTCAGCCCTCAGGGCAATGGCGATAGCAGACAGCCCTGGTGGGTCCCCCGGCCCAGGGGGAAAGTATCTGAGAGGAGGCCATTCGTGCGGACCCTGGCCCTGGGGTTAGCGTAGAGCATCCCCAACCATGCCAGAAAATTTGACCCAAACCAAAACAGCCCAAGGACACCCCACAAGAACTCCCACTCCACCAAGTCAAAGGCTTTTTCAGCGTCTAGGGACACCGCTACCCCCGCCGACTCCGGCTGTGCCCTGTCCATATGCGTGAAAAGCCTTCTAATATTAATGTCTGTTCCCCTCCCTGGCATGAACCCCGTTTGGTCTGGATGTACCAAAGCTGTTATGACTGTGTTTAGTCTCCTGGCCAGGACCTTGTTTCCATGACAACCAGGCCAATAGCTTCCCGGATCTCTCCCCCTGCTCGAATATACGCTGCGATTGGGCGAGTTAACGTTTCTGGGTGAGAGAGGTGTGAATACGCACCACCTCTCCAGTCAGGGACTGAAGTACGTCATAGTCACAGGGATCCCTGTAACGGACATATTGCGCTTCCTGCAAGGCTGCCCTCCCCTCTGCTCCCGCCAAGTCAGCCCTCCTCTCCCTCCGGACCCTAGCTATAATTGATTGATACCGACCCCGCGTGTAGGGGGTCCACTCTGGGACATCCTGTCCATGCTCTGGTCCGGGACCATGTTAAAGTCTCCCATTATGACCAAGTTATCACTAGCAAACTCAGCTATTTCCGAGGTGACCCGATGTAGAAGAGAGATCGATGCAGGAGGGGGCAGATACACCCCTGCTACAACCAACCTCATGGACCGGATCTGTGCATGCATTATTAAATACCTGCCATCCGAGTCAAGTACCAAGTTGAGCAGCCTAAAGGGGAGGGACTTGTGCACCAGAATGCTGACTCCCCTGGCAAAGTTTGAATATGTGGAATGATAATGATGTCCAATTCAAGTTTTTTTCAGGGCCAGCGTTCTACTACCCACCAAGTGGGTCTCTTGGAGGATACAGATATGTGGGCTGTGGGCCCTAATGAATTGAAATACCAGCGTCGGAGAATTTAGACCCCTAGTGTTCCATGATAGTATGTTAAGGGCTGACATAGTGAATTATCGCAGGATGAAAAGGGCGCCCACCCCCTGAGACCGCTCTCTTGACTAGGAAGGGACAGCCAAAACATATACCTGACACTGACTTACGTAATGCATATTCAGAACCTACTTGCAAGACACTTTTTTGGAGAAAACTAAAATAAAACACAAGCCATAAACCATCCCAAACGCGGGAACCCTCCCCTCCCCCCACCCCACCCAACCCCTTAAAACTGAAGCAGGTATCCATCCCAAAACCAAAAATCAGCTTGCCGGCTGAAAAGGGGGGTCCTGTGCAAGAGCCGCTCCCAACCCCTCACAAGTTCAGTGGGGTTAAGGAGTGAGTTGCGCTATGTCCTCCTAGCTGTAGCATCCGCCGGGATATATCTCAGACTGTCGGGAACCAAAAAAAAAAAAAATCAACAATTCAAAAATGTATATGTAAATGAGGATTCCCTCCAGTAAGAACGGGGAAAAAGTAAACCATCAACTCGGAAGGGTTGCAGGCCTATCTATTAGATCCTTTGGGTGACAGGAAGCTGCAGCTTCAGAAGTCTCCTGGTTCATCTAACCAGGGGCACCATAATAATGTCCCACACGTGGGGAGTACCTGGGACCCTGTGAAGGCAGCCACAGCATCAACGGGCACAACGGTTGCAACAGACGCTGCGGGCGCACAGCAAAACAGATGAGTGGTGTAGTGCTCGCCAGGCGAGTCCAAGCAGGGGGCCCAGTGCATATTAAAGGTCGTCAGTGAGTACTCACGCCTCAAGCACTTGAATGATGATCACGAGGCAGGGACTCCAGCCAGGCAGAAGCCTATTTTAGAGAAGTGAAGAATCGGGTTGTCTCACCATCCTGGACCCTCAGGCGGGCTGGAAAGAGAACGCTGTAACAGATGTTGCGAGCCCTCAACGCTGCCTTCACATGATCAAACGATTTCCTTAATTTCTGCATTTCTATAGAGTAGTCGGGGAAGATCATCAATCTGTTGTTCTGGAACCTCAAATCCCCCACCGCCCTAGATGCACGAAGGACCTCGTCTCTGTCCCGGAAATTGAGGAGTTTGAGGATAAGCGTGCGGGGAGGAGCACCCGGAGGGCTAGGCCTGGGTGGGATCCTATGAGCCCATTCCAATGCGTAGTGAGGGGACAGGCGTGCATCAGGCAAAAGGTTGCGTAGCATGTCCTCCACAAAGCACGTCGGATTGTTGCCCTCCGCGCCCTCCGCCAGGCCAACTATGCGCAGGTTATTGCGTCTATTTCTGTTCTCAGTATCTTCAGCTCTATACTCCAGGGCCTTAACCTTAGCTTGAAGCGAGTGGAGTGCCGCACTGTGTTCTGCGACTCTATCCTCTGCATTGCTGACTCTCTGTTCAGTCTCTGTCATCCTGGACCTGAGCTTATCCATGTCCTGCCTGATAAGGCCAACATCCATTTGCACTGCCTCTATTTTAGCAGTGAGTGTGGATTGGCACATGGCTATGGCCTCCATAACATCTGCCAGCCAAGGGGGCCTCTCTCCCTTGGCCTCCATCGGGCCTGTCTGTGACGCCCTGGGCTGGCTGCGAGTGGCCTGAGGGGTAGCCAGGGGGTCCGGTGTCAGCTGGGGGGACTCTGGGAGAAGAGGGAACTTGTATTTTTTCCCCTTACCACCTGTTGCTCCTGACCGGCCGCATCTAATTTAGGTGTCTCTGCGACCGCTGTGGGGGCCTCCAAACGCCCCGGCCCCGTGCTCCGAGTGAGGGTCAAAGTCCAGAGAAGCGCTGGTGACAGGCAGGCGTGGAGGGGGAAAACAGAGTCCAGCAGGCAGCACTCCAGGTCACACACAACAGTAGCACCCCCCAGGTGTGGAGACACCAAGGCCACAGCTCCCAGTGAGGGGGGAGCCGGGTCAGGGGAGAGGCCGAGGCAGCTATCAGTCCTCCTGGGGAGCCCCCCAGTGAATGCTCCGCCGTTGGAGCCGCCTGTGTGCTGGGCGGGACCGTGACGCCGGAGGTCCGCGAGTGAAAATCGAGGCTGCGGCTTCGTTAAGGCCTAGTCCAAGTCCCGTAAGTAGGGGCAGGGGCGGGCAGGGAGCACACCCATGACAACCCCCTGGATTTGGATCAGTGACCGAGGATGTCAGGTCTCCCTCACCTGTGTGCTGGGCGGGATCGCTGTGCCGGGGGTCCGTGAGTGAAAATCGAGGCCGCGACTTCGTTGAGGCCTAGTGCAGGTCCTGTGGGGAAGGGGTAGGAACGGGGGAGGTGAGTACACCCGCGGTGGTCCCCAGAGCCGGAACGGTGACCAAGGATGTCGGGTCCCCCTCGCCAGAGCAGGATGGGATCGCTGGATGCCCGGAACAGACCTAATCCACTCGCCACCTGTGGGGGGCCAGGCCGGACCGGGAGAAGACTGTACGGCTCACACCTCAGCAGAGCCAAAGAGGCAGGATACACCGACCAGCTCCCCAGATCCACAACGCTGCAAGGTGTCGCTGGCAGTCAGCAGGGCAGCAATCTTGCTCCAACAGCTCGGATGTTGGAACGGATGCCGGCGGAGCTCAGAGGTTAGCTTCTGCTCACAGCGCCATCTTGGACACGCCCCCCCACTTACAAAGCTTTACTGGTGCCCATGGTGTACAGTCCCTAAATCTTCAAAACAAAATGTAGACAACATTGCTAGATAGACTACCACAAAAAAGCTAAAAAAATCAATGAAAGAAAAGATTGCTATAGAGCCAACATTAGTGTGAACCTAAGCTAAAGCGTATAGAGGAATAGAAAACCTAACCCTCAAAACTCTCGTAAGAGTTTTCCTTTTATGTTGGATAATGTGTATCTAATCCAAGGAAAGCCCATCTCAAGATGACGCTGTTTAGCAATAAACATACACTGGGGTGAAGCAACTAAATGTCATGGTCACTTAGTGGCCCTGTTCCTCATTCCAGCACCCAGGTGTTGGCTGTTGCTTTTTCTCTCTGTCTGTGTTTACCTAGTGACTGATTGATCTGGTCAGTCATCCGATATAAGAAAACTGAACACTCTATCCATCGCTTGTGATAGAGACAGAGACCTGCATTGTTCTGATTCTAATTTCCCTGTGTATGACACTTATCAGATATTGGACCACCCCAGAACTCCGCCTGCCCTTTTACCTGAAACAGATACTAGATTATCCCCTGAACTCAGCCTGCCTTTACCTGAACTGTCTTTAAACCATGCTGTATACTAACTGCAAGTACCGTATTTATCAGGGTATTGCGCGCTGATGTGGACCTGTAAAAAAAAAAATTGTACTTTTAGTACTTACCGTTTTGGTGTCTTGCGCGGCATCCATCGTCCGGTCCGGCGTCTGTCTTCGGCTTCTGTGGTGTCCTCCCGGCTTCTCCAGTGCTCCGGCGAGTCGAATCCCTGCTTCCCGCGCTCAGTTTGAACGCCTCCGCCGACATATACCGAGTGCAGTACACTCGGGTACATTCGGCCAGGCTCGGCTTCACTCGTGCTCACACTCTGTGATGTTTATGCGTGAGCACGAGTGAAGCCGAGCCTGGCCGATTGTACCCGAGTGTACTGCACTCGATATATCACGACGGCTCAGTTCAAACTGAGCACGGGAAGCGGCTATCCTGCGTATATCGTGCACCCACGATTTTGTGCGCGGTATACGCCGATAAATACGGTAATTTGTTGTTTTCTCTGTTCACGTCTGCCCGGGTGTGCTGACCAGACACTATAGCATTGTGTTTAAGTCCTGGGGACAACCAAGTACCGGTAGGCCTGCTTGCCTTAAGGGAAACTATAGGTGAAGCGCACAGTAGCCAGCTATAGTTTCTTTTTTTGAATCAAAAATGTTTTTATTGCTCACACAACATACAAATAATATTAGAACGACATTGTACATTCTGCATGCAAACAGGCACGACATCAAGATTACGATCAAACAACAGATGTACTTCCCCAACACATAGTACACAATCATTATACCATCAAGCTCCCTCGTGGCCAGGTCTGGGACCCTACACGTTGTTCCATGCCCCTACATCCCCCCAAGTAGCCTTGCTTGGACTAGCTCCAAGGGGCTTAACCCCGGCGTTGCCAGCCATGGGTCCCATAGTTTAAGGAATTTTCCTGCGCTCTCCCTGTGCTGGTAAATATACTTTTCCATCAACAGTTTTTTACCCATATGCTGTATCCATGCTTTAACCGAAGGGGGCTTCCTCGATTTCCAATGTATGAGGATGAGTTTTTTCGCTTGAAACAAGGCCCTGGCAAACGCCACTCTAGTGACTTCCTCCGCTATCGCCCCCTCCAAAACGCCCAACAGGCAGCAGAGTGGGTCCAACGTAACATTGGTCTGGAACACAGAATTTAGGGTTGCCAGGACCTCCGACCAATATCTGTGCAGCTTGGGGCAACGCCAGATCAGGTGGACCAGATCTCCCTGGGCCGCCCTGCACCGTCCACACATCGGGTCCGGGGCCCGGCCCATTCTAAAGAGTCTAACCGGAGTGTAATGCACCCTAAGTAAGATGTAGAGTTGGGATACCCGTTGTGACACATTTAATGAGCAGGCATTCACAGCCTGTAGGGCTTCCTCCCATATTTCCCCCCCAATAGGCCCCAAATCTGTCTCCCACTGTTCCGCCACCCTCATAGGATGCCCCTCCAGGAATGATGAAAGGATCATGTTGTAACATTGCGAGATCATGCCTTTGGTAGCCCGCGCGTGACACAATGCGCGGAACACCGGTGTGGGGGACTGAACCCACTCAACCGCTGCCCCCTGAGCCCTTACTGAATGCTGCGAAAGTAGGTAGTAGAACCGCATAGTGTGTGGCAGGTTGAACCGTGTTTGCAGCTCACTGAAGGGGAGGAGAGCCCCCCCCCCAAAGACATGTTTAAGATGTGTGACCCCAAAGGAGCTCCACCTATGCCCCTGCTCCACCTTTGCCAGCTCCTCATAGGAGTCGTTCCCCCAAATAGGGCTAAACTCTGTGAACCCTGTCACATTTTGGAGCTGCTTAGCCTTATTCCACACCTTCTGAACAAGAGCATATGTGGGCATACGGTTATTGGGTTTTTGGAATTTGCGGGCTTCCAGCCCCTCCGGTACCGTAGCTGCCCCCGATCCCCGTAGCATCAGTTTAGCCGCCGAGGCCTCGGGCTGCACCCCCGTGGCCCCAATCAAGTGTTGGAGTTGAGCCGCCAAGTAATATATCCAAGGATTGGGTAAAGCCAGCCCTCCCCCCTCTTTCGGGCGCTGCAGCTGTTCTAATTTAATCCTGGGGGTTTTGGTGTGCCACAACAACTGTCTGAAAAGGGAGTTGACTACTCTGAATATTTTAAGGGTAATTACCATGGGTGAGTTATGCAGGAGATAGAGCAATTGAGGCATCAATATCATTTTGATAAGGTTGGTTTTACCTGCCAGGGACATTTTTAGTTTACTCCAAATTTGGATTTTATCTCTGAATTTAGACAGTAGGGGGTACACATTCAATTTACAGAAATCCGTTACTATGGGGGATATCCAGACCCCCAGATATTTAAAAGATGGCACTACAGGCACGGGACATGCAGGACCACCCCCTACCGCGGGCACCCCGTCTAGAAACATCAGGGCCGACTTGGTCCAGTTAATTGTAAGACCCGAAAAGCGGCCAAAGTCCGTGATAATGGCCATGACCTGTTGCAGGGATCCCTCCGTGTCCTCCAAGAAGAGAAGCATGTCGTCGGCGTACAACATGATTTTCTCGTGAATGTCGCCATATCTGAACCGCCTCACAGCCCCTCACCAGGACCGCAAGAGGCTCGATAGCCAAGGCAAAGAGCAGGGGGGACAGGGGGCACCCCTGCCTGGTCCCCCTGCCCAGAGCAAAAGCATGGGACCTCCTATCCGCCATACGAATGGCCGCCTGAGGCGTAGCATACAGGAGCCAGATCCATCTCAGGACCCTAGGGCCGAAGCCAAATTTAGTCAGCACCGCCCAGAGGTACCGCCAACCGACACTGTCGAAGGCCTTATTGGCATCAAGCGACAACAGTGCCCTATTGCCAACGGAATCCGAGGGGGTCTGCATATTCAGGTATAATCGCCGGAGGTTCGTCGCTGTGGATTTACGTGGCATGAATCCTGCCTGGTCGGAATGTATGATGGACAGAATAATTTTGTTCACGCGCAGGGCCAGTACTTTCGCTAGTATTTTGACGTCACTCTGCAAGAGAGAGATAGGCCTATACGACCCGGGATCTAGGGGATCCTTGCCCGCCTTTAGCAATAAGATGATGTTCGACCTCGTCATGGATGGAGGCAGGACCCCCGAGTCAAGCGAGGCGTTAAACACCTCGAGTAACTTGGGTAGTATCACCCCCCCCATATTGAGTATACACCTCCATGGGCAATCCGTCATCCCCCGGGGCTTTACATGTGGGGAAAGAGGCTACCGCCTCTCCCAACTCCTCCAGGGTCAGCGGCTTCTCCATCTCTATCCTTGCCCCATCATTCAAGGTCGGGAGAGCTACCGCATCCATATAGCGCTGCAACTCCCCGTCCGTGAAATCATCCCGTGACCTGTACAGTTCGGAGTAAAAAGCAGCCAGTTCTGTCAGAATCAGCTCCGGTTCATTCACCAGCCGACCCTGCACATCCCGGATCGCTCCTATGGCAGGGGACAACTGCTGCGACCGGGCAATCCTGGCTAGCAAGCGGCCCGTCTTCTCCCCCTCCTCATAGTAAGCCTGCTGGGTAAAAAAACGCTTTTTCTCCGCGGCGGAGGATCTCAGCCGGTCCAAGGAGTCCTGGGCCGACATCCATTCCTCCCTCGCGGACTCCGAGGGGTCAACAACATACGTCGGCTCTAATTGTTTCACCTGATTTTCCACCCGCTCTAGGAGAGCAGCCGAGTTGTGTTTTATGGACGCAATCTCCTCAATAAACGTACCCCGCAAACATGCCTTGAAAGCATCCCAGCCCAGAGCCCGATCCACCCCCGCCCAGTTTTCTGAGAAGTATTGTTCTATCTGGCGTGCGACACGTTCATGGGAGGTAAACAGCCTCAACCAGAAGGCGTTTAATTTCCAAGGGGCTCTGGGCAAGGAGGCCACCGGGCGGGTGACCAGGTGAGCCACCAGCGGAGAATGATCAGAGACCCCCCGCGGGAGGTACTCCACTTTGGGAACCACATGGAGAATCTGAGGGGACCCTACACACAAATCTATACGGGACAGCGAACCATGCGTCTTAGAGAAGCATGAAAACTGCTTGGTCAGAGGGAATCTCGCTCTCCAAATATCCAGCCACCCCACCTCCCCCAGCAGTCTGCTCAGAGCTGTCCCCCTGCTCCCCTGGGGTATCCTGGCTGGCGGGTGTCTATCCTCCCTCGGATCCATACAGGCATTAAAGTCCCCCATGACCATTACAGGGACATCTGGCTTGTTGCCCAGATAGGACAGCAGGAGCTGAATCACCTCCCTCGAGAATGAGGGGGGGATATATACAAAAGCTAGTACCATAGACACCGTAAATAATTTGCAATATAAAAAAACATATCTACCGAGCGTGTCAACCACTGCATCTATTTCCTGGTAGGCCAAGGATCCATGAACCAACACACTCACCCCCCTTGAATATGAGGTGTGAGTGGAATGATAGGCCTTGCCCACCCAGGAAAATCCCAGACACCCAACTGTGTCCTTAGTCAGGTGGGTTTCTTGTAACCCCACAATAGCAGGAAGAAATTTTTTCAAACCAGCCCTTATCATAGTTCGTTTCAATGGGTCACGCACACCGCGTACATTCCAAGTCACTATCGGGGTGGTGGCCATGGCTGAATTAAAGAATAATTACTGTCCGAGGCTCGAGGCCTCCGGGTCATTACCAGTGGGCAAGGCCCTAGCCAGGACCGATTCGGGCCCAGTAAGCACCAGCGCAGCAAGTGATGTAGTTCTGTGAGCAGTGCATCAAAAATAGTTAACAAAAAATAACAACTAAACATACGTGTCCACCCCTCGGCCCCGCCCGGGGCAGAGGTCGGCCTCCTCCACGATCTCCCACTGCATGGACTCAGCAATACCCTTGTGCCAACAGGGCACCAAACAGCAAAAGTTGACTCCCCCAGCCGGGGGTTTTCGTATGCATCACATAGCCCACATATGCAGGCCCCCCCCTGTAGCATAAAATCCAGAGGGGGTGTAATTCAGCTTCCGAAGCTCTTAAGGAACGCTAACAAAACATTATCAGGTAAAGTTCCGGCTTGCAGGTAAAAACTTTAACTCGCCTGCGACGAACATAGCGGCGATGTAGGAGCACCTTCAGGGCCTCAATCACCCCTGTCTTCCTCTCGATGTCTCCTCAGGTCCTGTTCATTGTGATCCAGCCACCTTGCGGCCTCCGCAGCAGACTCAAAGAACGTAGCTTGGCCTCTCACCGTGACCCGCAGCTTAGCTGGAAACAGCATTGCATATTTAACTTGAATCCTCTGTAAGCGCTTTTTAACTTCCACAAACTTGGCTCTCTGGCGCTGCACCTCTGCTGAGAAGTCCGGTAGAATGACACTCTGGCTCCATTGTAGTGTACCGTTCCCCTTTCCCTGGCCAGCCTCAGGATGGTTTCCCTGTCCCGATAGTTCAGGAGTCTGGCAAGCATGGATCTGGGGGGGCTGCCAGGGGGAAGGGGTCTGGGAGGCGTGCGGTGCGCCCGCTCTACCGCAAACAGCGTGGAGAATGCCTCTTTGCCAAACGTGTCTTGGAGCCAGGACTCAATAAATGTAGTGGGGTCCCTACCTTCCACCTTCTCGGGGAGGCCCACTATGCGGACATTATTCCTTCTCAGACGGTTCTCGATGTCGTCTGTTTTCGCGGTGGCCTGCGCGGACTGCTGCATTGCAGACCTGGTATCTCTGGTGAGGGGTGGGAGTGCGTCCTCTATCTCACTGATACGGCCCTCCACAGCCGTGGTCCTCTCCCTGATCTTCTGGAGGTCATGGCGCATGAGGGACACTGTCTCAGTTAACTCCCCAAACTGTACCTTCAGGCCATCCACCGAGGCAGTGACCGAGGTCGTGCACTTCTGCACCGCCCGCAAGATTTCACTAAGTGTGGGCTGTGGGGCATCTTCCTGCAATTCCTCAAATATGTCCTGCACATTGTCCGAGGAGCTCTCGAGAGGCAGCGTGTCATCCATGGCAGAATCGCCATTTTGGCCCTGCACTCTCTGTGCCCATGTCAGCTGCGTGGGAGCCGGGGAGCTAGTAGGACCTTGCAGCCTTTGAGTGTAATAGAGCATGTCCTTGGGGGGTTCTTTCCCCTGCTGCTTAGTCTTGGATGTCTTAGCTCCAGCCTCCGGGTGTTTTTCAGACCCGCACGCTGCCTTCTGCTGCTGAGAGGCCCCAGCGCCATCTTGGACGTCCATGGCCGACTCGGCCGCTGCTCCCTTCTCAGGTTTACGGGTCATCCGGACCCTCGTCGATCGTCCGGTCACCCACCGCTAGGGTCTATGAAGCGTGCTGTCTCAGGTAGACCGATCGCCTACCGCGGTATTTGCCGGGAACAGGATCGTTGTAGGATCAGTAGCGGGAGCTCCGTGAAGTGCGACTGCTCACATGCCCGTCCAGGCCACGCCCCCCAGCTATAGTTTCTGACCACCTGCGTTGGGGTAGACGTGACATTTGTGACACTATAAAAACAAAAAAGTGGACAAATCACATGGCTGTAAATACAAATACAGAAATCATAACTCTATATACCCAAAATAAAGTATCTCTATAAGCCCAAACTATAAAAAACAAGTCTGAAACTTAAACTGTTGTTTACCTTCTGAGGACATGTTGCTTTTAGTTCAGAGCCATCAGGTCTCTTTCTGTAAGATACTTTTATCAAATTCTTTTTTTTTTGGAGATCCATACTGACCCTCTTCACTACCCACATTTTCAATAAACCAATATTGCTATCATGATTTAACAGTCTACAAGTCTTAAAGGGGTGTTCCAGCCCAAAATTGTGTTTATTAAAAGTCAGCAGCTACAAAAAGTGTAGCTGCTGGCTTTTAATAAACACTCACTTACCTGCTCCTGCGTTCCAGCGACGCGCCGACCGGGGCTCCGCTCCTCTCCCCCCTCCCCAGCCGGCGTCTCCATCCCGACTGTGGGCACCCAGCCGTGACAGCCTTCGGCTTCACGGCCGGGTACCCACTGCGCATGCGCAAGCCGCACTGCGCAAGCCGCACTGCGCATGCACGCGCGGCACGGCTCGCCGCTGGTTGGAGAGGCGATCGCATGGGACCTGTCAGTGTCCCATGTGATCGCCTACAGGGAGGGGCTGGTGTAGGCAATTAAGGCTTAATCGCCTAACCAGCCCCTCGGCGGAAGCAGGAAGTGGAACAGGAAGTCCCACTCCTACTGAAGCCCCCATTCCCCCCCAAAAAAAATTACATGCCAAATGTGGCATGTAAGGGGGAGGGGATTAAAGAAAAGTACATTTTTTGGGGGGAACTCCTCTTTAACTTTGTAAAAGGCTCTGCAGGTACATGATAGTGCATAGATGCAGCGGTCTCCCCAACCTCTAAGGGTCTGATGGTGACCAGAGTCAGAGCAGGCTGACATTCCTCCTCAGGGTGCAGGTTAATGTGTAGTGCAAGATGGAAAGATGGGAGCCAGTCACTTTTAAAAATGAACAAAGAGAGTTTTATTTCTCTTAACAGAAACAGGAGAGGGAGGGTTAGGGCACAGTACACCCTTAGGCAATTGCAATAGCAACTTGGCAAACTCCACAGACAATAATAGAACTAGGCAGACAGCAATACAGAAAAAGAGCTTTTAAGCTGAATGCAGCAATCTGTATTTTGTAGCAACTGCTGTCTACTATAACAACTTCACTAACAGTATTCCACTGTAGATCTTCAAGCTCAACTCACAGTATCTCACTGTAGATCCTCAAGCTTAGCTTCCAGCTGCCTGCTGTATTTTTCAAGTTTTACTCACAGCTACCCGCTGTATTATTCAAGCTTCACTCACGCTACACGCTGGGTTCCTCGGACTCTCAGCTACCTACTGGATACCTAAGGCTTGACTCACAGCTACCCGCTGTACTTATCTTCAAGCTCTACTTACAACTACCCGTTGTACTTCCTGGATGAGTCATTACTGAAGCTTTCCCTTTTACTTCACTGTCCCCGGCTAGTGAAGCGTCTGCTCTGGTACTCCTTCAGAACTCTATCCCTTCTACACTTGCCACAGGCAAACACAGTGGTTGTCCCTCTGGCAACTGCTTCTCCTATGCCTCCTGGAAAGGATCAAGCTCCCTTCGGGCTAAACCTCTTTACACATGATTAGGCCTCAGGCTTCAGGCCTACACCTCTGCTGCTACTCCACACCCTGGGTGCAAAGAACCCCAATCTCCTGACTCCTTTCAAATAAATAGACTATCCCAGCATGCTCAGCGGCCAAAGAAAACTCCTGCTGATTGGCTGAGGCAACATATTTACTCACAACCTAAATTCACTGTAATCTATCATCCTAATGCCAAAGGCAACAGTGCCACCGCAGTGCTCGCCGCTGATTGGAGAGGCGATCGCATGGGACCTGTCAGTGTCCCATGTGATCGCCTACAGGGAGGGGCTGGTGTAGGCAATTAAGGCTTAATCGCCTAACCAGCTCCTCGGCGGAAGCAGGAATTGGGACAGGAAGTCCCACTCCTACTGAAGCCCCCATTCCCCCCCAAAAAAATTACATGCCAAATGTGGCATGTAAGGGGGAGGGGAGGGGATTAAAGAAAAGTAAATTTTTAGGGTGGAACTCCTCTTTAACTTTGTAAAAGGCTCTGCGGGTACATGATAGTGCATAGATGCAGCGGTCTCCCCAACCTCTAAGGGTCTGATGGTGACCAGAGTCAGAGCAGGCTGACATTCCTCCTCAGGGTGCAGGTTAATGTGTAGTGCAAGATGGAAAGATGGGAGCCAGTCACTTTTAAAAATGAACAAAGAGAGTTTTATTTCTCTTAACAGAAACAGGAGAGGGAGGGTTAGGGCACAGTACACCCTTAGGCAATTGCAATAGCAACTTGGCAAACCCCACAGACAATAATAGAACTAGGCAGACAGCAATACAGAAAAAGGGCCTTTAAGCTGAATGCAGCAATCTGTATTTTGTAGCAACTGCTGTCTACTATAACAACTTCACTAACAGTATTCCACTGTAGATCTTCAAGCTCAACTCACAGTATCTCACTGTAGATCCTCAAGCTGAGCTTCCAGCTGCCTGCTGTATTTTTCAAGTTTTACTCACAGCTACCCGCTGTATTATTCAAGCTTCACTCACGCTACACGCTGGGTTTCTCGGACTCTCAGCTACCTACTGGATACCTAAGGCTTGACTCACAGCTACCCGCTGTACTTATCTTCAAGCTCTACTTACAACTACCCATTGTACTTCCTGGATGAGTCATTACTGAAGCTTTCCCTTTTACTTCACTGTCCCCGGCTAGTGAAGCATCTGCTCTGGTACTCCTTCAGAACTCTATCCCTTCTACACTTGCCACAGGCAAACACAGTGGTTGTCCCTCTGGCAACTGCTTCTCCTATGCCTCCTGGAAAGGATCAAGCTTCCTTCGGGCTGAGCCTCTTTACACATGATTAGGCCTCAGGCTTCAGGCCTACACCTCTGCTGCTACTCCACACCCTGGGTGCAATGAACCCCAATCACCTGACTCCTTTCAAATAAATAGACTATCCCAGCATGCTCAGCGGCCAAAGAAAACTCCTACTGATTGGCTGAGGCAACACATTTACTCACAACCTAAATTCACTGTAATCTATCATCCTAATGCCAAAGGCAACAGTGCCGCCTATTGACAGAAGAGAGAGATTACAAATAAACTCAAGCTTAGGAGAAAACAGTTGATAAAGACTACAAATTAGCCAGGCTAGTTACCACCTACCATAAATAAATTTACTAGCAGCCCTGTTCAGGACAAGGGTGCTACATAGACAACACCAAACATTTCACAAGTAACCTTGCCATAACCCCTTAATCATTGGCCCATGAACAGTCAGTATGTCCCCTTTCAAAAGGAGAGTAGTTGCATTTACCACATTTTGTAATGCAAAATCTCTCATTATTCATGTTCACTTAAGGTACTATGTACCAATACATCTCTAACGGACCTCTTTAAAAAGTATATATATATATATATATATATATATATATATCAGCCCTCAAAATTTCCACTCACCTACTAGCATTTGGCAAGTGGATTTAAGCTGGGGGCGAGTGATGAAAGGGCTACATGACCAATCTCCCTCCACTATGTGCCTACACTTAGAGTCCCGATGAGATTGGCGGCCAAAGAGGAAAGGTACATGCTCGGGAAAAGTAGTCTGGTGAGCCACGCACAGGCAGAGCAGTACACAGGTGCTCTCCTTACAATTCTCATTAAGCCATGGGACCTAACAGTATGACCTCTCTGAGCCTGCCCCCCCTCCCCGACCAATGAAGCTGGAGAGCAGAAATTAATGAGTGAGTTGGAGGATTGCGAAAATTACCACTCCGGTGCAGCGCTCACTGAAAGTTGCCCTGACATGAGAGTGGCAGCCTTCCAGTTTGTGCAGTTTTCTTCTCCTTGTGCTCTATGTAAGTGTCCAACAGTTCAGCCTGAGCACTGTGAACAGACTGGTCTCAATGTGTGCTGTGCGGTGTCAGTGTGCGCTGTGCTATAGTGTCATTGGCTGTGCAGTTGTGTGGATCTCAGCGCTGGATTGTACTCCCTCCCGCTGTGCTGCAGCTCCTCTCCTCACTGCCAGCCTGAATAAAAGGGGGAAGTGGGGACATGCAAGCGTGGAGCCGCACACACAGGCTCCTGATGATGAGATGAATGGGAGAGAGAGAGAGAGAGAGAGGATGGATGGGAGTTGCAGAGGATACAGCAAGAGAATGGGGAAGAGACCCAGTTCTAGTGCCCTGTCCCTCTGGTCTGCCCCCAGTGCCCTGTCCCTCTGGTCTGACCCCAGTGACCTGTCCCTCTGGTCTGACCCCAGTGCCCTGTCCCTCTGGTCTGACCCCAGTGCCCTGTCCCATTTTGTTAAAGTTGTTTTTGGTAATATTTAATTTTGTAACTTGATTCTGCATAAAACATTTAACAGTGTCATTCCATGAGATAATCTATGAGGGCGTGTTTACGGGTGCAATTAGGTTCAGGACAGTGTATGAATTAGGTGGGGCAACTGGTGGCGAGTAACGCTTGAGGCCTGGCTAGTAGCTCAGGACTTGAAATTTTGAGCCCTGTATATATATTAGGGTTGTCCCGATACCGATACTGGTATAGACACTCCCCGTTGCTCGGGATTGGATGGGTGATCTGCACTTTGATAGACAGATCACCCGTCCAATCCCGGCGGCGGCATCTGTATCTAGGTATGGGGAGGCATGGCTGCATATGTGGGGGACATGGCTGCATATGTGGGGGACATGGCTGCATATATGGGGGACATGGCTGCATATGTGGGGGACATGGCTGCATATGTGGGGGACATGGCTGCATATGTGGGGGACATGGTTGCATATGTGGGGGACATGGCTGCATATGTGGGGGACATGGTTGCATATGTGGGGGACATGGCTGCATATGTGGGGGACATGGCTGCATATGTGGGGGACATGGCTGCATATGTGGGGGACATGGCTGCATATATAGGGGACATGGCTGCATATATGGGGGACATGGCTGCTTATGTGCTGTGGGGGACATGGCTGCATCTGTGGGGGACATGGCTGCATCTGTGGGGGACATGGCTGCATCTGTGGGGGACATGGCTGCATTTGTGGGGGACATGGCTGCATTTGTGGGGGAAATGGCTGCATTCGTGGGGGACATGGCTGCATTTGGGGACACATTTAAAAAAAAGTATCGGTATTCGGTATCGGCGAGTACTTGAAAAAAAGTATCGGTACTTGTACTCGGTCCTAAAAAAGTGGTATCGGGACAACCCTAATATATATATATATATATATATATATATATCCCAAAAAAATCATATCATAATGAAAGTTCATAAATTAATGTGCTCAAAAAAAACACGTGAAAGTTGCTAGTCCTTTAAGTAGTCCAGAGTGCAATAATTCCAAAATGCGGATATCACTCAAAGCTGCCAACTGGAAAGTTTAGTGCAAAAAAAAGAGGGGAAAAAAGTGCATATTACATAAACTCATCCGCTGGTTCAAGTCCTCCACCACATTGCACTCACCAGAAGACTAATAAGTATTTGCCTGCATTTGCCTCTTTCTGTATAATCCACCTTCTCAGGAGCTCTGTGGTGTCCACGCCACTAAGTATAAAGTGCTGCTAAACATCCATCCTGTAAGGAAAATACTTACCACCCAAAGCCAGAAAAACAATATATAGTGTAGCATTTATTGGTATTTTAGTACATCCAACAAAGCAATATAAAATGCACATGGATAATAAAACAAATGCCACCAAAACCTACCTCAATGGTTGTTGTTCCAAGAACCAGAGCCGGCAGCATGACATCAGTGCGTAGGACTATACCCAACCTGTTTCATCTACATGCACGTCCTCAGGGAAGCATTTTGTGCGCATGCGCATTAGCGTCTGTGAATACTCGCTGCTCACTTGCCTATTTAAGGTGGTTCCAGAGAACAGAGGATTGTTGAGTGGTCGTCAGCTTCTACCATTTCTGACCTGATCCTGTACTTCTCGGCTTGTCTTGACCCCTAAATCTGGCTTGTGACCTGACTCTGCCTTCTGTTTTGATACCTTCTCTGCTCACCCAAAATAGACCCCAGCCTGGCCCTGACTCTGTTCTGGTTATTGATTCTGCATCTATGCTGCCTGGCTTATACCAACTCTTGCCTGTCTGATCACCCAAGATAATGCATCCACCTGCTTGCTGCCTGCTGTCCCTGCTTCAGCGCCTCTGCATCTGCCAGAATATCCAATATAGGCTTGCTGGCCAGTCTGCTTGCTACCCATGGTTCCACACCTGCTGCTGTGTCTTCACATCAGCCAGCTCATCAGTCCCACATAGTTGGCACAAGTACATCCAGTTTAACAAAAAATATATATAATATCATACAATCCCATATACCCAATTCTATACCCACAGTTCATCTAGAGCAGTGGTCTCCAAACTGCGGCCCGAGGGCCAGATGCGGCCCTTTGCTTGCCTTTATCCGGCCCTTGGGGCAGTATCCCTCCCACTGATACGAGACACTATTCTGCCATCTGACACCGACAATGGAGCACCATTTCTCCCACTGACACCACTAATTCCTCCCTATGATACCAGCAGTGAGGCAATATTCCTCCCCCCTAATAGCAGATGTTTAATAACACGGATGTCAGGAAAATTTCCACTCCCGCTGGCCAAAGTCCGGCCCTCCAAGAGTCTGAAGGACAATAAACCGGCCCTTTGTTTAGAAAATTTGGAGACCCCTGATCTAGAGGAAAGAGAAAAACCCCAGCAGAGCATGATCCAATTTGCTACAGCAGGGGAAAACATTTCTTCCTGATCCCCTGAGAGGCAATCGGATTTTCATTGGATCAACTTTACTTATAAATATTAGTACCCAGTTATAATATGTACATTTAGGAAAGTATACAGGCCTTTCTTAAAGCAATCTACTGAGCTGGACAGAACCACCTCTGCAGGGAGTCTATTCCACATTTTCACAGCTCTTACTGTGAAGAAACCTTTCTGTATTTGGAGATGAAATCTCTTCTCCTCTAGACGTAAAGAGTGCCCCCTTGTCCTTTGTGTTGACAGTAAAGTGAATAACGCCAAGTTCACTATATGGAACCCTTATATATTTGTATATGTTGATCATATTCCCCCTAAATCTCCTCTTCTCAAGAGTGAATAAATTCAGTTCCTCTAATCTTTCCTCATAGCTGAGTTCCCCCATGCCTCTTATCAGTTTGGTTGCCCTTCTCTGCACCGCCTGCTGCTCGGCACCTGCTGCAAGGTTCTTCCAGCTAGGATCTCCTGCAAGACACTTGTGCCACTCCGTTCCCTGTTATATCCTGCCATCACCTCTAAGAGAAACAGGAAGGGAGGTGTAGGGGGAAGCCCTCTGTCAGAAGACAAAAAGCATATGCGGGAATGCAAACGCAAATGTGCGCAGCGCATCCCATAACACTTAAGGGTACCAAATGGATTATTTAAGCTGGATCAGCACCCAGGATCAGTGCTGTTGTGTCTACATTGTTCTGTTATTGTCCTGCTTCCTGTTACCTGCATATGCTCTTGAGTTATTGACCCGGTTTGTTGCCGACTATTCCTGTATTCCACCTGCATTGACCATGGCTTGTTCTTTGACCATTCTCTTGCCTCCGCATCTGTACTTGATCGGATTGTTCTGTGTATGATCTGGCTTGTCTGACTCTGCTTACGTTCCAGCCCCTCTAGAGCTACCAAGTTGCTAGCACCTGTCCAGCTACCTCTGGTACCTGCTATTCAGCTAAGTACCAGTCTGTTCCTGCCCACGGAGATCCGCTGCCATCTGGCGAGCTACTGAATCAGCAGCCCAGCAGCAAGAACGTCTACCGCACTCCTGTGACTCTGCACTCCTGCACCACCTGTAAACTCTACCAGGGGCCCTTGAATCAGAGGTCAGAGGCTGCATAAACCAGGCTCTACCCACCAGGTACGTGACACCCCCTCATCGACCAGGTATTTGACACAAATCTTGTATGACCTTGCTGGTTCCTTGATTTGGTTATTTTTTTATAACCTTCAACCCCTTAGGCCTCGTACACACGATCAAATCTGTCCGCTGGAAACGGTCCGCTAAACCGTATCAGCAGACAGATTCGATCGTGTGTACGGCCGAGCCGACGGATTTGGCCACCCGACAGATTTCAAAGCATGCTTTGAAATCTATCGGGTGGGAATCCGCCCGCCCGACATGTCTGCTGGTTAGTACACTTACCAGCAGACATGTCGTCCCGCACCGCCGCCGAATGGATTCGGCGCATGCGCGGAAGTGTTTTACTTCCTGGTGCGGTGACGTGGCGGCGTCAACGTCACCGCCACGTCACGACACGTCAGCGCGCTCTCTGCTGGCGGGGATTTTGGTTTGCTCGTGTGTACACGCGAGCAAACCAAAATCCCAGCAGACAGATTTGTTCAAATCTGTCGGACGGACAGATTTGAACAAATCTATTGCCTCGTGTGTACAAGGCCTTAGAATGTGGAATGGAGAAATAGGGAGCCTCCACACTGCTTGGGGACATCAATATCATCCATCAACTTTCTGATTGAAAGGCTGCTACAAATGGTTGCAAAATGTTGTCAACACTTGCAGTCAGAGAGCCCTGCCCTAAAATAATTTATCTACCCAGGGGATCCCTGACTAATTTGTGTATCTTTGGATAGCTTTAGAAAACTGGTCACCATGGGTACTATACTTTTAAGAATACTGATGTCCTCATGTGTATCAAAAGTATCATCAATCAAAGCAAAAAGACATGTCGGATCCTTTTCCAAACCTATGTCTGGTATCTTGGATAACATTTCTGGATAAATGGTATTAGTGTCCACACCGTTTATATTACGTCTTCTCAGGCTGCTTAGACACTTTTGTGTATACATTGATAATGCTGATGTTCTGGATCCCGAATTTGTTTGACAGCATCTCTGGAACTCGTGTGAAACATGGTGGGCTTGGTTTAAATGGGGTGTGTTATAACATGGTAATTTTAATTTGTCTATATGTATAGTAAAGAGGTATAATCTGAATACACGATTGTTAGAATTAAACACTTTTGTAACGGTCACCACCATTTACGACCTTCCATCCACCCATGACAAGCTTATCCGACACTTCACAATCCAGCAGACATGATCCATTCCATTTCCCAGAATAACGAGACTCCGCTCTGTTCTCTAGTTCCAAAATGAATGAATGTTTTAATGGTTTCTTCTCAGCTTTTTATGCAGTTACAAGCATGTGACAGTAATCAAAGGAACAATAAAACTCTCTGCCCCCTCCTCACACAGGGGGGGCTTCAAGGTAGACACTTTGGCACCAGTCTAAAGAAGTCACATTCCTTTGGATAATGACATCCCCTTGAGCTAATCACTAATCAGTCTTACACATACAATGAACTTCAATCACATTTCTAAAAGACTTTTAGTTGAGGTAATTATCTCCCAGAGACGTCCCGTCTCTAAGAACAACTTGACACATCTATTATCAATTTAATTCACACAATAAGGTCTTTCAAAAGCCTGTCTCACTTAGCATTTCAACAGCTTATTACACAGAGGAATGAGTCACTGTCTGGTTGACCTGGTCAGGTCAACATAAACCACTTGTAATATTCCAGTATATCCTGCAACCATAAATTATTTTTAATGTCCCATCTCATGTAATACATGAATTATGATTCACTAGCCACCCCATGCCCAAAAGGGGCACAGGGTGAACTTAGACCCAAGAGTTCTTAGGGCCGGTGGCACAGGAGTATCTCTCATCCTTCCAAAGTCTCTGGTTGTCACGGGTCATTCCGTTACATCTCTCCCCTTTCGGTGGGAGACTGACACAGGAGGAGACCCCAGACGGGTTGACTCCGAAGTTAGTAAGTAGGTCCAGTCCTCCAATGCTGGTATTCATACTGTACCTCAAATAAATGGCTCCAAACTGAGCATTACTCACCCTGCCAACCTCTGCCTCTCTCAGAGAACATGCCTGCCGCTGGGGAGAAGCCTGGACTGGCCTTTCTCCCTGGAGTCCTTTCAGCCGCTGGAGAGAAGACAGGGTGGCTGGGCTCAGTCCATCATGCTGTTGGGGGTCTGGGCCAACTGCCCCCCATTCCTGGGGAATACCAGTGGAGACTGAAGTCCCATTCACTGGTGCTAGGTGAAAATCCCCCGGTGCTTTCAAAGCAAAGCCGACATCCTCCTGTCCCAGTGCCACACCATTTTCTGGGGTTGTGTCAGTGGAGACTGAAGTCCCATCCACTACCCCAGGAACCCCCTCTTCCGTTAGTGGGGAGCAGAGGCCCGGGGGACTCTGCTCTGTCGCCAGCTCTTCCGCTGGGTTGCTGTGAGTGGAGACCACAGTCCCATCCACTACCACAGGGACCCCCTCTTCTGTTAGTGGGGAGCAGAGGCCCATGACACTCTGCTCTGTGGCCAGATCTTCTGCTGGGTTGCTGTGAGTGGAGACCACAGTCCCATCAACTACCACAGGGACTCCCTCTCCTGCTAGTTGGGAGCAGAGGCCTAGGGGAAACTGCTCTGTTGCCAGTGATTCAGGTGGGGGTAAAAGCTTTACCACTTTAGCTTGTTGCTGGAGAGAGGGGCAAACTGCCCCGGCTCCCTGGAACAGCCGATCAAAAAAATCTTTCTCGGGTGTCCTGTCTGTTACGCTGGGCCTCTCAGCTCTATCCATTTCGACAAGTTCTGCGATAATGTCCCTTTTCTTACAGTTGCTGGCCTGTCTGCCCCGGCTCTCCAGTAAGTCCTTGAGGGTAGAGAGTGTCTCCATTGTCCTGTGCCCTTGTAGCCGTCCTTCTGAAGATTGGATCATCCCACTGCTGTGCCACCACTGTAACGGTCACCACCGTTTTTGACCTTCCATCCACCCACGACAAGCTTATCCGACACTTCACAATCCAGCAGACATGATCCATTCCATTTCCCAGAATAACGAGACTCCGCTCTGTTCTCTAGTTCCAAAATGAATGAATGTTTTATTGGTTTCTTCTCAGCTTTTTATGCAGTTACAAGCATGTGACAGTAATCAAAGGAACAATAAAACTCTCCGCCCCCTCCTCACACAGGGGGGTCTTCAAGGTAAACACTTTGGCACCAGTCTAAAGAAGTCACATTCCTTTAGATAATGACATCCCCTTGAGCTAATCACTAATCAGTCTTACACATACAATGAATTTCAATCACATTTCTAAAAGACATTTAGTTGAGGTAATTATCTCCCAGAGACGTCCCGTCTCTAACAACAGCTTGGCACATCTATTGTCAATTCAATTCACACAATAAGGTCTTTTAAAAGCATGTCTCACTTAGCATTTCAACAGCTTATTACAAAGAGGAATGAGTCACTGTCTGGTTGACCTGGTCAGGTCAACATAAACCACTAATATTCCAGTATATCATGCAACCATGAATTATTATTAATGTCCCATCTCATGTAATACATGAATTATGATTCACTAGCCACCCCATGCCCAAAAGGGGCACAGGGTGAACTTAGACCCAAGAGTTATTAGGGCCCCTGGCACAGGAGTATCTCTCATTCTTCCAAAGTCTCTGGTTGTCATGGGTCATTCTGTTACAACTATGTTTGTTAATTTTTTAAGTTATTTTTTATATTTGGTTTTATTATTTGTTTCCGTGGTGGTCTATCTGGCAGTGTTGTCTACTTTTTGTTTTAAAGATTTGGGGCTCTTCCTTGGACACCATGGGCACCATAACGTTTCTGTAACTATATGGCGAAACTGCATGAAAAATCCTATTAACTGTGCAGGTTGTTTTGAGGTAAGGTAGCACTATTCCTTAAACCTGTGTGTATCCCAGCTATGAATGAGAGGTGGCATTGCCGTCATGCTGCAGAATGATGTCCATTGTGTAAGGATGGTTAGTGTCAGTATGAAGGGTTGTTACAACATATCACACTGCTTACATTGTTTTTCTTATTTTTTACTTTTCGAAGTTTCAAACAATAACTTTCATATCCATCCTCAGCAGCATGTTGTGATGCCCTGCAATGTTGTGCGCTGAGCTCCACTGTGTAAAAATTCAGCATGCCTGAATTTTTTTTCAGTGTTATGGGGTAAACTGGGCACAAGGAAAACAAGCTATTATGTGGCCTTGTGTTGAGCCTGCTTTAATCTGTGTGGATCAAGCAGTTTTTCCACAGATGGTGTAAATGAGCCTCAATCAGTTAAAGAGGTCACCTAGCACAATAAAGGACCAATATGGATTTTTGAGATCTGAGAGACAGAGTAAAGCTCTTTAATCCATCCTTACCTTAATAGGAAAACCAAACCTCGAAGGTAATCTATCACTACCAAATCAACTGTGTCCAAGACAGGTGCACAAAGGGACAGGGATGCCCATGACATCAGTGGCCTAACATGGCCAAACATTGTACATTTAAACATCTTTAAACTAATATGACCACCATGTAGCCATAAAAAAATCAATGTTGTTGCAAGAATCCCAACCTCTTTGTGTATGTGCATTTGCACGGTGGGAAATTTTCTGGCTGTAATTGATTGGGCAGGAGTGACAGCTACCTTCTGGCTTCAGTCCAAACTGAAGTTTGGATCAAACGCAAGCTCTTCCCTACTATCTATGTATCTTTCTATGTATCTATCTATCTATATATCTATCTATTCCCTGACATTTGCCTCTGCGGTGCATTCTTCAGAAATGTTCTCATCCTTGCCCATGTCTGATTGGCTGTCTTATCTGCATGTGAAGTCTGGTATTGTTCATACAGGTATAGTGACATACTGTTATGGTGTGATATCATTATATCAATCCAGCACATTTAAAGACATAAAATACTGTAACTGGATGAGATAGAGGTTAGTTCACTGAGCAGTTTCACATAGAAGTGAATTACATCTAAGGAAAACAGATTGTGCCCAATAAATAGTATGCATGGTTTACTTTCTGTTGCCTAATAAACCAACTGGGCCATGATTAATTGCCTTATCTTTGTTTACTACAATCATCTATTCAGTGTAGATGTAAAGTGTAATGCCGCGTACACACAAAATTTTTCATAATGAGTAAATTGCAATTTTTTTAATTGGTCGTTAAAAGCGGCTGTGTGTAGGCCCCAGAGCAGTTTTCTCAACGAGAATTTTTTTGAACCTGCTCTATTTTTTCTCGTCGTTTTTCATGTCGTCGTTTTTCTCGTCGTGAAAAACGGTCATGTGTGCGCTTTAACGACGGGGAAAAAACCCGCACATGCTCAGAAGCAAGTTATGAGATGTGAAATTTGCATAATCAGCCCAAAGGGTGGCGCCATTCGAATGGAACTTCCCCTTCATAGTGCAGTTGTACTCATTGTACGTCACCGTGCTTTGCTCGCGCATTTTTTTAAAGAGATCGTGTGTATTCAAGGCAGTCTTGAGAGGAATCACGTAAAAAAAAACATAGTCCATGACAGTCATGTGTATGCGTCATAATACTTTAATGTCCCATACACACGACCGGTTTTCCCATCGGAAAAACCACAATGAGAGCTTTTGGCCGGGAATTCCGACCGTGTGTATGCTCAGATTTTTTCCGACATTAAAACTGTCAGAAACAAAAAAAGAGCAGGATTGCCCCGGACACACGAGCAGTTTTCCCGTTGGGGAAAAAAAAAAAGCTATGGTTTTCCCGACGGAATTCCTGTCAAGCCTGCCTTGCATACACAAAGTCACACAAAAGTCTGGTGAACTTTTGACTGCCAAGAACACGGTGACATAAAAGACTACGACAAGCGGAGAAAATTCAGTTCTATGCTTCTGAGCAATTTGTTTCTGAGCATGCACATTTTTTTTTAGTCGGAAAATCATACGTTTTTTCAGGGTCGGAAAAGCATACAGACAAACGGTTTTCCTGCTAGGATTTTTTCCTGACGGAAAAAAGAGATCCTGCTCTCTTTTTTTTTCTGCAGTTTTCCCATCGGAAAAACTCTGCTGTAGCATACACAGTCTGAATTCCCGGCCAAAAGCTCTCATCGCAGTTTTTCCAACAGTGTACGGGGCAGATCTCTTTTTTCTCGTCAGGAAAAAATCCTAGCGGGAAAACTGTTTGTCTGTATGCTTTTCCGACCCTGAAAAAACGTGCATGCTCGGAAGCATAGAACTTAATTTTGTCGGCTCGTCGTAGTCTTTTACGTCACCGCGTGCCAGTCAAAAGTTCATCCGGACTTTTGTGTGACCGTGTGTATGCAAGGCAGGCTTGAGAGGAATTTCGTCGGGAAAACAATTGTTTTTTTTTCGACTGCAAAACCGGTCGTTTGTACAGGGCATCATGTTTTGTTTCTGTATACTGTATCTGAATTTAAAGCGGAGGTCCACGTTTTATTTTTTTTAAAGTCATCATCCACAAATACTGCAGCTGCTGACTTTTAAAATAAGGACACTTACCTGTCCATGGAGCCCGCGATGTCAGCACCCAAAGCCAATCTATCGTTTGGCTCTCGGGTGCTGCCGCTGCCATCTTCGGTAAGGGAATCAGGAAGTGATGCCTTGCGACTTCACTTCCTTGTTCCCTACTGTGTATGTGCGACTTGCACTGCACTATCCCACTGGCACCGCCTGTCTTCTGGGACCTGTGTGCAAAGGAGGGGACGGAGAAGGCGCCGGAAATGGCGTAGATACCCACGGGTGGTTCAGGTATCTATGCCCGGAAGTGGGAGCAAAATACCTGTATTACACAGGTATCTGATCCCCCCCTCCCCCTGAAAGGTGCCAAATGTGACACCGAAGGGGTAGAGGGTTCGAAAAGCAGAAGTTTAATTTTTGGTGGAACTCCACTTTAAAGCTATAATATGGACAGATGAAAGAAACATACATTCAAGTAATCATTTATAAATTGCAGTGCATGTATTTTATATTGTAAACATTAGTACATTGTACATAATGAAAACGCAGCACAAAGAGTCAGGCTGCGTACACACGTCCGAGAACCTCGTCGGGCTAAACTCATCGTTCCGCCCGACGAGGTTCCCGATGAGCGGTCGAAAAGGTCGTCGAGCCAAATTTCCTCATTGAACAATGAGGAAAAAGAGAGCATGCTCTCTATTTTGGCTCGACGAGCTTCCCGACGGATGCTCGCCGAAAGTGTACACACGACCGCTTTGCTCGGCAGAATATGTCTCCCAGCGAGCTTCTCGCTGGATTCTGCCGAGAAACTCGGTCGTGTGTAGGGGGCCTCAGACAGTTCATGTGCTCACAAGAAGTATGATGATAGTAGGAGAAGCAGAGTGAGAGATAGGGAAGGCCAAGAATCACCTGGGCACAGACGAAGTAGGTTGAAATTACACTGGCCATCAGATCTGCGATACAGTAATTAGTGGCTGAAAAAAATAGCCAAAGTTGCAAAGTTTATTCTGTAATAATTTTATAACAGAGATAGTGATCTGCACAACAGATGGCATGTGTGTTTCACAAAATGATTTGCAACATTACAACAAAGTTTAACCTCATAGTTTGAACTATTAAACAACATTCCATTTGCATTTAATTTGATTAATACTGTACCATTTATTAGTGAGGCACCTACAGTGCCTTGAAAAGGTATTCATGCCCCTTGAAATGTTCCCAATTTTTTCATGTTACAACCAAAAATGTAAATTTATTTTTTGAGGATTTTTTGTGATAGACCAACATAAAACTGCACATATATGGTTTTCAATTTTATTTTACAAATAAATATGTGAAAAGTGTGGCGTGCATTTGTATTGAGCCCCCCTGAGTCAATGCTTTGTAGAACCACCTTTCACTGCAATTACAGCTGGGAGTGAATTATTTGCCCATTTTTCTATGCAAAATAGCTCAAGCTCTGTCAGATTGGATGGAGAGTGTCTGTGAACAGCAATTTTCAAGTCTTGCCACAGATTTTCAATTGGATTTAGGTCTGGACTTTGACTGGGCCATTCTAACTCATGAATATGCTTTGATCTAAACCAGGGATAGGCAATTAGCGGACCTCTAGCTGTTGCAAAAAGTCCCATCATGCCTCTGCCTCCTGGTGTCATGCTTGTTGCTGTCAGAGTCTTGCTATGCCTCATGGGACTTGTAGTTCTGCAACAGCTGGAGGTCCGCTAATTGCATATCCCTGATCTAAACCATTCCATTTTAGCTCTGGCTGTATGTTTAGGGTCATTGTCCTGCTGGAAGGTGAGCATCAGCCCCAGTCTTAAGTCTTTTGCAGACTCTTTGGCTCCATCCATCTTCCCATCACTTTGATCAGCTTCCCTGTTCATGCTGAAGAAAAGCACCCCCGCCATATGATGCAGCCACCACCACCATCTTTCATAGTAGGGGTGGTGTGTTCAGGGTAATGTTAGTTTTCTGCCACACATAGCATTTTGCTTTTAGGCCAAAAAGTTTAATTTTGGTCTCATCAGACTTCTACTTCACTACCTGCAGACTTCTACCTCCAGGACACTTCTCCTCCTCCACATCAATTTCCTGTCACAGCTTTAGACATCCTGTCCCATCATCCCCATCATCTTGAGTTGACTAGGCCTCACTCTGAATAAGTCCTAGGAGTAGTTTCACTTGATGATCTTTAATACGCAAGGGGCATGCAGTACACCTTCTTGATGGCCCTGAACATTTAGTTGAGGAATATTTGATGATGGACTGCTGATCCCAGCAAACCCGACTTGCAAATCCTGCGCCCTAAGGCTGCAACGATTTGGCACCGCTCCAATAGGGCATATGGATGAATCCGTATCCTCTCAGAGAAACCCAGGTGCCGGCAATGCACGAAGCAATAGTAGAAAGAAATGTTTGGACAGCCGGACTCTGGAAAAATGAGCTATGAGTAAGCACTGATTATAGTGCGAAACGTCAGCTGTATGCCCCTGTCTTTGCTTTGATGTGTGGTGTTTGAAAACTTTTATCAATAAAAGGCAACCAAGAAGGTTTTTCCAGAGTGCGGCTGTCCAAACATTTTTTTTCTACTATAAACTCGTCACAATCGACAAAGTTCACTTTAAAAAATCCATTTGCATCAAGGCCACAAAAAACATTATTGATGCCTTGTGCAATAGCACAGCAATGATATCATCCCCATCAAACTGCTGAAGGAATGCACCGACATTCTGGCACCCCCATCACGCAGCTCGTAAATCAGTCATTCAAGGAAGGTTTAGTGCCCACCTGCCTAAAACAAGGCATAATCAAACCGATTTAAAAAAAAACTCCCTCGACCCCAAAGACCCAAAACACCGCCGTCCCATAACAGACCTAAATGTCCTTTCCAAGGTAATGGAGAAAGTAGTGGCACAACAGATGCAACAGCATCTAGACACCCACAACTTGCTTGATCCCTTTCAGTCGGGTTTCCGTCCTGGTCACGGGACGGAAACAGCACTTCTCAAAATATGGGACAATTCTCTCGAGGCCACAGACGAAGGAGAATCTTGTCTTCTATTTCTGTTGGACCCAGGGGCGGACTGACAACTCATGGGGCCCCCGGGCTATAGAAGATTATGGGGCCCCCAGGCTTACAGATGGCCACCAAGCCAGGTGGCAGTACAGAGGCGGGGCAGCTAAAATATCGGGATTTTCACATTAAAAGCATGTAGGTTTTGGACATATCAGGTACAGATGTAAAAAAAACATAGATTTTTACATACTGCCCCTGGTTTTAATGAGCCTGGCAACCCTGATGGGGCCCCCTAGTGGCATGGGGCCCTCGGGCAGTGCCCGAGTTCCTCAATGGTCAGTCCGCCCCTGGTTGGACCTAAGCGCAGCTTTCGACACAGTAGACCACAAACTATTACTGACTCGGCTAGCTGAAGTAGCCAAAGTCGCGGAAAGTGATCTATCTTGGTTCTCCTCTTTTTTGGAAAACCGATCACAAGTAGTGAAATGGGGACCTTTCACTTATGAAAAATGCACGGTGTCATGCGGTGTCCCTCAAGGATCCCCTCTGTCCCCAGTGCTCTTCAACATCTATCTTCGCCCTCTCTTTGAAATCATTAGCAGCCAAAAATTACTTTACCATTCAAATGCAGATGACACACAACTGTATTTTCACATCTGCAACAAAAAGGATCATCATCCCAGTCTAGAGACATGCCTCTCTTTGATCGAAAACTGGATGACAAAGAGTTATCTTAAACTCAATAGCTCGAAAACAGAACTTCTCTTGTTTCACGCCAGTCGAAAGAATCAACTTCCAACTACTTGGACACCCCCGCCCATTCTGGGCCAAATCATCACCCCTAGCGCCAAAGTCAAAAGTCTCGGAGTCATCTTCGACACCTACATGACAATGGACGCACAAATAGGGTCAGTAGTCAGTGGATCTCACCATCTGCTGCACCTACTATGCAGACTTATTCCATGTATTCCAAAAGAAGACATAGCAGTCGTGGTGGGAACAATTGTCAACTCCAGACTGGACTATGCAAATGCCCTCTATCTCGGACTACTGAAGTACCAAATCGCTCGTCTGCAAGTCGTTCAAAATACGGCCGGGAAAAAACCATGGGAATCAATCTCACCTTCTCTGAGATCCCTTCATTGGTTACCAATAAAAGACAGAATTGCTTTTAAAGAACTCTGTCTGACGCATACGTGCCTTCATGGGAAAGCCCCCCAATATCTATGCGAGAAAGTAAAAGCTCACAACTCCAATCGCATTCTGCGATCCACTAACCAAAAGCTGCTCCAGATACCCAAAGTCAGATACAAGTCCAAGGGAGAAAGAAGATTTGTGGTCCAAGGCCCCGGACTATGGAACCCTTTACCAACCAGCATTCAGTTGGAGGAGAACCACTTGGCCTTCAGAAGAAAGATCAAAACTAATCTCTTTGATTACAAAGGAGACAGGAACAACGAGCGCCCAGAGGCGATTTAGTTCGCATGTGCTGCGCTATATAGGTTTTTCACTCACTCACTCACTCCATGGCATTCCAACTATCAGCCCTGCCCCTCTTCCAGAACATTCTCACTGAAAGCAGTGTAGGCCCCAAAAAGCTGAAGTACATGTCAGTGACACGCACTGCTACACTAACCACTACTTGCGCCCAGATCAAAAACAAACAGGCCTAGTTCTCAGCATAGGCCTGCTTAAATTTATCTGCACTGAACCTACAAACACCATACCTCTAGCACCTACCTATGGTAGAGGGTGCTTCACTTCAGATGAAAGAGGTACATAAAAATTATAGAAAAGAAATAGGGCTGACAGCACTCAGAAGCTGAACTAATAAATGGTGAACAGTGGCTACAATAAACCACATTTGCTCTCAAATAAGCTTGTTTGCAATTTATTCAAGGAAGTATTTGAAAACAGTCCATAATTCATAAATTATATGGTTGCAAGGTTACCACGCTGGCTTTCGGGCTGGCTCAGGCACTGATGGATCACTATGATCGAACTGGACTTACAGTATGAGTGCTGCCAGCATTACTGCAGAGGTTGAAGGGGTGGGGGGTAAGCCTGTCAGTGCTCAGACCATATGCCGCACACTGCATCAAATTGGTCTGCATGGTTGTCGACCCAGAAGGCAGCCTTTTCTAAAGATGATGCACAAAAAAGCCCGGAAACAGTCTGGTGAAGACAAGCAGACTAAGGACATGGATTACTGGAACCATGTCCTGTGGTCTGATGAGACCAAAATAAACGTATTTGATTCCGATGTGTCAAGTGTGTGTGGCGACAACTAGGTGTGGATTACAAAGACAAGTGTGTCTTGCCTACAGTCAAGCATGGTGGTGGGAGTGTCATGTCTTTTGAGACTGGGCTGCAGGGCAGTATTTCAAAATGATAAGGACCTCAAACACACCTTCAAGACTACCACTGCCTTGCTAAAGAAGCTGATGTTAAAGGTGATGGACTGGCCAAGCATGTCTCCAGACCTAAACCCTATTGAGCATCTGTGAGGCATCCTTAAATGGAAGGTGGAGGAATGCAAGGTCACTAACATCCACCAGCTCCGCAATGTCATCATGGAGGAGTGGAAGATGACTCCAGTGGCAATCTGTGGAGCTCTGGTGTACTCCATGCCCAAGAGGGTTAAGGCAGTGCTGGAAAATAATGGTGGCCACACAAAATATTGACACTTTGGGCTCAATTTGGACATTTTCACTTAGGGGTGTATTCACTTTTGTTGCCAGCGGTTTAGACAATAATGTCTGTGTGTTGAGTTATTTTGAGGAGACAGCAAACTTACACTGTTATACAAGCTGTACACTCACTACTTTACATTGTAGCAAAGTGTAATTTCTTCAGTGTTGACACATGAAAAGATATAATAAAATATTTACAAAAATGTGAGGGGTGTACTCACTTTTGTGAGATACTTTATATACTTGTATAGTTTCTTATTGTTAGATGTGTTCTATTCTGAAGAAGGACGCGTTAGATGTGTTCTATTCTGAAGAAGGACGTTATCCACATAGCCCAAAACTTTTATATTGAACACTGAACAAGAATTTTCTTTTGTATGTCACTTTTATACAATTCATTTTATGAGCAGCAATCCTCTTCTTTTTTTTTTTTCTAGATATATGGCCTGTGTGAAAGCCTGATTGATTGGCACTGAGACCTATTACAGTTGTGCACTTCTCCCAAAACGTTATGCTATATATACAATACCTTGAAAAAGTATTCATACTACTTGACATTTTCCACATTTTGTCATATTACAACCAAAAACGTAAATGTATTTTATTGCAATTTTATATGATAGACCAATACAAAGTGGCACATAATTGTGAAGTGAAAGAAACATGATAAATTGTTTTCATTTTTTTTTTACAAATGAACATGTGAAAGTGTGGGGTCAATACTTTGTAGAACCGTCTTTCGCTGCAATTATAGCTGGAAGTATGCTAACCAGCAGACATATCTGCTCGCACACGCGTTGAATGGTTTCGAAGCAATCGCGCGGAAATGTTTTACTTCCTGGTGTGGTGACGTGGCGGCGTCAACGTCACCGCCACGTCACCGACACATGAGCGCGTTGTCTGCCGGCGGGGATTTTGGTTTGATCGTGTGTACACGATCAAACCAATACATCCCAGCAGACAGATTTGTTCAAATCGGTATGTCCGACCGATTTGAACAAATCTATTTGCTCGTGTGTACGGGGCCTAACACAGGAGGCGACCCCAGATGGGTTGACTCCGAAGTTAGTCAGTAGTTCCATTCCTCCAATGCTGGTATCCATACAGTACCCCAAATAAATTGCTCCAAACAGAGCATTATTCACCCAGCCAACCTCTGCCTCTCTCAGAGAACATGCCTGCCACTTGGGAGAGGCCTGGAATGGCCCTTCTTTCTGGAGTCCTTTCAGTCGCTGGAGAGAGGACAGGGAGACTGGGCTCAGTTCATCATGCTGTTGGGTATCTGGGCCAACTGCCCCCCATCCCTGGGGTATACAAAAGGAGACTGCTCTGTTGCCAGCTCTTCTGCTGGGTTGCTGTAAGGGGAGACCACAGTCCCATCCCCCAATGTCAGCTCAAGCTGAATTTGTGTGCAGTGGCCAGTAGCATCCTGCTCTGCTGCCAGTGATTCAGCTGGGAGTAAAAGCTTTACCACCTCAGCTTGTTGCTGGAGAGAGGGGCCAACTGCCCCGGCTCCCTGAAACTCCACACCATCCGCTTCAGATTTAGGGATGGCAATCTCCATATTTTCCACTGCCGATTCATCAGCCAGGATTTCAGAGTTGTCATATGAAATTTCCTCATAGTCCCAGGCAACGGGAGTCCCACCCTGCTGCTGAGCAGAGTCTAGCAGCTGTCTGTAGGCGATCTCCAGCTCCCATTCCTGGACGGCCAGAAACTCCAAATCTTCCTGTAACCAGTGCCCTTCCGAGACATTCAATTTTTGCTGTCTGTGCTCCATTATTTCCAAGCGCTACTCCCGATCACTCCCAAAGTCAGTATCACTGGACATCCTCCAATACAACAATCCCAGGCCATCATAGTCATAGCCTTCTGTGGGGCTGTCATCCACTGACCACAGGCAATCTTGGACTATATACCACTGGAGGGCTCTGTAGCTCTCGTCCAACCGCATCTCTGCCCGGATCAGCCTGCTTAACTCTGCTGTCCACTCCTTCTTCAGTTGTTCCCCCAACAATGGCATCCGTACATCATACTGCGGACAGTACCTTACATGGATGGAGGGGAGGACCTTTCCCTGGTGTTGCTGCTCAAGAGCTAGCGCTTCCTTCCTGAGTTGTCAATGGATCAAATCAGACCATCCCAGCAAGGCCTCCTTTGATACTGGTCCTCTGTGCTGTATCCGCATCTCTTGTAACCTCCTTCTGAATTCCTCTTCCATGGTGACTGGTAACTGCACCTCTCTTCTCTCTTCAGTTGGTGCTGCTGTGACTTCTGCTGCTGCAGCACCTCTTTGATTTAGCCAAGTTGCATCCACAGCCACTATAACCAGGTCTATGATCTCCGGTGGAGGATTAGGACCATACTGTGCCAGTCCACGTTTAACAGCCCGATCAAAACTTTCTTCCTCAAGGGGCCCGTCTGTTACTCTGGGCCTTTCAGCTCTATCCATTTCGACAAGTTCTGCGATAATGTCCCTTTTCTAACGGTTGCTGGCCGGTCTGCCCCGGCTCTCCAGTAAGTCCATGAGGGAAGAGAGCTTCAGCCATTCATACTGTGTCTCCATTGTCCTGTGTCCTTGTAGCTGTTCTTCTGGCAATGGAACCATCCCACTGCTGTGCCACCACTTGTAACAGTCAGGGGTCATCGTTTAAGATTTCCATTCCACCAACCCAAGACAGCTTATCCGACACTCCGACAATCCAGCAGGCATGACCCATTCCATTTCCCAGAATAACGAGACACACAGCTCTGTTACTGGTTTCATCTCATGTAATCCGAGATATAATTTCTCAGTCATCCTATGCCCCTATCGGACATAGGATGACCCTAGACCCAAGAGTCATTGGTGAAGCTGGCACAAGAGTACCCCGCAAACTTCAAATGTCTCTGGTTCCCACGGGCCATACCGTTACAGAAACATTGTAACTTTTTTGTCTATGTTGT
This sequence comes from Rana kukunoris, assembly GCA_029574335.1. NCBI lineage: Eukaryota > Metazoa > Chordata > Amphibia > Anura > Ranidae > Rana > Rana kukunoris. The sequence goes on from CM056052.1 coordinate 171,398,722, forward strand.
GTCTGAACTGTATTTATAAACACTGGCCCGGATTCACGTAGATCGGCGTATCTTTATGCCAGGGTAGCGCATCGTCTTTATGCTACGCCGGCACAACGTTGAGAGGCAAGCATGCTATTCTCAAAGAATATGCGCTCAACGTTGCGCTGGCGTAGCGTATAGTTGTCGGCGTAAGCCGACATAAGTCAAAGTAGGTGGAAATGGGCGTGATATATTATAATGAAGCGTGACCCCATGCAAATGATGGGCTGAACTTTAAAAAACGAACTGCTGATGTGTGATCTCTTGGACGGACCCCAGTGCGCATGCTCACAGTTACGTCTAAATAGCTGCCTAAGATACTTCAATACACTGCCTACGACATGAATGTAACCTACGCACGACGTAACATACGACGGCTGTTCCCTGGTCCATACCTTTGAATGGGTTGCGCCACCTATATGGTGGAATAACTATACGCCGGAAGAAAGCCTTTACGCAAACCGCGTATATGAAGCGGCCGGGCGCATCTACGTTTGTGAATCGGCGTATCTTACTCATTTGCATATTTAAAATGGGAACGCCGAATGCGTCCAGCCTAACTATGAGCCCATGATACGCCGGTGTAGGCAACTAGATCTGCTCTATGTACACCACACCTAGCTTTAACTGGGGAATTTGGCAGAGGGTCAGAAAGACTAAATGTGTTATGTGCACACTTTTTTGGGCACGTGTAGCACATCCAGTGTCCTCAACTGGTTAAAGCAATACTTATCCTGAAAAAAAGCAATGTATAATACTTTAACGTAGGTCACCAAACATAAAGTATAAAATTGCACCGTACTAAAACATTGCCAATACTGGGACCTACTGCTTTTGAGCAACTGTAAATGCAATATGGTGGCAGTTTCAGCCATTGATAGCCAGAATGCACTTACAGTATATGGTATCCTTGTGCACAGGAGAGATAGCTGAGCATATTGTTGGATGCAGTTTTTACAATGACGTCACTTTGTTTGCCAAACCCATAGCTAAATTTATACTTTTGTATAAAGTCATAGTTATATCTCTTGGCAAATACCTTGTGGGGTCTACTTAAAAGAAAAAGAGTCATGTCAGGGTAGTTCCTGGGGTACTGCCACTCCTGAGCCACTTTAAGGGCTTAATTATCCTTTCAGCTAGGGGGGTTTTTGAGTCACATTTTAGCCACAAGAGCAAAGCAAGTATATTCAAGACCTAAATGAAGTTTGATGCCAACAAAAATATTCATGACCTTTTTCAGCCGATGACAGCCAGAATCCACTCCTTTGTTTCTGGGCCTTGCCATGTTTCAACCAAGTGACTAAGGCCGCGTACACACGATCAGTCCATCCGATGAGAATGGTCCGAAGGACCATTTTCATCGGTTAACCGATGAAGCTGACTGATGGTCTGATGAGCCTACACACCATTGGTTAAAAAAACGATTGTGTTAGAACGCAGTGACGTTTACGTGTTTTAACACAACAACATGCTGAAAAAAATGAAGTTCAATGCTTCCAAGCATGCATTGACTTGATTCTGAGCATGCGCGGCCTTTTAACCAATGCTTTTGCATACTAATGATCGGTTTTGACCCATTGGTCAGGCGTCCATCAGTCAAATTTTAAAGCAAATTCTCTTTTTTTTGACCGAAGGATAACTGATGGGGCCCACACACAATCGGTTTGGACCGATGAAATGGACCTTCAGTCCGTTTTCATCGGTTTTGACTGATTGTGTGTACGCGGCCTTAGACATGCTTGTGATAGACTCAGGAGCGTTGTGATATCACAGAGTGAGAAAAAACAAATCGAATTGAATTTTCATCTGGCGATCAAGCCAATTCGTTTTTTTTTTTTTTTATAGAACAAGCTATCCTGCCGATGTAACAGTTAGACGGTCGAGACAAACCTTTTACCACTGGCAGGTAGCGGCGGCTGGTGCTCAAAAATTTTGGAAGGGCGCAAAAAAAACACAAAAAACCCCCCCAAAAAAACAAAACCATTGCAGCCTCACTGTGCCCATCAAAGGCAGCCACTGTGCCCATTAAAGGCAACCACTGTGCCATCAATTGTCGACACTGTGCCATCAATTGTCGCCACTGTGCCATGCCATCAAATGCAGCCACTGTGCCATGCCATCAAACGCAGCCACTGTGCCATAATTTATTGCAACTGTGCCCATCAATTGTCACCACTGTGCCATGCCATTAAACGCAGCCACTGTGCTATCAATTGTCGCCAGTGTGCCCATTAATTACTCTTAGGCCGCGTACACACCATGAAATAAATCCGATCAAATCGGTCTGACAGCAGACATTTCGGACGGACGGGTTCCCAGCAGACACATTTTAAAGCATGCTTTAAAATCTGTCTGCTGGAAAAATCTGTCTGTCCGCCCATACACACAATCGAATTTGTCTGCTGAAACGGTCCGTCGGACCGTTTTCAGCAGATAGATTTGATCGTGTGTACGCGGCCTTAAAGTGATCTTTAGCGCAAGAGTAAAGATCACTTTACTTGGCACATGGAATAAAGTGTCTTTCGCGCTACTAGTAAATAAATATGAATGGTAGAAAGCTGGAGCAAAAAAGCTGCTAGATCTGATAGTGTTCACCATACACTTAAATAAATTAACTCTTTCTTTGTAAAGCTGATGAGAGCTTGAGGAGCCATCAATTAGCTAGTGCTATCATCAAGTATCAGTTATGTGTGCCAGGTCATCAGTTTTCTTTTAGCGAGTCTGCATTGGGATTGATGATGTATTTACAATTAGGGACATTTATTGGGGATGTGTATTATTTTAATAATGTCAAGCCATGTCATGCATGCTCAGATTAAGGGTCTTGTATTGATTTTTAGGGGATTTTTGGGTGGAATCCCCCTTAAAATCTAATCCTAAGGATCTAGTATGGGTTCCTGGGGGACCCCATTTATTTTTTGTGTGTGTGAGGTACCATCTTTAAAATCCATACCAGGCTTAAAGGGTTTGGTATGCATTTGTGTTTCTGGCTCTGATATTAGTCAGTGCCTCACCAGCCACTGACCTCGCCGCACGTCCCTGAAATAGATTATTACTAAATATAACACAAGGCATTAATGCAATGTGATATACTTTGTTTGGTAATTGTAATTTTTTCTTTGGCATAGCAAAGGACAATATTGCTTTGTTCTTTGTGTCTGCTTGATTCCCTAAATCAGTAGTTCTCAACCCTGTCCTCAAGTACCTCCAAGGCTCCAACAGGCCATGTTTGGAGAATTTCTCTTAGGCCGCGTACACACGTACGAGAACCTCGTCGGGCTAAACCCATCGTTCCGCCTAATGAGGTTCTCCGCCGGCCGTCGAGTTCATCGACCAGGCTGTCGAAAAAGGCGTTGAGCCATTAGTCCCGAAGGCCCGTCGAGGAAATAGAGAACCTGCTCTCTATTTTGGCTCGACGCCTCGCTCGTCAGTTTGCTCGGCGAAAACGTACACACGATCGAGCTTCTCGGCAGAATATGGATCCCAGCGAGCTTCTCGCTGTATTCTGCCGAGAAGCTCGGTCGTGTGTACGGGTCCTTAGATAAAGTAGCTGTCCAAAATACCAAGACATTGACTCTGATTTAAAGCACATGTGCTGCAAGATAAAGGAAAGCCTGCAAACATGGACATTTGTGTCTTTTATGTAAATGATGGAACATAAGAATGTATAATGTTGTCTGGAACGTTGAAGTTAATAATAATACAAATCTTGATTATAAAAAAAGATCCAGTGTGGGCGCACGTCGGCTAGAAAAAAGGCAACCTGCTTGCAAAATCCCATTTAAATCTTTATCTGTATACAATATAGGCAGATTATTTTTTATTATTCTTACTATTTTATTATATTCTTGAAAAAATTTGGTTACAAATCTAAGGTTTACCTGTTTTTCTGTTTATAGAATTGTTAGGTTGATGAGGGTTACTCTTATTTTTACACTCTCTCTTGATTTTAGGCTTATCTGACAGTAATTTCTCTCTATCCTCTTTCAAAACCCTTTCCAGTCTTTGGTATATAGCAAGTTTGTTATAACCTTGGTCCAATAAGCGCTGATAAATGACCTTACTTTCTAGTTCAAAGGTTGAGCTTGTTGAGCAATAGCGTTTGGCTCCAATAAACTCCCCATAAGGGATGGCATTGATGGTGTGGGATGGATAACAACTGGCTGCAAAAAGTGTAGTGTTACCAAAGCATGGTTTCCTATAGGTGCATGTTGAAACATCAGCCGTAGTTGGATCGCCCTTTAGGGTGATGTCTAAAAAGTTGATACTGGAAACATCATGCTCAATCGAAAAATGTATATTTAACTGATTGATATTCAGGAATTTTCAAAATTCATGCAATCCCATAATGTCACCATCCCACACCATCACGAGGTCATCGATATAGCGACCATACCATTCAATTTGCCTGGCAAAAGGAATGCTGGGAAAAAACAAAACTTGTTCCTCCCACCAACCCATATAAAGGTTCGCCATGGACGGTGAGAATCTGGCACCCATCGATGCCCCACAGCGCTGGACATAATATACGCCATCAAATAAAAAATGATTATGTTTTAATAAAAATTCAATGCTTAACAAAATAAACTCCTGTAGCTCCTAGGAATAGGAACTGCAGCCTTGAAGATGATATTGGATGGCCTGCAGCTCTGTGGGGACCTTGCCTGTTTTTAAGCCTCTGTGTTTACAAGTTTAAAACATTTTTTTTTGCTAGAAAATTACTTTAAACCCCAAACATCATACATTTTTAACACCCTAGAGAATAAATTGGTGGTCATTGCAATACTTTTCATCACACCATATTTTGTCACATCATATTTGCGCAGCGGTCTTACAAGCGCACTTTTTCCGGAAAAAAAATACTTTTTTTTAAATAAAAAAATAAGACAACAGTAAAGTTAGCCCAATTTGTTTTTATACTGTGAAAGATAATTTTACGCCAAGTAAATTGATACCCAACATGTCACGCTTCAAAATTGTGCCCGCTCGCTTCAAACTTTTACCCTTAAAAATCTCTATAGGCAATGTTTAAAAAATTCTATAGGTTGCATGTTTTGAGTTACAGAGCAGGTCTAGGGCTATAATTATTGCTCTTGCTCTAACGATCGCGGCGATACCTCGCATGTGTGGTTTTAACACCGTTTTCATATGTGGGTGCTATTAACGTTTTTAGCATTCGCTTCTGCGCGTCAGCTCGTCGGCACAAGGATGTTTTAAAAACATATTTTTTCTTATTTATTTTACTTGACTTTATTTATTTTACACTGTTTAAAAAAAAAAAAAATTGGATCACTTTTATTCCTATTACAAGGAATGTAAACATTCCTTGTAATAGAAAAAAGCATGAAAGGTCCTCTTAAATATGAGATCTGGGGTCCGGTAAGCTGCGAGATTGCGGGAGAGCGGCAGGGGGGCCCCTCTCCCGCCAGCGATAATGGTGATCTTGCTGCGGAGACCACCATTATCGTTGACAGGACCGGCACCTGAAGAGATGGATATCTCGGTTGTGGCAGCAGCTGCCGCAGTTACCGAGATATCCCTCATCAAAATGAGGACGTATATAGTTGTACGCAGGTCCTTAAGTGGTTAAAGAAGAATTTATTTATATTCCCATCGCCTCTGATTTCCCGTAGTTGACCTTGAATTTAGACAGTCTTCCATAATCTCTTAGTTCTGACAGTAGGGAAGCAGGGCTGGTGCAAGGATTTTTGACACCCTAGGCGAAGCCTAATTTTGTCGCCCCCCCCCATTCGCTCCGCCCCTCACTGAGATGCCTCTGGACCCGGCCAAAAGACAACTAGAGGATGGCATCGGCTCACTTCCTCATGCCAGCTGTGGTCCACAGGCTAGAGCAGTATACAGAAAGGCCAACTGTGTAACTGTCAGTCTGTACGAGCGACAGATACACTGACAATGCTAGGTTCCTAGTAAAAACAATAATAAATGCACATTTTTTGACCTGCAAAAAGATCTGCATTTATTTTTTTACAAAACTGGATTTGAACCTCCACACCTCAAATCACCCCAATTCTTGTATTTTTAGGTCTCAGTTCACCACAATTCTTCCATCTTCACACCTCAGATCACCCCATCACTGTATCAATCTAAACGCCTGTTCCCCTCTGCATCCCACCTTTGTTCCCCTTAAACCCCCGCCCCCCACACACATATCAGTTTCTATATGTAACCCCCCCCCAACACACACTTATCTGTTTTCCCTCCATACCCCCCTGCACATCTGCCCCCCCCCCCCACACACACACCAGTTCCCACTCTGTACCCCCTGCACATCTGCCCCTCTCCCCCCACACCAGTTCCCACTCTGTACCCCCTGCACATCTGCCCCTCTCCCCCCCACACCAGTTCCCACTCTGACCCCCCCCCCCCCAAGTTCACACTCTGTACCTCCCCACACACCTGCCTGTCCCCCCCACACCAGTACCCACTGTATCCCCCCCCCCCACACACACACACATCTGCCCCCCCACACCAGTTCCCACTCTGTCCCCTCACCAGGCGCGTTGTTAGGGGTGGGCTGGGGAGGCTGGAGCCCCGAATGGGTCGATGAAAAGCCCCGAGTCTCGGCGATCAGGCATTTAACTATTAGCCCCGAGTGCAGCCGAGCAGGGAACATTTCATTTCCGAGCGCCGCCGAGTGACACAGCAGCTTCCGCCTTCTGGAGCATGCGGTGCCTATGATGGACGTCCTACTTGTCCAATCCGGGACCGCGGGATGTGTGACGTGCATTACAGGCGCCGCAAGCTTAGAAGGTGGGAATTACAATCCTGCCCGGTGCGGCATCCGCTCAGTTCAGAGGCTCTGCAGTGTCTCCACGGCTCCTGAGTGTTGGCGCCGCACCACTGCTGAGGTAGGTGACATCAGGCAGTCCTGTTCATTGACTGATGCAGTGAACAAAAGCCTGAGCTTCTGATGCTGTGGACAGGGTGTTGGTAATTTAATCCAAGCTTTGATGCTGTGCTCACTTAGACTTTATTCCTTCAAAGTGTAAGGGTATGCTGAACTTCCCACTGACTTTCTCCGCTCCCCCTTGCTGATGTGTACAGTATGTGTGATCAGCATCCCTGGCAGCTGAGCTGAGCTCTGGACAGAGCGATCACAGCACTGCACCGAAGTCTGAAATGGATGTTTACTTCTTCACATCCTTGGCTTTCCTCCTCCCTTCCTACCTCTTCCAAAGACACCTCTGACAGCAAGGACAACCAACAAGTGCATCAGCTTTTGGATTGACAGCCATTAAAGGGAATTGTCAGGGCTGCGAGCTGCTGCTGGAAAGTAACCTGAAACAGCCAGGCAAGAGGGCTTTTTTGTTTTATTATTATTTAATAAGGGATTGCTGCTGAAAGAAGATGATGCATGTCAGTGGTGCCAAATGTGCTGCTGCTGGACTGTCCTGGATTCACAGTGGATCTTCTTGGTGGGGTGGATTTGGAACTCATTTAACCATTTGGATATGGCTGACCACCAGCACCCATTCTCCAAGACCATCGCTGGCCCAAGCAATGAAGGTGAGCTCTATTATTTATCATCCTTATTTGTGTACATTAACCCTAAACACATTAGGCAGCAACGCTGACAATCAAAGTGCAGGATCTCTGACACCATCGTTCATCACAAGAAAAAGCAAGGAAACTATAATATATGCATATGTTTACATGTGTGCTGCATTCATACTGGGTCTAGGGTGCTGGCAATCACTAATATTAGGTAGCACGTACAAAAGTAAAATTTCAAGAGCCAAACATGTCACTTCTATGTATTTAGCTGTAGAGAGTTGTATTGTTCTACATATAACTTGTATGTGTCCACTAATAACTTGTATGGGTTATGGTTGCAGCAAATAATTAACAGACTGGAAGCCTATAAAGATATCTATATATATATATATTGCCATCAATGTTATTCTGCTTCACTATAATTCATGATCAATCTCTAAACAATGTGGGAAAACCATTGTTAAAGAGGGTATATGTTTATATGTGTGCTGTAATCATACTGGGTCTAGGGTGCTGGCAATCACTATTAAATAACAATAGGTAGCATGTACAAATGAAATTAAATGGCAAGAGCCAAGCTTGTCACTTTTATGTCTTTGTTTAATAAAGCTGTATAGAGTAGTTTACAAATAACTTGTATGTTTTAGGCCTCATTTCCACTGGCATTTTTACAGCCACTTTTCTGAGCGTTTTTTGCAGCTTAAAAACGCCTGTCCATGTTAGTCTATGGCCTCATGCCCACCATGAGCTGTAGATGGCTAAGCTGCAAAAAAAACGCGGGGCCAGTGCGTTCTGAAGCTCCAGCAATAGAGCTGTAAAAATGCCAGACATTAAAAAACGCTCAAAAATGCGCACAAACGCTCAAAAACGCGGCTGCGGCGTTTTTAAAGCTCCAGCTCCAAAAAACAATTATTTATTTTTTCTAAAATAAACATGGACAGGCGTTTTTAAGCTGTAAAAAACGTGGCTGTAAAAACGCCAGTGGAAATGAAGCCTTATAGTTGAGAGTGTGTGTGTGTATGTAGGACAGGTCAGTGTGTGTGTGCACACACACTCAGAACAGGGTATGTGTGCCAGGTAGATCTCCCTGCCCCACTCCGCCGACCACGCCCGAACCCCCCCCCCCCCCGTGTCGGCTTGGCTTCGGGCTGAAGCCCCTGGTCTTTTTGGCACCTAGCAACGCCCCTGCCCCTCACACATCTGCCCCCCCACACCAGTTCCCACTCTGTCCCCTCACACACACATCTGCCCCCCCCACACCAGTTCCCACTCTGTTCCCCCCCCCACACATATAGATCTGTCCCCCCCCCCACACACACACATATAGATCTATCCCCCCCCACACACATATAGATCTGTTCCCCCCCACACACATATAGATCTGTTCCCCCCCCACACACATATATAGATCTGTCCCACCCACACACATATAGATCTTTCCCCCCCACACATATAGATCTGCCCCCACACACACATATAGATCTGCCCCCCCCCCACACACATATAGATCTGTTCCCCCCCACACACATATAGATCTTTCCCCCCCACACATATAGATCTGCCCCCCCACACACATATAGATCTGTCCCCCCCAAACATATAGATCTGTCCCCCCCCCACACACACACATATAGATCTGTCCCCCCCAAACATATAGATCTGTCCCCCCCCACACACACACATATAGATCTGTCCCCCCCCCACACACACACATATAGATCTGTTCCCCCCCACACACACATATAGATCTGTTCCCCCCCACACACATATAGATCTGCCCCCCCCCCCCCACACACACACCTATATAGACCTGCCCCCCCCACACACATATAGATCTGTCCCCCCCACACACACATATAGATCTGTTCCCCCCACACACATATAGATCTGCCCCCCCACACACATATAGATCTGTCCCCCCCACACATATAGATCTGCCCCCCCACACACACATATAGATCTGTCCCCCCCACACATGTAGATCTGTTCCCCCCCACACACATATAGATCTGCCCCCCCCACACACACACACACAAACTAGTTCCCCCCTCTGTACACAGTGCAATGCACTATAAACGTGATAGCAGAGTACTTTTTTTTTTTCTTGTGACAGGGACAGGTGCAGCACTGAGTGTCATGCCTGTGTGTGCTTCCACGATGTTACCTGAGCCAGCAGCAGTGAAGCTTTACTGAAGTTGAGCGGCGCTGCTGCCCATCTGCCTACTCTGAGTCTTCTCACATGGGGGGGGGGTCGGATATGGCGGCGGCGGCAGCAAGCTTCTGTCACCATCTCACCCTCCCTGGCCGGTTCCACCATCTTTCATCATGCAGCACCCGGCTGCTCTTCCTTGTCATCCCGGCTCTCTCTGTCTATCCCCTCATCCTCTCACTGCCACTGCTACGGCACAGGGACTGCAGACTGGGATAGAGTGGTGAAGGTGGTGTCTGTCTCCACAGGCGCAACCGCCCCCTATCCTGGCGGCTGACGCCAAAAGACATGTTTTAAAAAAATGACGGTCCTGGAGTAATTTTAATAATCCGAATCCCCAGCGAGTGGCTGGGGATCCGGATTTTGCCCCCCCCCCTCTACCCTGGCGCTCTAGGCAGCCACCTGACTTGCCTATGCCTAGCGCCGGCCCTGTAGGGAAGGCAGGGCTATAATCAGGGAAGTTATAAAAAAAATTATTTGTATGTGTAAGCTGCTAATTTCTATTCTTCACCTTTCGTTTCTATCCCCTTGATGTTCAGATGTTCGCATGTTGGGATGCGAACCGAACTGGGGGGAGTTTGGCGCATCCCTAATGTTCAGTAGTCCGAGAAAAGAACCAAGAGGGCTGATTAGATCGCTTGAGATAAGACTGCAGAGTGCACTGTACACAGGATAGATCTGAATTTCTGACAGGATAACCAGTTACTGTATTTAAAAAAAAAAAAAAAAAAAATGTACTTATCGAACAGAAATCACAAAACACTTCAAATTCAGATTTACATGCATTTTCGCACCCACAAATATTTGAAACCTTGCTGACCAGCTGCCGCAGTTTTACAGCGGCAGGTCGGCTCGGCTCGGCTGCGCAAAATCACTTAATATTACGTGATTTTGCATTTCAGCCACTAGGGGTACGTGCGCGTGCGTGCCCAGCGGGCACGATCACCGCCGGGCACCCGCGATCGCTCGTTACAGAGCGAGAACCGGAAGCTGTGTGTGTAAGCTCCCGGTTCTTTCAGGGGGAGAAATTACTGATCGCATGTTCATACAATGTATGAACAGCGATCTGTCATTACCCCAAGTCAGTCCCACCCCCCCTCAGTTAGAATACACCTAGGAAACATAATTAACCCCTTCCTCGCCCCCCCCCCCCCCGTGTGTTAACCCCTTCCCTGCCAGTGACATTTTTACAGTAATCAATGCATTTTATAGCACTGATCGCTATAAAAATGCCAATGGTCCCAAAAATGTGTCAAAAGTGTCTGGAGTGTCCGCCATAAGGTCGCAGTACCGATAAAAATTGCTGATCGCCGCCATTGCTAGTAAAAAAAAAACAAATATTAATAAAAATGCCATAAAACTATCCCCTATTTTGTAGACGCTATAACATTTGCGCAAACCAATCAATAAACGCTTATTGCGATTTTTTTAAGTAAAAAATGTATAAGAATATGTATCGGCCTAAACTGAGGAAAAAATGTTTTTATATATTTTTAGGGGATATTAAATATAGAAAAAGTAAAAAATATTCCTTTTTTTTTAAAAATTGTCGCTCTAGTTATGTTTATAGCACAAAAAATAAAAACAACAGAGGTGATCAAATACCACCAAAAGAAAGCTCTATTTGTGGGAAAAAAAGGACGCGAATTTTGTTTGGGAGCCACGTCACACGACCGCGCAATTGTCAGTTAAAGCGACTCAGTGCCGAATCGCAAAAAGTGGCCCGGTCATTGACCAGCAAAATGGTACGGGGCTGAAGTGGTTAAGAGAAATCTGTGTTTAGCATGCCAGATTAATGATTGATTAAACAGGATCCTACAAATCTAACATCCCTTGTGCCCAATACACTACTTCATTAAAAGGATGCTATTTTTTGTTAAATAATCACACAGTCTATGCAAAGAGATTATGCAAAGTTATCTTTATTACTATTATATTAGCATTGATCATTTGCTGTTTCCATGCACAATTATAGGCTGAGCTGCTAGAGAGGGATAGTAAAACAAAACCTGGTGTGCTGCCTATACACAGTATATGATCTTTCTTATCTATATTAAAATATATTTCTTATCTATACAGTGTATATATAAATTTCCATGGCATGGGCACGTACAATAATTATGAACTTTGTATTGTCCCAAGTTATCAGCTAAGCTTAGCTTCACACAGTGCGGGAAACCCTGCAATCCGTGAGCGCTTCCCACACCGCATTCAAATCTGAACGATACAAAAGTATCATGCGATCCGGTTGCAGTCCGGTTCCAAAATTGGTGCATGACTTTGGTGCAATGCAGTGCAACTTGAGCCCATTTAAAATTAATGGGCTCAAATCGCATCATGCTGAATCATTTGTGAATTGAATGGGAATGCTGGGCGGTTCCTGAGCAATTCATATGCCATTCATAGTGTGAACCGAGGTCCAGTTATTTTATTGCAGTCATGCTGTACAATTATGAAGGGGTTTCCCATATACAGTACATTTTATAGCCTGTGTTGTAAATTATTTAACTTGTGCAGAACATCACAGTCTTATGACAAGTAATATTACTTCATCACTTGACTTGAACCTCAGTTTATTTTTGCACAAATTGACCTAATCTATGGTATACACCTACAGTATTGTGCAAATGGGCTGAGCACATTTATCATACCACTTCAAGACTAATGCTCTGTTCACAACTGAGCGTAGCAATTTACTGCTGTTTTTTTGGGTGTTTTTGCAGTTTTTTTACAATCATTTTTAAAGCATTTTAGAAGTGTATTACACTTGTTTTACAGCTCTGGCTGTTTTTGTTTAACCAATAGAAAGCATTAGGGGGAGGAAAGGGAAAATAAGTTAGGGGTGGAGAGCTGCTTGCTATTTGAGCAGGAAATGAGGGACTTGTAAAATGCTCAAGTCAGGCATTTCTATTGAAGTCATGAAGCAATTGAGTTATGAAGCAATTTATATCCCATTCAGTATTTAACCCCTTGAGTTATAGAATTTCAGCTCCTAAGCCCAAAATGTTTCCCTGTGGGATATTTCATGAGTACAATTATTCCCATACCAATAGGGTACACATTTATCAATTCCAACTTTTTTTGTTTCAAATATTTTATTGAGAATTTTCATAAATAAATACAGAATACAATACATGTACAAATAGTTGAATATGCACATCATATAAAATAGACTTCAAAAGGCAAATTCAAGCAATAAGCTAAAATATATGAAGTCTATAGATAACAAATGTAAGGAGAGTAAGAGGGATGGGGGTGAAAAAAAATGGGGGATAATGGAGAAAAAAAAGGGGGGGGGGAGAAAAGAGGGGAATTTCCATATAAGAAGGAAAATGCATGCATTTCATTAGGTAATAACCTTCTATTGAGATTGTAAAAGAAGGAGAGTGTGGAGAAGGTGACATAAAACAACTTTATAAAGAAGCTATCCTTAATGAATGAAATTCAGCGGAGCTTTTGAAATATATCCAACATGCCCATTTATCATAAAAGGCCTTAGGTGAGTCTTTGGATTGAGAAATAAGCCCTTCCATATCGGCCATGTACCCAATTTTAGTAAACCAATCCGAAATGGTAGGAGGTGAAGACTGTGTCCATCTAATAGGTACACAGAGTCTAAGTAATTCTTCAGTCAGTCAGTGTTAGAGCTTGAGAGAGCAGGACGCTCTCAAACGAGTCGGCTCTCTCCCAGGGATAGCACAGATTAGGCTGCTAGGCAGGCAGGCAGGCTCCTGCAAACCCCTTGCTGCATGATACAATCTGCAGCCCTAGGACCAGCTCCTTCCTCCCCCTGGACTCCCTCTTCTCCAGGTAGGACCCTGTCTTTCTTAGGGTACTCTACCTCCACCTCCCCTGCAAACCGTTGGCGGCCGTCCTTTTCAGGACAAGCCGCTACTTCTTGCGGCTCTCCCCCTCTCCTCTACCCCTCATCGCCACCCACACTACCATCCACAGTCGGGGCACCCCCCCCATCCCCCCCCGCCGCCTCTCTGGCTCAGTTCTGCAGCTTCTCCCCGATCCCGCCGGCATCCGCGCCGGCCTGCTTACATTCGCGGCCGCCGCGGCTTAGGAAAGACCGCGGCTTCAGCCACGGCCTAGCGGAGCGCCGCTCCTACATCCAGGAAAGAACCCCTACACAGCCCAAAATACCCCCCCTACTCCTGGAGGATCCCATCCACCCCCCAGTGAACCATCCAGTTCACCATAGCCATCCATCCACCCAGCTGACAACCCCCCAGCATATGCCCTGTGTCTTGATCGGTGGCCATCTTGGTACACCCCAGAAGCAGAGACAACTCTCATCCCCCCCTTCCTCCTTCACAACCAATACTGCTTGATCCAGGGTTCTTCTCCGATCGCCTCCCAGGGATCAGGAAGGAATTTTTTTATCCCTGGCCTCCGCACATTGGCTCAGCACGGCCAGGGTTTTTTTTTTTTTGCCTTCCTCTGGACCAAGCCGGGAGAGAGGATTCAATGAATCCCCCCTCCATCGCCATCTAAACATCACAGCCCCCCCCCAACATCTGCAACTATGGCTCTTTTGCAATATTCTGCAGAAACCATTTGGGGTCTAAGGCGATTCGCCACAGTCTTACCAGTCGTCACCAAAAAGCAACTATTGAGAACCGATCGACGATCGACTATCAAGAGTTTCAGCCATTTACCCCAGCTTAAGCACATATCATGTGCTCTGATCAACGCAAGATCGGCAGTAAAACACTGATCAGAAATCCATGATTTCATACTACAATATGATTTAGACTGCCTCTTTATTACGGAAAGCTGGCTCACAGCCGACTGTAACACCATTCTAGGAGAACTGGTGCCAGAAAACTACCGTATTATAACGGAAAACAGAATAGGGCAAAGAGGTGGAGGCCTGGCGGTGATCCACAGGATTCATCTTGCGATCACCAAACCAGTCCTTCAAAATCCTCTTCCATTTATGGAAACCCTTACCCTGCAACTGCAAGCAAACCCCCAGGAGACCGTCCACATTCTTCTCTGCTATAGGCCACCCGGGCCAAAATCGCAGCTACTCACATCATTGACGGAGTTTATTTCCACTTATACCCTTAACAGCAAACACCTTTTGCTGCTCGGGGACTTCAATCTCTGGGCAAACTGCTCTCAGGATCCTGTTGCCAACGCCTGTATTGACCACCTGGAAGGATTAGGGCTACAGCAACTAGTATGTGGGCCCACACATGTTTCAGGTCACACGCTTGACTTAATTTTCAGACAAAATCTGAAAATAAGCATTATGGAAAATGAACCATTGCCATGGACAGATCACCATGCAATTAAATTCATAATTCCCAAAATCCCCCCATTGAGAAAAACACCCAAGCTGGTGACAATACACTGGACTAGATCTCATAAGAAGCTCCATTCGGAACTCTTCAAATCTACCTTGGGAAATAAAATAAAAATAATCCAACCACTTCTAACAGCCTCAGAAACACTGGATGCCATAAACGCAGCCCTACTACAGTCAGCCGACTTAGTAGCACCGAAACGCAAAACCCGCATCCAGAAAAACAAGTCCGGCTGGTTCAACAACCAACTGTTACTACTGAAGCAAGAACGCAGAAGAGCGGAAGCCGCTTGGAAAAGAATCGCTTCAGAGGAGAACCTCATCACCTACAAGGAATTAACAAGAAAATACCATAAAGAAATCTTTAAAGCCAAGAAACATAATTTTTCTGTGGCTATCAATAGCGCTTTAAATCGCCCCCGCGAACTCTTCAAGTTGGTCACTCAGACCATGAACCCAGGTTGCCTGGAAGCCCCCAATTCAGACACCCAAGAATTTTGCGATGAACTATCGGATTTCTTCATTAATAAAATTGAGGGAATTCGGGAAAGCATTCGGCAAATTAATACCCCTCTCAACCCCCGTCCCAACCAACCACATAACATCCACAGAAACCATCGACAATCAACGATGTTCACTCTGGAACCCATCTCCATAGAGGCCACTAAAAATATCATCGGTACTTTGCGAAACAGCACAGCGCCTAATGATATTATCCCCACTAAACTGCTGAAGGAATGTGCCGACATCCTGGCACCACCTATCATGCAGCTAATAAACCAGTCATTTAAGGAAGGCATAGTGCCCTCCCGGCTGAAAGAGGGCACAATCACGCCCATCTTGAAAAAGCCCACCCTGGATCCCAAGGACCCAACTCACCGTCGTCCCATAACAGGCCTTAACGTTCTCTCCAAGGTAATGGAAAAAGTAGTGGTACAACAGCTGCAACAGCATCTGGATACCCACAACCTACTTGATCCATTTCAATCAGGCTTCCGTCCCGGACACGGAACGGAAACAGCATTACTTAAAATATGGGATGACGCTCTTGAGGCCGCAGACGAAGGAGAATCCTCTCTCCTGGTTCTGCTGGACCTAAGCACAGCCTTTGACACTGTAGACCACAAACTTTTATTGACTCGGCTGGCTGAGGTAGCCAGAGTCGCAGAAGGTGATCTACCATGGTTTTCCTCCTTTTTGGAAAACCGATCACAAACAGTGAAATTGGGACCTTTCATCTCTGAAAAACGCACAGTGTCATGTGGAGTCCCTCAAGGATCCCCTTTGTCACCGGTGCTCTTCAATATCTATCTTCGCCCTCTCTTCGAAATTATCAGTAGCCAAGACCTACTTTATCACTCATATGCAGACGACACGCAACTGTATTTTCGCATCTGCAACAGAAAGGATCATCATCTCGGTTTAGAGAATTGTCTCTCTTTGATAGAAAACTGGATGACTAAGAGTTATCTTAAACTCAACAGTTCCAAAACAGAACTTCTTCTGTTTCATGCCAGTCGCAAGAGTCAACTGACAACTACTTGGAAACCCCCGCCCATTTTGGGCCAGATCATCACCCCTAGCGCCAAAGTCAAAAGTCTAGGTGTCATCTTCGACACCTACATGACTATGGACGCACAAATAGGGTCAGTAGTCAGCAGATCTCACCATCTGCTGCACCTACTACGCAGACTTACTCCATTTATTCCCAAAGAAGACGTAGCAGTCGTGGTAGGAACAATTGTAAACTCCAGATTGGACTATGCAAATGCCCTTTACCTCAGACTCCCTAAGTACCAAATCGCTCGTCTGCAAGTCGTTCAAAATACGGCCGCCAGACTTGTGACTGGGAAAAAACCCTGGGAATCCATCTCACCTTCACTTAGATCCCTTCATTGGTTGCCAGTAAAGGACAGAATTGCTTTCAAAGCACTCTGTCTGACACATAAGTGCATCCATGGGAAGGCCCCGCAATATCTATGCGAAAAGATAGAAGCCCACAATTCCAATCGCGTTCTGCGATCCACCGACCAAAATCTGGTCAAGGTACCCAAAGCCAGATACAAGTCCAAAGGAGAAAGAAGGTTTGCTTTCCAGGGTCCCAGACTATGGAACGCTTTACCAACCAGCATTCGGTTGGAGGAAAACCACCTGACCTTCAGAAGACAGATTAAAACTCTGCTCTTTTGATGTCAAGAGAGACAGAAACAACAAGCGCCCAGAGGCGATTTAGTTCGCATGTGCCGCGCTATATAAGTTTTTCATTCATTCATTCATTCACATAGTTTGGCGGCATTGATCAGGTGAAACATCAATGATTTTCTATAAATGTATTGAGGAAGCGAGGAGTGGTGTAGCAAATATTGGGCAGCCGTGAAGTCAGGGATATATGATGTAATGTGAGAAATCAGTCGGTGGACTCCTTCCAGAAGGGTTTGATCAGATCACACTCCCACCAAATGTGTAGGAGTGTGCCCCGAATCACGGTTGCATCGCCAACATAGTGGTGAAATGTTTACACTATATTTATGAATGATGGCAGGAGTCCTATACCATCTAGAGTACAATTTGTAATTGTTTTCCTGGGTCAATACATTCAGGGAACCCTTATGGATATGCTAAAAAACATGTTCCCATTCATCATCAGAGAGGGAGATGTCCAGATCACTTTCCCATTTGAGATTTGTTACGTCGTTTTTGACGTCATATGATGTGAAAAAAGATGCGTATATTATGGAAATCAAATGTTTTTTAGGAGAATCTTGGAGACACAGGGTCTCAAAAGGATTTTTGCTTCTGGACCATACTGAACTCGCTCCAGCGCGACACAAAAATTGTTTAACCCGTTCATATCCAGAAGGATATATACCTATGTTAGGGTGAGAAAGCCTAAAAGAATCGAGGGTAAGAAGAACACCCTTGTCGAAAAAGCTTTCCGCTCTAATTGAACCGACGCATGCGGAATCAGAAATGTTAATAACCGATTGTCCTAAAGAAATTTCCGGGTTAAAATTTATAGGAGTCAGAGGACCATATACGGAAGAGAAATGTATACTCTTACAAAGAGTCCTAAAAATTTTAAGGGTGGGACCCACTAGAGGGTGAGAGCAAGTGATGGGTGGGATTTTTCGTGCTATAATCCAAGGTAAATGGATTAGGGGAAGAACAGGAGATGAGGAAGTACCTTCTAATTCGACCCAAGCCTTAGTATGTGTATGTAAGTGCCAATCCAAGATACGAGTCATGTGGCAAGCCCAGTAATACTTCTGTATATCAGGTAGTCCTATATCCCCTTTAAGTTTGGGAATAACGAGTTTGTCCCATTTGACACGAGGTTGTTTCAGATTCCAAATAAATTTTGTACACATACGTTTAAAGTCTCTGAAAAAGTAGCTGGAATCATAATGGGTATAGTCTGTAGTAAATAGAGAATTCTGGGGAGAACATTCATTTTAATGATATCTGCCCTTCCGAACCAGGAAAAAAAACCTTATCCCAAGACAGCAAGTCTTTTTTAATAGTCTTGAGCAATGGTAGAAAATTTGTAATTCCAACTATTTTTAAACCTGATTGGTCTTTAAAGGGACAGCAGGCATAGTGTCTTGACAGAATGTGACCACAAAATCCTTTCCTGTTGCATTATGGCAGCACACAGTGGGTTGAGACTCCGCCCCACAACCTGATAGGACTAACTATAAGAGTTGAAGAGAGACCCACCTCACCATTCTCCTTTTTTTCCCTCACCTGGTTAGGACTGGATGGATAGCGCCAGGCCCCTTACTGCATTCACCCCAGCAGCCAGGTTCAAGCCTCTCCCTGCCTGTACAGTCTCTAAATGAGCTATATGGAAGGAGCCCCACTCTGAAGGTCTCAGGCGTAATTTTAACTCATACCATACAAGCCTTAAATAGGCTTAGGAAGTTGCAGCAACCTCCACTTCACTCTTACCTTCTGGGCTTATGTCTTTCCTTTCTCCATGGATTACCCCTTCTTAACATTGTTTTTTCTTTTTCTTTTTTCCTCCATATCCTGGCTGGGCTCTCTAATTTCTCTGTTAAACTTTCCATAATGGTGGCTGTGGCCGTACTGCGAAGGCGCGATCAGAGGTGACGCAAGAAAGAGGCTCAACCGCCAGTATCCAATATGGCGCAGGGTGCAGTGGACCCATACCGTGCATGTACAGGAATGACGTCACTTCCGCCACGAAGGCGACAAATTTAAAAGCCCCTCTATATTTAAAAAAAAAATGACATATGGTCCCAGGAACAGCATCGATTCCTCCTGCTTCTAAGGTTCATTTTTCCTCATCTGCTCCTTGCTGCTCTGTGTTCCACAGTCCCTCTCCTGGTAAGTTACCTTTTTTTTTTAAATGTGTGTGTGTTTTTTTCTACTTTTCTATCTCTATGCACTATTTGCCTTGATTTCTCCTTATCCTGCAATGCTTTAGGGGGTTCTCTATCTTCTGCTACACATGGAGGCCGCTGCTCAAGCAGACCATCACAAGTCCATAAGGTAAGGGATGTTTGGTTAGTAGTGAAGAGGAGTAAAAGAGTGCATTTCCACTAATACCGTCCTGTCTGCAACAGCCCTGCCAGATCTTCAAGATCTACACACTCCAAACGCATAGACCGTTTATCACAGCACTCTTCTTCAGGAAGTAAATGATCCTGAAGGAGTCATTCAAGATCGCCTTTCTATAGGCATTAGTCTCATCAGAAAAAGCCATCTCTTCTGGACAAGCTAGCTTGCTGCAAATGCTTCGAAGAAGCAACACGGGAAAAGGACATGGATGCAAGAGAAGAAACCAACATCATAAGAGATTCAGTGGGGGAATCAATTATGCAGATGGCTGCTCCAGAAGCAAATAGACCAGGCCCAAGCACATACTCAGCTTCACACCTAACTAAAAAATCAGAGGATTCCTCTGACAACGATGGATTAAAATTATCCAAGGGCTTCGACTTTGCCCTAATAGACCCCTTCACAAAATCAGTAAAAGAAGCGATTGGTTGGGAGGAGTCGAAGGAAGCGCCACGCAAGACTCAGAAATATTTTTCAAATTTGAAAAAGGAGCCAGAGACCTTTCCATTCATAGAGCTGGAGGACTTGATAAAAGACAAATGGCAGAAGCCAGAAAAGAAAGCTAGTTTAAACAACAGACTGGCAAAACTATACCCACTAAAAGAACCAAATGTTAACCCTTATATTTCAGCACCAGCTTTGGATGCATCCCTCCGTATGCGTCTCGCCAGACACATGACATTACCTATTTAAGACGCAGTGACTTTAGATGCACTTGATCGCAATATTGACCTCGACCTTAAAAGATCTTACTCTGCAGCAGATGGTGCCTGTAGGCCAGCTATCGCACTGGCAGCAGTAGGGACTCAGCTGGCTAGCTGGGCCTCAAACGCCAAGAAGTTACTCCTGGAAGGAACTCATCGATCAGGAAAAGATAGTGTCCACCCTGCAAAAACTCACTCTAGCCGGAGATTTTGCGGCAGAAGCTTTGGAAGATATAATCAAGACAGCAGCAAGAGCCATGCTGGCATCAAGAAAGGCTCTGTGGTTGAAGCCATGGGTGGTAGACCCAGCCTCCAAGACAAACTGGTGTAAAATACCTTATGACGGAACAAATCTGTTTGGCGAAAAGCTAGACTCGGCCATCTCAAAAGTCACCGGCAGTAAATTAGGCCTAATTCGATCTGACAGAAGGCCAAATCAACAGAAAAATCAGGTGCCACACAGACTTTACCTACTGGAAAGGTATAGAGAAGCAAGGTCATACAGACCTGGAAAGGAGTTCAAGCGCAATTGGAGAAATACCCAATCTTCCTTTCTGCAACTACAAAAAACAAAACCTGCTAACACCGGAGATCAACAAAAATACTTTTGAAGGCTTGACCATCCAACCTGTCATGATAAGGGCCAGACTCAGGCTTTTTTCACAGGTTTGGACGGATTACATAAGAGATCCATGGGCAACATCCACTATCTGCGGAGGCCACAAGTGGAGGTTCAAGAACAGTCCTCCCAGCAACCATTTTCAGCCTACCAGACTTCCATTCGAATTATTCCAAAAACTTGCAATTATGCAAGTTCCCCTCAATCAGAGAGGAAGAGGTTTCTATTCTCCTCTTTTCCTTTTAAAAAGAAAACGGGAGACCTACATCCAGTCTTGGATCTGAAAAGGCTAAATAAACAGGAATATTTGTGTTGAGTCATTCAAAATGGAGAGCCTCCAATCAATCCTGATGGCAGTAAACACTGGAGATTGAATGCTGTCAATCGATTTGTCAGACGCCTACTTGCACGTCCCCATACATCCGACTTTTCAAGAATTCCTTTGCTTTGAGGTGAATCAACAACATTTCCAGTTCCAAAGCCTTCCGTTCGGGATATCGACTGCACCCAGAACATTCACAAAAGTCCTTCTCCCAGTCATAGCCAAATTGAGAGATTGAGGGTTCACCATTACCTTGACGATATAGTCTTATTGGCCGACAGCCAGCAGTCTCCTAGAATCAACCCAAAGACAATCTTTTTGGGAACAGAATTAAATACCAGAGCCAACAGAGACTTCCTCCGGAAAAGATAAAACCTTTAACTCACAAAATGAGAAAACTGATGGCAGCGGTTCACCTTCTAGCCAGGGCATGCATGAGTATTCCGGGGTCCATGTCAGCCACTTTCCCTATGATTCAATGGCACATGAGAGAATTCCAAAATTAATTCTTGACGCAGTGGGATGGAGTCTCGATGTGTCAGAAGATATATATTCACAAAACTGTGAAACAGTCACCATGGTGCTAGACTCGAACTTACAACCTAAAATGTTATCGCCAAATTACTCCCCCTCAGCCTGACATAATTACGTTGGATGTGGAGCCCACTACTGGGACCAATCGGTTCAGGGTCGTTGGCACTTCAGACCGATAGGAGTGGTTTTAGAATATTTTGGGACTGAGGGCTACCTTCCAATCTCTCCTAGCATTCAGTCCACTTATCAAGGGAAAGGATGTCTTACTATGGATAGAAAACAGAGTGGCAGTAGCCTACATACAGAGACAAGGTGGAACCAGAAGTCGCACACTCATGAGAGAGGTACGACCAATTTTCGAATAGGCTCAGTTCCGAAGCCTTCTCTCTTCTAACGCAGGCCTGGGGAGTCCCCAATATCGACCTGTCAACAACACTGATGAATGCCAAACGTTCACAATTTCTGACAAGAACGATATATCCAACAGCAGCGGGCATAAACTGTCTACACCAGTGGTTATCAACCCTGTCCTCAGGGCCCACTAACCGGACAGATTTTATGTATTACCTTGGGGAGATGCAGACTAGAATACTGCAATCACTGAGCAGCAAATGATATTACCTGTAATGTATTTCAGTTATCTTGCAAAACTGGCCTGTTAGTGGGCCCTGAGGACAGGGTTGATGACCACTGGTCTACACCATCCATGGAAATTCAGCCTGGGATACATTTTCCCTCCGGTTCCATTAACCATTTAAGGACCCCCGCACGCACATTTACGGCCACAACATGGCTCGTACAGGCACAAGGGCGTAAATTTACGTCCTCGCCTTCGTGCGGTTCGGGGGTCCCATCGGGACCCCCTCTGTGGCGTGCGGCGGTCCCCCTGGCTCTGGGAGCGATCGCCGACGAGCGGGCGGATGTCCGTGTTTTCCGCCCCCCCCGCGATCGCTCCCAGCCAATGGGAGCGCTCCCCCTTCGTGTCAGTTCCTCCTCCTGTGTTTACACAGGAAGGAGGAAATGATGTCACCTCTCATCGCAGCGGTGTTTCCCACCGCTGCTGATGAGAGAAGACATCCACAGTAAGTGTGCACCAACACAACACTGACACACACACATAGGCACATTAACCCCTTGTGATCGCGCCCCCCCCCCCACCCCCCTGTCACAGTGTCACTAAATGCAGTGATCTAATCACTGCATTTAGTGTCAGTGTGACAGGCAGTGTAAAAGTCAGTTACTGTTAGGTCCAGGATAGCCCCCCCACCCCCCCCTAATAAAGTTTTAACCCCCTGATCACTGTCCTAGTTAACCCTTTCACTCCCTATTGCCAGCATCACTAAGCGATCATTTTTCTGATCGCTGTTTTAGTGTCGCTGTTCCCGCTAGGTAGCGATTTTTTTTATTGCGATTTTTTTTTTTTACTAAAGACATGTGGCTGAAATAATTTTGGCCTAAATGTTTTACTAAAATTTAGTTTATTTGATTTTTTTTATAACAAAAAGTAAAAAAATAGTAATTTTTTTCAAAATTGTCGCTCTATTTTAGTTTATAGCGCAAAAGGCGATCAAATACCACCGAAAGAAAGCTCTATTTGTGGGAAGAAAAGGACACAAATTTTGTTTGGGAGCCACGTCGCACGACCACGCAATTGTCTGTTAAAGCGACGCAGCGCCGAATTGTAAAAACACCTTGGGTCATTTAGCAGCGTATGTGTCCGGGTCTTAAGTGGTTAATAGCAAGATTTCTAGCCAAACTTCGAAAATCCACCTCCACAGTAATTGCAGTGATACCCTTTTGGCTGGGACGTCCGTGGTTCACAACAGTGCACCCCTAAATACATGTGCTGTGTACATAGCGCACCCCTGAATCCCTGCGCTGTGTACGTAGCGCACCCCTGAATCCATGCACTGTGTATGTAGCGCACCCCTGAATCTCTACACTGTATATATAGTGCACTCCTGAATCCCTACACTGTGTACAGTTGGAACTCTCTGGACTCTCTGGCCTTCTCCTGGTTCGGCCGTTGCAATGTACTAAAAATGAATGCAATGCCCAGACTCCTGTATCTATTGCAGGCACTGCCCATCAAGATCCCTCAGACATTGGTAACCCTGATTTTATACCTGGACTTACCAATCCCTCTTTTATTTCACAGGCGCCACAGGGTCTCATGAGGGCTTTCTCATTCCTGCATCCCACCGGTTGGCTCACTACGGAGAACTTGCTCTCAGGCCAGGCCCCACTTTCAATAGACCGCTGGAGGGTCAACCAACTATCTAATTTTCTCAATTCACTGCCCAAGTCAGCCCATTTCCTCAGAAAGCTTCACCCTTTCGAGGAACTCTGTACTTGTGAGGGCCCGATCCGGAGGTCCTTATCTACCTCCTACAAATTCTTGTTAGATCTCAATGCTACTGAAGACCCTCCATTCTTGGCTAAATGGGAAAGAGACTTGCATGTTGCCTTCACGGAACCCCAAGAAGACTGCATCCTTTTCTTTGCGCAAAAATCTTCTCTTTGCAGCAAATACCAAGAGACCACATATAACATAGTGACACGATGGTTATTATGATTACTATGAATCTACCAAATGAGGAGGGAGACAGTGGCGAGAGGTCCTGCTCTCGTGCACAAGGCTGGATCGGATTGGGCTCAGATTAGAATAAGACGGGGGGCTTGGGGTCTCCTGCAGCACTGAAGGTTTTTTACCTTAATGCATAGAATGCATTTAGGTAAAAAAACATGAGGCTTTAGAACCAGTTGGAATTCTACCCATGCTCATCGAGGTCCCAGCTATCCTGAATCTGGGGGCCTGTTTGCTGCGAATCTCTGAAGCTAAGTAAGGGATTTCACTGAGGATCCACTCTGGCAAATTCACTAAGGACATGTCTGTCCGATATTAGAAGAAGGCATCCAAGTATCCAGGGACATTGTGATTTCAGACCTTAATGCAGGATCTGGGTGATTGTTGCTATGCTTTGTGTGTCAGTACTAGCACTTGCCTGGTCTGGGACAACTCTGCCAGTGTCTCAGTGCAGTCAAATTTCTGGGCCATTACTTAAAGTGTACTGGCCTAAGGAGTTGCTTCAAAGTGCTGTTCAGAGTTAATGGAGTATTCCACAGCTTCCAATGCCCTATCAAAGTTTATTTGGCAATACATTTCGGAAAAGATAACCCCCTAGGCTGTCCATTGAGCTAGAACATGTGACTGTTGCTGTGTGCCTGGCTGCTGCTGCACTACTTTGGGAAAGGAACCTGTGAAAAATCAGCATCCCTTGTGGGGGTGAGCGCTACATATGGTCTTAAAAAATGGTAATGATCTGCATGACAAGTTTTTCTTGTTACAAAGACTTATTGAATTAATCTTTCAATACTGAAATCTTTGGTTTTGTCAAGTGTGCCAATGACTAGAGAAAAGTCACAAAGGAAATATTGTATTTGTGAATAAATAAGGAAGTTGTATGTCAATAAACTTACACTTGCCCAGATATTTCCACATATATTGTTGTTTAAAATAGCCCTATTGTGAATGTACGTGTTTGCCATGACCAATATCTCAGTGAGCTATTTAAAAAATAACACAGAACAATACACTCTTTTAACTACCAGTACTAGTTTTTCCGCATTAAGAGGTTTTGAAACAAAATTATTGTATTTTTATTCTATTCTTTTTTTTTTACTTGATTCAAGATTTTCTTATAGATTATGTGGCCCATAGTAAAATTTTAATAGGACAGTAGTGTAGCTGATCTTAACATTAATTATGTAAAATAAAGGAAAGGTAGAAGAGCTGCCAATTGTCAGTCAGTACATAACTATGGATCAGTGCCAAAGAAGAGAAACATTGCAGGTTATTTGTACACAGAGTTTTCCAGCTAATTACTTTGTCCTCACAAGCCTTTATTGGCAAGAATAAATTATTATTTAAGTTTAAAATCCTAAAACCTTGGTGTAAATTCTAAGCCCACCTACCCATTCCCTACTCTAGCTAGCAATTACTGAATATTGTTTTTTAGTAGTCAGTTAAAATGTATTTTCAATGATATCATAATAACCATAATAATGTAGCGCCACTCCCAAAGAAGCCACTTGTTTCTTTTGGGTTCTCTGTTCTGCACCTCGACTCCAAGAACAACCTTAGCCCCTCTGACACACCTGGTTGAACAAAAATCTCTGCAAGCACTTATAGAGAATCAGGTATAAAAACCTTTACCTGGCTATGAGCTGCTACCCAACAAATAGAAACACACCCATTAAGACAGAAATGCGCTTCACCTATTGGTATGAATTTATTATAAATGGCATTAGAAAATAAATGCACACAAAGCAGATGAATTTGAACACTCTGCTGGACAGGGTAGTAACTATGTCAAAATAACTAAGATCAACAAGTTTTATACCTCTAACTGAAATCAATGCGGATATTAGCAAATCGGCAATAAACAATATAAACAAATGTTAAATGCTGTGTGAGGGATACTGTAAGAGAAGTCCAGTTAAATTCAAACACGCTAGCGTGTGTACAAGAAGAAATGTACATGTGTGCATGCGCAAATGGCCCATTTAAGTTGAATGATGACATGAACACATTGCTGAGTGGACTTTTAGCTTGTTCCTGTTTACCTATGCCCTGATCCTTTTTCTGCCTGTGTTTGACCCAGCTTGACCTCGACCCTTCTCTAAATTCCCACCTGCCTACCTGTGCCCCCGGCTGGTGCTTTGTGTCTGTCTCGTGCTCCTGTATATTGCTGCCTGACTGTGTACCGACCCTGGCTTGAATCTATTTCTTTTTCCTTCAAGGTTGGTCTCTCCACTCAGGAACATGATCATTATATATCTTGGCTTATCCACAATAGGATGTCGCTGCTACTTATCATTAGTGTTGCTCACGAATATTCGCATTGCATATTCGAGTAATCGCGCAATATCTCGAATATCGCGGTGAATATTCGCAATTCCGAATATTCGGATTTTTCAAAATTTATTTTTAAAACAGATCACATCCTAGTGATCTCCATCGACGTCTAAAAGCATTGCTGGTATGATTAGAGACCTTGGGCCGAGTAGCTGAAGCGATCATTTTATATTGTTGAAAATTCGCAATGCGATTATTCGGCAATAGGAATATCGCGCGATTATTTCCTCCGCCCTTCTTTTGCATCAGAGCCAATTTTTTCAATTTTATTTTTAAAACAGAGCACATCCTAGTGTTCTCCATCGACGTCTAAAAGCATTGCTGGTATGATTAGAGACCTTGGGCCGAGTAGCTGAAGCGATCATTGTATATTGCCGAATATTCGCAATGCGAATATTCGGCAATAGCAATATTGCGCGATTATTTTCTCCGCCCTTCATTTGCATCAGAGCCAATCAGATTTCTCCGAATATTCGACAATGCGAATATTCGGCAATAGGAATATTGCGCGATTATTTTCTCCGCCCTTCATTTGCATCAGAGCCAATCAGATTTCTCCGAATATTCGACAATGCGAATATTCGGCAATAGGAAAATTGCGCGATTATTTACTCCGCCCTTCATTTGCATCAGAGCCAATCAGAGTTCCCCTACCACAGTTGTCAGAGGTTAGCAACCTCCACATCAACCAATAGGAACCTGCCTGCACGACCATTATATAAGCTAACTCCCAGCAGGATTTCATTGCAGATTCACATGGTGGTTATAGAGAGAGGAGTGTTTCTGTGCTATCTCTGAGCTTGCATTAGCATTGTAGTGCATTTCAGTTCTCTGGTTCCTGCTGTTTCATTTCAGTTCTCTGGTTCCTGCTGCTTATATTTCTAAACTGCTTTTTTCAAAGCAAGAAACCCAAAAGCTTTTTTAAAAGCTCATATTTGTGTTGTTGTTTTCCAGTTTAGTTTAGCTTAGTGTTAGATAGATAGATAGATTTCAGTGTACTTAGTGTAATTGTACACTTCTTTAAGGTAGCTTAGTTTAGTGTGTGTTTAGTGTCTGTTTTTTGTTTTCTAAAAAAAAAAAAAAAAAAAAAAAGTTAGTTTTCGTTTATTCATATACTTATCTCTGCTGTGTTAGCAGAGTTACTGTTGCATATTAGTTTAGTACTTGTAATCCTCGTCTTTGTCCTTGTAAAAAAAATTAAAAAAATTTAGCCTTAGTTTATTCATTTAAGTTTGTGACTAAGCACTGCAGAGTTAGGCCCAGATTCACAGAGCAATTACGCCTGTCTAACTGGTGTTAGACAGGAGTAATTTCAAATTTTGCGCGCCGTATCACTAGTTTGAATCCTCAAACCATGATACGGCGGCTTCGGGCTTCGATCCGAGAGGCTTACGTCTTCGTAAGCCTTCGGATCTACGCTGCGATATTTTTGCGGCCGCTGGGAGGAGTTTGCGTCGTTTTCATGCGTCGGGATATGCAAATTAGTTTTTACGGCGATCTACGAAGGTACGAGTGTCCCTCGCAATCGCCTACGTCATTTTTTGGCTATGTAATGTTAGAGGAGCTTTTTGCTGGTCTAACAGTGCGTAACCCATGTAAAGTATGGCCGTCGTTCCCGATTCGATTTGAATTTTTTTTTTTTTTTTAATGTAACTCGTTCGGGAATAGGAATGTATGTAAACGACGCTACTACGACATAACGACGTGATTTCGCGCAATGCACGGCGGGAAATTTGCGAACGGGGCATGCGCAGTTCGAACGCCGCGGGAACGTGCCTATTTTAAATGCTTCACGCCCCCTACTCACGCAGATGGATTGCGACGGGAGAAATACACTACGCCGCCGTCGTTTACTGGACAAAATCTACCTGGATTCCACGTAGAGCCAGGTAAAAAACGGCGGCGTAGTGTATTTCTGATACGCTACGAGAATCTAATTATCTCTGATTCTGGGCCTTAGTGTTTAGTGCATAGCTGTCTAGTACGTCTTTGTCTGCGTTCCTGTCTTGTCCTTTATCACATTTACCCCCCCCAATAAAGTTTACCCACCCCCCCACGTCAGCATGAGCAGCATACGTGGCCGTGGCAGCAGGGGTAGGGGAGTTACTCCCAGTGCTGGGTCGCTGCCAGCACGGGGTACCTCTCGCGCCCCTACTACTGGTAGAGGATCAGATGGAAGGGGAGTCTGCCTCATAGTTACATAGTTACATAGTTAGTCAGGTTGAAAAAAGACACAAGTCCATCCAGTTCAACCATAAAAAAAAATAAAAATAAAACAAAGTAAAACACAGTACATCCTCCCATACACCCAACTCCATACCCATAGTTGATCCAGAGGAAGGCAAAAAACCCCAGCAGAGCGATGATCCAATTTGCTACCGGAGGGGAAAAAATTCCTTCCTGATCCCCCGAAAGGCAATCGGATTTACCCCGGATCAACTTTACCTACAAAACTTAGTACTCAGTTATATTATGTGCACTTAGGAAAGAATCCAGGCCTCTCTTAAAGCAATCTACTGAGCTGGCCAGAACCACCTCTGGAGGGAGTCTGTTCCACATTTTCACAGCTCTTACTGTGAAGAAACCTTTCCGTATTTGGAGGTGAAATCTCTTTTCCTCCAGACGTAAAGAGTGCCCCCTTGTCCTCAGTGTTGACCTTAAATTGAATAACTCAACACCAAGTTCACTATATGGACCTCTTATGTATTTGTACATGTTGATCATATCCCCCCTTATTCTCCTCTTCTCAAGAGTGAATAAATTCAGTTCCTCTAATCTTTCCTCATAGCTGAGCTCCTCCATGCCTCTTATCAGTTTGGCTGCCCTTCTCTGCACTTTCTCCAGTTCTCCGATATCCTTTTTGAGAACTGGTGCCCAAAACTGGACTGCATATTCCAGATGAGGTCTTACTAATGATTTGTACAGGGGCAAAATGATATCTCTATCTCTGGAGTCCATACCTCTCTTAATACAAGAAAGGACTTTGCTCGCTTTGGAAACCGCAGCTTGGCATTGCATGCCATTATTGAGCTTATGATCAACTAAAACACCCAGATCCTTCTCCACTACAGATCCCCCCAGTTGTACTCCCCCTAGCATGTATGATGCATGCATATTCTTAGCCCCCAAGTGCATAACTTTACATTTATCAACATTAAACCTCATCTGCCACTTAGTCGCCCAATTAGACAGAGCATTGAGGTCGGCTTGTAAATTGGAGACATCCTGCAAGGACGTTATTCCACTGCATAGCTTGGTGTCATCTGCAAAAACAGAAATGTTACTTTTGATCTCAGACCCAATATCATTTATAAATATATTGAAAAGTAAGGGACCCAACACTGAACCTTGGGGTACACCGCTGATAACCTTGGACCATTCAGAGTAAGAATCATTAACCACAACTCTCTGAATTCTGTCTTTCAGCCAGTTTTCTATCCATTTACAAACTGATATATCTAATCCTGTAGACCTTACCTTACACATGAGCCGTGTGTGGGGAACTGTATCGAACGCTTTTGCAAAATCCAAGTATACCACGTCCACTGCTACGCCTCTGTCCAGGGTTTTACTTACCTCTTCATAAAAATAAATCAGGTTTGTCTGACAACTTCTGTCTTTCATGAATCCATGCTGTCTGCTGCTTAAATAGTTTGTTTCCAGCAAGAACTCATCCACGTGGTCTTTTATTAAACGTTCCAGTATCTTCCCAACTATAGAAGTTAAACTAACAGGTCTATAGTTACTAGGTAAAGACTTTGTTCCCTTTTTAAATATGGGCACCTCATTGGCTTTATGCCAATCCAGTGGTACTATTCCTGTCATTAATGAGTGCCTAAATATTAGATACAGTGGCTTTTAAATTTCAGAGCTCAATTCTTTTAGGATCCGTGGGTGGATGCCATCTGGTCCAGGTGCTTTATCCACCTTTATTCTGTCTAAATATTTCTGGACCATATCACTTTTGAGCCATTGTGGATTTGGGGCTGTGTCACTCCCACCCCCTATATCGACATGAGTTCCCCCATTCTCCATTGTATACACAGAGCTGAAGAAAGCATTTAATAAATTTGCCTTCTCTATGTCCTCAGTCACCCACTCTAGATTATTTTGTAAAGGGCCTACATGCTCAGAGTTGACCTTTTTACTATTAATATATTTAAAGAATTTTTTGGGGTTTGTCCTACTATCTTTTGCAATCTGTCGTTCATTTTGAATTTTTGCATCCTTGATTTCCTTTTTACATATTCTATTATATTCTTTGTAACATTTAAACGACACTAGTGTTCCTTCATTTTTATATTTTTTAAAAGCTATTTTCTTATTGTTTATAGCTTTTTTAACTTTGACCGTGAGCCACATAGGTTTTATCTTTAGCCTTTTAAACTTATTGCCCATGGGAATATACTTTGCAGTGAGGTTCCAAAGAGTCTTTTTGAAGAATTCCCATTTCTGTTCTGTGTTCATCGGTGCCAATATTCCCTCCCAGTCCAAGCTCTGGAGAGCAGTCCTCATGCTTTGAAAATTTGCTCTCTTGAAATTAAGTGTTTTTATCTTTCCTGTATGTATTTCTTGCTTATAGTTTACATTAAACGAAATCATGTTATGATCACTGCTACCCAGGTGTTCCTTTATCTGAACATTAGTAATGAGCTCTGCATGGTTTGAGATTACCAGGTCCAACAGAGCATCATTCCTAGTTGGGGCCTCAATAAACTGGACCATAAAATTGTCCTGCAATAGGTTTTTAAATTTTTGTCCTTTAACTGTCCCAGAAATTCCATTATTCCAGTCAATTTCTGGGTAGTTAAAATCCCCCATTATTATCACCGTCCCTGCCCTTGCAGCCCTTTCCATCTGTGCAAGGAGCCGAGTCTCCACCTCCTCATTAACATTGGGTGGTCTATAACAAACTCCAATGATTAGCTTTGAACTACGCACATCTGTATGCAGTTCCACCCATAATGCTTCAACTTCATCACACTCTCCATCAACCAGGTCCTCTTTTACGCTTGCTTTGAGGTCACTTCTCACATAGAGACAGACCCCTCCACCTTTCCTTTTTACCCTGTCTTTCCGAAAGAGAGCATAGCCAGGAATATTAATAGCCCAGTCATGTGAGGATTGAAGCCAAGTTTCAGCAATACCGATTACATCATAGCTCTCCTCATGCACCAGAGCTTCCAACTCACCTGTTTTGCTTGGAAGGCTTCTGGCATTGGTGAACAAACACTTAAATGTATTGTTACATTTTTCGCTGGCGTTTTTCATATGATTCATATAATTTTTAGTAGTGCAAATGGCACTATAATTTCCAATGGCTGTTTGCAACATGGGAACTTTCTTGTCACCTGCCATAACCCCACCTCCATCTATCCCCATTCTACTCTCCATTAATGTCTGACCCCTAACTGACCTGTGTGCCCGATGTAATTC
The DNA here is from genome assembly GCA_029574335.1 of Rana kukunoris. Taxonomy (NCBI): domain Eukaryota; kingdom Metazoa; phylum Chordata; class Amphibia; order Anura; family Ranidae; genus Rana; species Rana kukunoris. The sequence goes on from CM056052.1 coordinate 171,430,898, forward strand.
ACGTTCACCCTCCCCCTCAAGTCTAGTTGACTCATCCGGGAGTTTTTCCCCTCGGGCAGCCGCCCGATATTGCCTTCCCAGGCTTCAGCAGTGGTGGAGTATATGGGGCACAGCAGTGCCACTGAGTCATCAGTGCCGACTCCAAGTAGCACCACCACCAGTAAACCGGTGCCTTTAGTACCCACCCCCAGCCCCCAAGAGTCCAGCCTCATACTGTTTGACAGTGAGAGGGATATCTTGGGGGAGGTCCTGCTGGTCAGGACCTTTTTGAAGGGTTGATGGAGGAGGAGGATGGGATACCGGCTGTCAGTAGCCCAGAGACATCCCTTCCAAGTGGTGCTGGTGTTTTTCTGCAGGAAACACCCGCACCTAGTCAGACCCATGCGTCGGTGGGGGGACATCGGAGCCAGGCTAGCGGCTCCATGTCAGATGTCTCCCTCAGACCACCACATGTCAGCCCTGGGTCTGACATATCTGGGGGCGAAGAGGAGGGTGACCCAACATGGGTGGCACCTGCCTCGTCGGTTCACAGCAGCAGTGACGATGAGGAAGGTAGGCACCCTGGGGAAATGGTGCGCCAGGTCACCAGGGAGACCAGCGTCAGGGTCTCCACTGGTGATGGCAGCAGGAGGTGTCAGCAGCAGCAGCAGCAGCAGCAGCAGGCAGCTCCACCTGTGCGCACCGAGTCCCAGCAGGTGCAAGTCAGCGTCACCCCATCTGACAGGAGGGCGGCGCTGAAGTCACCTGTCTGGGCCTACTTCACCTTGGTAGCAGATAACCCGACAGTAGCCATCTGCCAGCTCTGTCGTGCCAAGGTGAAGAGAGGGAAGTGCTTGGCTCGGGTGGGTACCACAGCACTCAACCAGCACCTGAGAATAAACTACTGGCGGGAGTATGACCAGATGAGGGGTGGTGGTGGTAGCAGCGCCACCACCACAAGTGTGCAGGGTACAGCAGCCCCTGCCACAGCTTCATCGGCTACCAGCAGGTCATGCCCCCCCGCTCCCTCTAGTAGAGGTACTGGTACCGGCAGCCAGACCTCGACTTCCACAGCACCCTCCTCTTCGGTGTCCTGCACTGCCGTCCGGCGCCAGGCGTCGCTTTCCGACGCCTTTGAACGCACCACTCCCTTTCCCCCTTGGAGACCGACGTGTGCGTTCCCTCAATGGGCTCCTGGCAAGGGTTATTGCCCAACATCTGCTGCCCTTCAACATCGTTGACAGCAACCCCTTCAGGCAGATGTTGGAGCAGGCCTGACCCCAATGGCGTGTCCCCAGCCGCCATTTCTTTGCCAGGACTGGTGTCCCTGCCCTACATCAGCACCTTGTGCAGAATGTAACCCTGTCGCTGGATCACGCTGTCAGCAACAGGGTGCATCTCACAATGGATGGCTGGACCAGCAGGCATGGGCAGGGCCGCTACATCAGTTTCCCTCCGAGGCGCCGGGGAGGGATTGGCGGCATCAGATTTTGTGGTGCCGCCCCGGGGTGTCCAGGGGAGAACTGCTGGTCTCCCTCAAGCCACTGTCTCCGCAGCTGCTGAGCCTCCCAGCAAGCGCCCCCGTAGCTACTTAAGTGTGGGGCACGTGCGCTGTCAGGCCGTGCTCCAGCTTGTTAGTTTAGGGGAACAGAGACACACTGGCAAAGAGGTGCTGACCGCACTTCAGGCTCAGGTCCAGAAGTGGCTGACACCCCGAAGGCTCCAGGCAGGTATGGTTGTCTGTGACAATGGCAGCAACCTCCTCTCCGCCCTCCAGGCTGGCAGTCTGACCCACGTGCCCTGTCTGGCACATGTCCTCAACCTTGTGGTGCAGAAGTTCCTGCGCACCTATCCCGGGTTGAGTGACATTGTGCTAAGGGTACGTAGGATTGCCAGCCACTTCAGGCGCTCCCCAACCACTACCGCGTCCCTGTCCAAGTTGCAGCGGGACAACAGCCTGCCCCTTCACAGGCTGATTGTGGACAGTGTGACGTGGTGGAACTCCAGCCTCTACATGCTGGAGAGGTTGTGGGAGCAGCGAAGGGCGGTGAAGGAATACCTGCTGGAGCAAGGCACTGGCGGGCCATCACAACACACACTCCCGTACATCACCAGTGCGGAGTGGGGGCAGATACACCAGGTCTGCCATGTGTTGGCCCCTTTCGAGCAGGCGACCAAGATGGTGAGCAGGGAGCATGTCGGCCTCAACGACGTGCTCCCTATAGTGTTCCTGCTGGACAGGGCACTAGATCGCCTGCTCGAAGCTGGGGAGAGTGCCTTGGTGGAGCAGGAGGAGGCAACACTGCTCCACCAAGACCAGGCCCAGGACGAGGAGGAGGAGGATGATGATGATCAGGAGGTTACTGGTGACGTCCTGGAGTCAGGGCCTGGTCAGGAGGGAGAGTTGGGGGCACCGATAGTCCGGGGGTTGGGCATCTCTGTGCGCGAGCAGCAGCGCCTCCATGATGAAGAGTCGGACGTCATGGACCCGGCAGCCATGAGGAGTCACAGCAGGCTGTGCTCTTCTGTAATATCCCACTGCACCTCTTCTGACATATAACCAGATTCCCTGCAAGACTACAGAGGTAACTCAGAATTGCCCACTAGATCACTCTCAGTATCACAGAAAGTTTGGGGTTAAATCATCATGCCCTCTGAGTACAAGACTTGCGGTGTATGAGACCCTAGCCTGTTCTGACAGGAGCTCAGGTTGCTAATGGTGAGTTCAGGTACACACAAAATAAAGAAGTCTCATCTATGAGTAGGATCTGTAATAGGAGTGATTCAATGAGCTAAAGTAAATGAAATAACTATAGCCTAGTGTTGCTGCACACTAGACCTAGTAAGGAAAGTAGCAAGTCCATCAGGACACATATACTTGCGGTTCAGCACTCATCTATAATGGAGTCAGGGGAGAGCGAGATGCCTGGATAATAAGCAGCCTGTGTGGATCCAAACTGGGACACGGAGAGGACGTGGTCGGGAACTCTTCCTGGGTGCAGGTTAGTGCGGCTACAGGACGGAGGGTGTCTGTACGCAATAACAGAACACCCTACCGTCATCTCTGGAAGTTTAAATAGCCGATCTCGCGGTTAATTGGCAATGTGCGCTCGGCGCGCTTCCGCGTTCCAAGCTGGAACGCAAGGTCCGCGCACCGGAAGTGATGCGGAGGTTTGTGAAATACGGAGCGCAGCTGTCTGCTATAGGAATGACTGCGCTAGAGCAACAAGTATAAGGAATATTATTACATACTCCCCTCCCCAGGGAAGCTCCTACAGAGCTGCCAGTAGGTGCGGGTCTGTTAGGATAACGACGATGAAACTGTCTGATCAGACGTGGAGCATGTATATTCGTAGCATTTTCCCAAGAGTCATCAGATTGATCATAGCCTTTCCAACGTATGAGGTATTGAAGGTTAGAAGCTCTTTTCCTAGAATCTAAAATTTTGTCAACGACGTATTCAGTTTCACCGAGAACCTGTACAGGAGGTGGAGGAGGTGTTTTCCTGTTAGGAAAGGGGTTGGAGATGTACGGTTTGATGAGTGACACATGGAAGGAAGAATGTATTTTCCAGTCAGGTGGTAAGGTCAGTTTGACAACATTGGGATTGATAATGTGAGAAATTGTGAATGGTCCCGTGAATTGATTTCCAAGTTTCTTGGATGGAATTTTAAGATGGAGATTACGGGTGGAAAGCCACACTAAATCCCCCACCTTGTAGACTGGTGGTGTAGATCGGTGAGAGTCATAATATCTCTTTTGTCTTGATTGCGCAACCTTCAAGTTGGTGTGGAGGAGAACTAGTGTCTCTTTTATAGTAGAGAGGTAATCGGTCACTGCAGGTACACTATTTGGAAGGAATGTAGAAGGTAGGCTGTTGGGGTGGAAGCCATAGTTAGCAAAAAATGGTGAAAAGCCGGAAGAAGCACTAGTGGAGTTATTGTAGGCGTATTCAGCTAAAGAGAGTAATGGATTCCAATCGTCTTGAAGGTATGTACAGTAACAGCGTAGATATTGTTCCAGAATTTGATTAACTCGTTCTGTCTGCCCATTTGTCTGGGGATGATAAGCAGTTGACAATCGATGGTCTATCTGTAGAGAGGTAATAAGGGCTCTCCAGAATTTGGAAACAAATTGAGTACCGCGATCCGAGATGACCTGGGAGGGTAAGCCATGTAGTTTAAGGACTGTATCAATAAACGCCTTTGCTGTCTCTGAAGAGGTTGGTAATTTCTTTAATGGAGTAAAGTGTGCCATTTTTGTTAAGAGATCAACCGTAACCATAATGGTATTGGTACCGTTGGACCTAGGGAGATCTACAATAAAATCAATAGAGACCACTTTCCAAGGTCTATTAGGCACTGGAAGAGGAACCAATAAACCAGAAGGAGGTCTCCTAGATAGTTTGTTTCTAGCACAAGTCTCACAGGAGTTTACATACTGATGAACAAACTTAGAAAGAGAAGGCCACCAGTAATGTCTCTTGACAATATGGATGGTTTTAGTAGTTCCAGGATGGCCTGCCAAAGGGGAATCGTGAAGTAATCTGAGCAAAGGAATCTGTAGAATAGGAGGTACGTAGATCTTATTTTGGTAAGTATATATCCCATCTGGTTGTTTGATAAGGCCTGGAGGATGATTAAGAGTCTCTGTGGATAGTGTCTGGGAGAGTAGCTGACTAAACAAAGTGGTATTGCCAATGAAACGATGAGAAGGGATGATAGAAACTGGTGGGTTCTCAGGGAATTGATCTTCATACATTCGTGAGAGAGAGTCGGCTTTAATATTTTGTGAGGCAGGTCGATAGGTGATGAAAAAGTCAAATCTATCGAAGAAGAGAGTTCATCTAACCTGACGAGCAGAGAGAGTCTTACAAGATTTCAGATGCTGTAGATTACGGTGGTCAGTGAGTACAGTTATTGGATGGGTTGAGCCTTCAAGTAAATGTCTCCAGTTTTCTAAAGCGTCTTTAATAGCTAGAAGTTCCTTTTCACCGATGGGGTAATTTCTTTCAGCTTGAGACAACGTTCTGGAATAGAAGGCTACTGGATGCAAAGGGTCGGAGAGAGTTGGGCGTTGACAAAGGACTGCTCCTAAGGCGTAGTGGGAAGCATCAACCTCCAAAGTGTAATGATACGACGGATTAGGGAGTTGAAGAACAGGAGCTGAGGAGAAACAACGCTTCAAGGTGGAGAAGGAATTTTGCGCTTCTGGAGTCCAAGTGAAAGATGTTTTTGCACTAGTAAGGGCATTCAAAGGTTTAACTATCGCAGAGAAGTTTTTAATAAACTTGCGATAATAATTTGAGAATCCTAGGAAACGTTGGAGAGCCTTCCTTGAATGTGGAACTGGCCAGGAGATGATAGAATCCACCTTGGAATGGTCCATCTGTATACCCTGAGGGGTAATCTGGTAACCTAGGAAGGTGATACTGGTCTGACTGAAAAGGCATTTCTCCAACTTTGCATATAGAGAATGTGTCCTGAGCCTGGCTAAAACCCATCGGACATGTTTAGTATGAAGCTCAAGGGAGTCTGAGTAAATTAATATATCGTCAAGGTAAATTACAACGCAGATGTCAAGCAAATCTCTGAATATCATTTATGAACCACTGGAAAGTGGCCGGTGCGTTACACAGGCCAAAAGGCATCACAGTGTATTCAAATAACCCATATGTGGTCTTGAAGGCAGTCTTCCACTCATCTCCAGGACGAATTCTAATCAGATTGTAAGCGCCGCGAAGATCCAATTTTGTAAAAATCCTTGAAGTTTGGAGGCGCTCTAAGAGTTCTGGGATTAGTGGTAAGGGGTAGCGATTTTTTACAGTAATATTATTTAGACTTCAGTAATCAATGATGGGACGGAGAAAGCCATCCTTATTTTTGACAAAAAACATAGCGGAAGAAGCAGGGGAGGTGGAATGTCTAATGAAACCTTTTCTAAGATTCTCGTCTAGGTACTCCTTGAGGTGAGAAAGTTCAGGTTGTGATAGTGGATAAATATGAGCGGTTGGGATAGGACTATCCGGTATAAGATCAATTGGGCAGTCATAAATTCTGTGAGGAGGAAGACTCTCTGCCTTGGTCTTACTGAAAACATCACTGAAGTCAAGCAAATAATCCGGAAGAACATTGTCTTGTTGCTGGATACACATCAAGGGGTAGTTGGAGTAGCAGTTGTGCTTACAGTATGAGGAATCCAATTTAAGAGATAGGTTAGCCCATATGAAAGTTGGTTGATGCAATAACAACCACGGGGAGACCAAGGATAATTGGGAATAGAGGGGATGGAATAATGTCGAAGACCATAGTCTCTACGTGGTTGTTAGTACAGGTGACCAGAATAGGGGTAGTTTGGGATAGGATAGGACCTGAAGTGGAGGTTGAACCGTCGATAAAAGTGACAGAGAGTGGAATTTGCTTGAGTACAGAGGGAATATTATTGGACTTAACAATCTCTGAATCAATAAAATTCCCGCAGGCACCTGTATCAACCATGGCATCAATGGTGGTATTACTGTGTTCCCACTGTAAAACAAGAGTAACAAATGTGAATTGGTTAGAAGGGGTGTGTGGGTGTTTGGTATTGTACATATTAGAGATTGTACCTTCGTTATTCCTCATGAGAACAGGACAAGTGGATACTATATGATCTGGCGACGAGCAATAGAGGCAAAGGTTGTGAGCTCTGCGACGCTGCTTTTCTGCGGGAGAAAGAGGCCCTTTAACAGTTCCAAGTTCCATAGGAACCGCTCTAGGTGAGGTATTATACCTCTTGGGGGGTGAGACTGAAATGGACCAGGCACGTTCAGCCTTTCTTTCTCTTAGTCGTCGATCAATAGTGAGGGATAATTGCATTAACTCTTCTAGAGAGGATGGAAGCTCAATGCGAGCAATCTCATCCTTCATGCCCTCAGAGAGGCCTATGCGAAATTGGTTACGTAAAGCAATATCAGTCCATTGAGTGTCCCTGCACCAACACTTAAATTTGGATATGTATTCCTCGACAGGTCTCTTCCCTTGCTTGAGATTTCTAATAGTATTTTCCGCAGTAATTTGTTTATGGGGGTCCTCGTATAAGAGGGACATCTCGTCTAAAAAACTATTAAATGATCCCAGAAGGTCACCATTCTCTTCAACATAAGCGTCAGCCCAGACCCTGGGTTCTCCTTTGAGATAAGAAACCATAGTAAGAATCTTGACCCTGTCTGAATAGTAGGTACGGGGGCGTAATTCATACATAAGACGGCAGGAGCTGACGAACTGACGGAAAAGTTTTCGGTCCCCTGAGAAGGGGTCTGGGGGGCAAACCTTTGGTTCAGGCCTATCACGGTGTTGGGCAAGAGCTTGATTCCGCATCACATCATTTTCTAACCGAAGCTCATTCATGGATGCAGTGAGGGTTTCTACTCTCTGTGATAGGGCAACTAAATGATTAGCGAGTTCTCCTGGATCCATCTGAAGGAAAAAATTATACTGTACAAAAATTTTTTTTTTTTTTTTTTTTATATATATAGGTTCTGTTATTATGTAATATCCCACTGCATATAACCAGATTCCCTGCAAGACTACAGAGGTAACTCAGAATTGCCCACTAGATCACTCTCAGTATCACAGAAAGTTTGGGGTTAAATCATCATGCCCTCTGAGTACAAGACCTGCCGTGTATGAGACCCTAGCCTGTTCTGACAGGAGCTCAGGTTGCTAATGGTGAGTTCAGGTACACACAAAATAAAGAAGTCTCATCTATGAGTAGGATCTGTAATAGGAGTGATTCAATGAGCTAAAGTAAATGAAATAACTAAACGTAGTGTTGCTGCACACTAGACCTAGTAAGGAAAGTAGCAAGTCCATCAGGACACATATACTTGCGGTTCAGCACTCATCTATAATGGAGTCAGGGGAGAGCGAGATGCCTGGATAATAAGCAGCCTGTGTGGATCCAAACTGGGACACGGAGAGGACGTGGTCGGGAACTCTTCCTGGGTGCAGGTTAGTGCGGCTACAGGACGGAGGGTGTCTGTACACAATAACAGAACACCCTACCGTCATCTCTGAAAGTTTAAATAGCCGATCTCGCGGTTAATTGGCAATGTGCGCTCGGCGCGCTTCCGCGTTCCAAGCTGGAACGCAAGGTCCGCGGACCGGAAGTGACGCGGAGGTTTGTGAAATACGGAGCGCAGCTGTCTGCTATAGGAATGACTGCGCTAGAGCAACAAGTATAAGGAATATTATTACATCTTCCCCATGGCTGCCCACATGCTGAGATGCCTCAGGAGGGACCCCCAGGTTAAGACCATTAAGGAGAGGGATGATTTTTGGATGGCCACCCTTTTAGATCCCAGGTGCAAGGGGAAACTGGAGCAGTTCTTCCCAGCCAGCCGGAGGCAGCGCCGGATGGAGGAACTGCAGGCAGGCATAGTCAGCCGGTTGGAGCAGGCAACTCCCCGGCCTCCAGTTGTCCCCCCTCATCTCACCCAGCAGGTGGCTGCACCCAGTAGCAGCCGAGCAGGGGACCTAATGGGTGAGATGAGGATGTTCTTGCAATCTGAGGGACCCAGTACCAGCAGCAGCAGCAGCAGCAGCAGTCACCACCAGCGGCTGGCCCACATGGTGGCAGACTACATGGGGTCCGTCAGTGCTTCTGACAGTATGAGCACCGACGACCCCATGGAGTACTGGGTTGCCAGATTGGACACCTGCCGCGAGCTCGCTCAGTATGCGCTGGAGTTATTGTCTTGCCCCCCCTCCAGCGTACTATCTGAGCGGACATTCAGCGTGGCAGGTGGGGTGGTCACGGACAAGAGGACCCGTCTGTCCACAGACTCCGTGGACAGACTTACATTCATCAAGATGAATGAGTCCTGGATCGGCGGTGACTTTCTGGCACCCGCCGTCGGTTCAGGGCGCTGAATGGTCCCTTGTCATTCATCAATACCTCTCCAATCTATTTATACCAGGGGTGTCAAACTCAATTTCATCTTGGGCCGCATCAGCATTATGGTTGCCCTCAAAAGGGCCGGTTATATCTGTAAGATTAGATGTCCAGCGCATCCCCTCCCCTTACATGGGCCATCCCACCCCACCATCAGAAGTTGAGTTCCCCCTCTCCCTTACATCACAGTGCATCCCCCTTTCCTTATGCTGCTGCTTGGAAGAAGTTGGATGCATTGCTTGAAAGCAGAAAGTAAGGGTCTGGAGGGCCGCATTCGGCCTGCGGGCCTTGTGTTTGCCACCTCTGATTTATACCTTTGAAACTCATAGTGGGCAGGTAGTGTTAAGGGCATAAATATTTCCATGCTGTGTCATTAAGCCACTATAAGGAGTCCTGATGCGGCTGCCACATTATTTTGAAATGTAATTTCTCAATGCTCATCATGAATTTAAAAAGTAACGTATAGCATAGAAATAATGTTAATCAAACTTTTATATTATGAGGCACTATGGTATAGTCAGGCTACAGCTACTTAAGGCCTGTGTAATTCTGCTTTTCAAATTTAATCACCATGCTAATGCAACTTCAAGCTTTTGTAATTTTGCCACGATATGGGCTCCTACTGCTAATGCCAAAAGGTTGAGTGATTATGTACCGATATATTACTCATACTGGTGCTGTCACCTTTTGTCTGTGAGATTTTTCTACTACTGCTGGTACTGCTGCTACCTCTTCCACGAGTGATAAAACACTATATTGTGTACTGTTACTACTATACTGCTGCTGCCAGTGCTCAGATACCTATGTGACAAGTTCTTTGGCAATATATACTACAATTACCAATGCTGCTGCTGTGCTGCTGCCACCTCTTCCACGAGTGATAAAACACTATATTGTGTACTGTTACTACTAGACTGCTGCTGCCAGTGCTCAGATACCTATGTGACAAGTTCTTTGCCACTATATGCTACAATTACCAATGCTGCTGCTGTCACCTCTTCCACGAGTGATAAAACACTATATTGTGTACTGTTACTACTATACTGCTGCTGCTGCCAGTGCTCAGATACCTATGTGACAAGTTCTTTGGCACTATATACTACAATTACCAATGCTGCTGCTGTGCTGCTGCCACCTCTTCCACGAGTGATAAAACACTTTATTGTGTACTGTTACTAATACTTCTGCTGCTCAGATACCTATGTGACAAGTTCTTTGCCACTATATGCTACAATTACCAATGCTGCTGCTGTGCTGCTGCCACCTCTTCCACGAGTGATAAAACACTATATTGTGTACTGTTACTACTAGACTGCTGCTCAGATACCTATGTGACAAGTTCTTTGGCACTATATACTACAATTACCAATGCTGCTGCTGTGCTGCTGCCACCTCTTCCACGAGTGATAAAACACTTTATTGTGTACTGTTACTAATACTTCTGCTGCTCAGATACCTATGTGACAAGTTCTTTGCCACTATATGCTACAATTACCAATGCTGCTGCTGTGCTGCTGCCACCTCTTCCACGAGTGATAAAACACTATATTGTGTACTGTTACTACTATACTGCTGCTGCTGCCAGTGCTCAGATACCTATGTGACAAGTTCTTTGCCACTATATACTACAATTACCAATGCTGCTGCTGTGCTGCTGCCACCTCTTCCACGAGTGATAAAACACTTTATTGTGTACTGTTACTACTACTTCTGCTGCTCAGATACCTATGTGACAAGTTCTTTGCCACTATATGCTACAATTACCAATGCTGCTGCTGTGCTGCTGCCACCTCTTCCACGAGTGATAAAACACTATATTGTGTACTGTTACTACTATACTGCTGCTGCCAGTGCTCAGATACCTATGTGACAAGTTCTTTGGCACTATATACTACAATTACCAATGCTGCTGCCACCTCTTCCATGAGTGATAAAACACTAGATGGTATACTGTTACTACTATACTGCTGCTGCTGCCAGTGCTCAGATACCTATGTGACAAGTTCTTTGGCACTATATACTACAATTACCAATGCTGCTGCTGTGCTGCTGCCACCTCTTCCACGAGTGATAAAACACTTTATTGTGTACTGTTACTACTACTTCTGCTGCTCAGATACCTATGTGACAAGTTCTTTGCCACTATATGCTACAATTACCAATGCTGCTGCTGTGCTGCTGCCACCTCTTCCACGAGTGATAAAACACTATATTGTGTACTGTTACTACTATACTGCTGCTGCTGCCAGTGCTCAGATACCTATGTGACAAGTTCTTTGCCACTATATACTACAATTACCAATGCTGCTGCTGTGCTGCTGCCACCTCTTCCACGAGTGATAAAACACTATATTGTGTACTGTTACTACTATACTGCTGCTGCCAGTGCTCAGATACCTATGTGACAAGTTCTTTGCCACTATATACTACAATTACCAATGCTGCTGCTGTGCTGCTGCCACCTCTTCCACGAGTGATAAAACACTATATTGTGTACTGTTACTACTAGACTTCTGCTGCCAGTGCTCAGATACCTATGTGACAAGTTCTTTGCCACTATATGCTACAATTACCAATGCTGCTGCTGTGCTGCTGCCACCTCTTCCACGAGTGATAAAACACTATATTGTGTACTGTTACTACTATACTGCTGCTGCTGCCAGTGCTCAGATACCTATGTGACAAGTTCTTTGCCACTATATACTACAATTACCAATGCTGCTGCTGTGCTGCTGCCACCTCTTCCTCGAGTGATAAAACACTATATTGTGTACTGTTACTACTAGACTGCTGCTGCCAGTGCTCAGATGCCTATGTGACAAGTTCTTTGCCACTATATGCTACAATTACCAATGCTGCTGCTGTGCTGCTGCCACCTCTTCCACGAGTGATAAAACACTATATTGTGTACTGTTACTACTATACTGCTGCTGCCAGTGCTCAGATACCTATGTGACAAGTTCTTTGCCACTATATACTACAATTACCAATGCTGCTGCTGTGCTTCTGCCACCTCTTCCACGAGTGATAAAACACTATATTGTGTACTGTTACTACTAGACTGCTGCTGCCAGTGCTCAGATACCTATGTGACAAGTTCTTTGCCACTATATGATGCTACAATTACCAATGCTGCTGCTGTGCTGCTGCCACCTCTTCCACGAGTGATAAAACACTATATTGTGTACTGTTACTACTATACTGCTGCTGCCAGTGCTCAGATACCTATGTGACAAGTTCTTTGGCACTATATACTACAATTACCAATGCTGCTGCTGTGCTTCTGCCACCTCTTCCACGAGTGATAAAACACTATATTGTGTACTGTTACTATTAGACTGCTGCTGCCAGTGCTCAGATACCTATGTGACAAGTTCTTTGCCACTATATGCTACAATTACCATTGCTGCTGCTGTGCTGCTGCCACCTCTTCCACGAGTTATAAAACACTATATTGTGTACTGTTACTACTAGACTGCTGCTGCCAGTGCTCAGATACCTATGTGACAAGTTCTTTGCCACTATATGCTACAATTACCAATGCTGCTGCTGTGCTGCTGCCACCTCTTCCACGAGTGATAAAACACTATATTGTGTACTGTTACTACTATACTGCTGCTGCCAGTGCTCAGATACCTATGTGACAAGTTCTTTGGCACTATATACTACAATTGCTGCTGTGCTGCTGCCACCTCTTCCAATGATAAAACTTTATTGTGTACTGTTACTAATACTTCTGTGCTGATACTGTGACAAGTTCTTTGCCACTATATGCTCTTCCAATGCGCTGCTGTGCTGCTGCCATAAAACACTTTATTGTGATGTTAAAACTTCTGCTGCTGCTCAGATACTATGTTGTGTACAAGTTTACTACTATACTGCCACTATATGCTGCTGCCAGTGCTTACCAATGCTACCTGCTGTGCTGCTGCCATGTGACAAGTTCTTTGCCACGATATAAAACTACAATATTGTGTACCAATGTTACTACTATACTGCTGCTGTGCTGCTGCCACCTCTTCCACGTGCTCAGATATAAAACCTATATTGTGACTGTTAACTAGTTCTGCCAGTTGATGCCATGTGACAAGTTCTTTGCCATATATGCTACAATTACCAATGCTGCTGCTGTGCTGCTGCCACCTCTTCCACGAGTGATAAAACACTATATTGTGTACTGTTACTATAGACTGCTGCTGCCATGCTCAGATGCTGTGACAAGTTCTTTGCCACTATATGCTACAATTACCAATGCCTGCTGTGCTGCTGCCACCTCTTCCACGTGATAAAACTATATTGTGTACTGTTACTACTATACTGCTGCTGCTGCCATGCTCAGATACCTATGTGACAAGTTCTTTGCCACTATATACTACAATTACCAATGCTGCTGCTGTGCTGCTGCCACCTCTTCCTCGAGTGATAAAACACTATATTGTGTACTGTTACTACTAGACTGCTGCTGCCAGTGCTCAGATGCCTATGTGACAAGTTCTTTGCCACTATATACTACAATTACCAATGCTGCTGCTGTGATTCTGCCACCTCTTCCACGAGTGATAAAACACTATATTGTGTACTGTTACTACTAGACTGCTGCTGCCAGTGCTCAGATACCTATGTGACAAGTTCTTTGCCACTATATGATGCTACAATTACCAATGCTGCTGCTGTGCTGCTGCCACCTCTTCCACGAGTGATAAAACACTATATTGTGTACTGTTACTACTATACTGCTGCTGCCAGTGCTCAGATACCTATGTGACAAGTTCTTTGGCACTATATACTACAATTACCAATGCTGCTGCTGTGCTTCTGCCACCTCTTCCACGAGTGATAAAACACTATATTGTGTACTGTTACTATTAGACTGCTGCTGCCAGTGCTCAGATACCTATGTGACAAGTTCTTTGCCACTATATGCTACAATTACCATTGCTGCTGCTGTGCTGCTGCCACCTCTTCCACGAGTTATAAAACACTATATTGTGTACTGTTACTACTAGACTGCTGCTGCCAGTGCTCAGATACCTATGTGACAAGTTCTTTGCCACTATATGCTACAATTACCAATGCTGCTGCTGTGCTGCTGCCACCTCTTCCACGAGTTATAAAACACTATATTGTGTACTGTTACTACTAGACTGCTGCTGCCAGTGCTCAGATACCTATGTGACAAGTTCTTTGGCACTATATACTACAATTACCAATGCTGCTGCTGTGCTGCTGCCACCTCTTCCACGAGTGATAAAACACTATATTGTGTACTGTTACTACTAGACTGCTGCTGCCAGTGCTCAGATACCTATGTGACAAGTTCTTTGGCACTATATGCTACAATTACCAATGCTGCTGCTGTGCTGCTGCCACCTCTTCCACGAGTGATAAAACACTTTATTGTGTACTGTTACTAATACTTCTGCTGCCAGTCAGATACCTATGTGACAAGTTCTTTGCCACTATATGCTACAATTACCAATGCTGCTGCTGTGCTGCTGCCACCTCTTCCACGAGTGATAAAACACTATATTGTGTACTGTTACTACTATACTGCTGCTGCTGCCAGTGCTCAGATACCTATGTGACAAGTTCTTTGGCACTATATACTACAATTACCAATGCTGCTGCTGTGCTGCTGCCACCTCTTCCACGAGTGATAAAACACTTTATTGTGTACTGTTACTACTACTTCTGCTGCTCAGATACCTATGTGACAAGTTCTTTGGCACTATATACTACAATTACCAATGCTGCTGCTGTGCTGCTGCCACCTCTTCCACGAGTGATAAAACACTTTATTGTGTACTGTTACTACTATACTGCTGCTGCCAGTGCTCAGATACCTATGTGACAAGTTCTTTGGCACTATATACTACAATTACCAATGCTGCTGCTGTGCTGCTGCCACCTCTTCCACGAGTGATAAAACACTATATTGTGTACTGTTACTAATAGACTGCTGCTGCCAGTGCTCAGATACCTATGTGACAAGTTCTTTGGCACTATATACTACAATTACCAATGCTGCTGCTGTGCTGCTGCCACCTCTTCCACGAGTGATAAAACACTATATTGTGTACTGTTACTACTATACTGCTGCTGCTGCCAGTGCTCAGATACCTATGTGACAAGTTCTTTGCCACTATATACTACAATTACCAATGCTGCTGCTGTGCTGCTGCCACCTCTTCCACGAGTGATAAAACACTTTATTGTGTACTGTTACTACTACTTCTGCTGCTCAGATACCTATGTGACAAGTTCTTTGCCACTATATGCTACAATTACCAATGCTGCTGCTGTGCTGCTGCCACCTCTTCCACGAGTGATAAAACACTATATTGTGTACTGTTACTACTATACTGCTGCTGCCAGTGCTCAGATACCTATGTGACAAGTTCTTTGGCAGTGATACTACAGAACCTATGTGACAAGTTCTTTGCCACTATATGCTACAATTACCAATGCTGCTGCTGTGCTGCTGCCACCTCTTCCACGAGTGATAAAACACTATATTGTGTACTGTTACTAAAGACTGCTGCTGCCAGTGCTCAGATACCTATGTGACAAGTTCTTTGCCACTATATGCTACAATTACCAATGCTGCTGCTGTGCTGCTGCCACCTCTTCCACGAGTGATAAAACACTATATTGTGTACTGTTACTACTATACTGCTGCTGCTGCAGTGCTCAGATACCTATGTGACAAGTTCTTTGCCACTATATACTACAATTACCAATGCTGCTGCTGTGCTGCTGCCACCTCTTCCTCGAGTGATAAAACACTATATTGTGTACTGTTACTACTAGACTGCTGCTGCCAGTGCTCAGATGCCTATGTGACAAGTTCTTTGCCACTATATGCTACAATTACCAATGCTGCTGCTGTGCTGCTGCCACCTCTTCCACGAGTGATAAAACACTATATTGTGTACTGTTACTACTATACTGCTGCTGCCAGTGCTCAGATACCTATGTGACAAGTTCTTTGCCACTATATACTACAATTACCAATGCTGCTGCTGTGCTTCTGCCACCTCTTCCACGAGTGATAAAACACTATATTGTGTACTGTTACTACTAGACTTCTGCTGCCAGTGCTCAGATACCTATGTGACAAGTTCTTTGCCACTATATGTGCTACAATTACCAATGCTGCTGCTGTGCTGCTGCCACCTCTTCCACAAGTGATAAAACACTATATTGTGTACTGTTACTACTATACTGCTGCTGCTGCCAGACAAAGAAATACCTATGTGACAAGTTCCGCACTCTAATACCTACAATGGGCTGCTGCTGTGCTGCTGCCACCTCTTCCTCAATAGAGTGATAAAACACAAATATTGGTACTGCTACTAGACTGCTGCTGCCAGTGCTCAGATGCCTAGCTGACGCGTTTCGCACTGGATCAGTGCTATATTCATGCCATGAATAAGCACTGATCCAGTGCGAAACGCGTCGGCTGTTCCTTGTACATGCTGTCTAGTTGAATAAAAGACCACCCATCAGGTTTTGGAGTGCAGCTATCCATTTTTCTTTGTCTTCATTTTTGCTTAGTGCACCGCCAGCACCCTCGGTATCCTGCACCACCTGTAACCATTAGTGATCCCACCTGGAGCGGTGACTCCTTTCTCTCTATGTGACAAGTTCTTTGCCACTATATGATGCTACAATTACCAATGCTGCTGCTGTGCTGCTGCCACCTCTTCCACGAGTGATAAAACACTATATTGTGTACTGTTACTACTATACTGCTGCTGCCAGTGCTCAGATACCTATGTGACAAGTTCTTTGCCACTATATACTACAATTACCAATGCTGCTGCTGTGCTTCTGCCACCTCTTCCACGAGTGATAAAACACTATATTGTGTACTGTTACTACTAGACTGCTGCTGCCAGTGCTCAGATACCTATGTGACAAGTTGAAGACAAAGAAAAATGGATTGCCACTAAAACCTATGGGTGGTCTTTTACAATTACCAATAGCTGCTGCAAAAATGTCACAGCTGAAACAAGGAACAGCCACCTCTTCCACGAGTGATAAAACAGTGCTATATTCATGCCATGTACTGTTACTACTATCCAGTGCGAACGCTGCTGCCTTGTAGTGCTCAGATACCTATGTGAATAAAAGACACCCATCAGTTCTTGGAGTGCCACTATATTTTTACAATTACCAATGCTGCTTTTGCTGTGCTGCTGCCACCTCTTCCACGAGTGATCCTGCAAAACACTATAACCATTGTGTACTGTTACTACTATACTGCTGCTGCCAGTGCTCAGATACCTATGTGACAAGTTCTTTGCCACTATATACTACAATTACCAATGCTGCTGCTGTGCTGCTGCCACCTCTTCCACGAGTGATAAAACACTATATTGTGTACTGTTACT
This sequence comes from Rana kukunoris, assembly GCA_029574335.1. Taxonomy (NCBI): domain Eukaryota; kingdom Metazoa; phylum Chordata; class Amphibia; order Anura; family Ranidae; genus Rana; species Rana kukunoris. Next base: position 171,448,207 of record CM056052.1, read on the forward strand.
ACTATACTGCTGCTGCCAGTGCTCAGATACCTATGTGACAAGTTCTTTGCCACTATATGCTACAATTACCAATGCTGCTGCTGTGCTGCTGCCACCTCTTCCACGAGTGATAAAACACTATATTGTGTACTGTTACTACTATACTGCTGCTGCCAGTGCTCAGATACCTATGTGACAAGTTCTTTGCCACTATATACTACAATTACCAAATGCTGCTGCTGTGCTGCTGCCACCTCTTCCACGAGTGATAAAACACTATATTGTGTACTGTTACTACTAGACTGCTGCTGCCAGTGCTCAGATACCTATGTGACAAGTTCTTTGCCACTATATGCTACAATTACCAATGCTGCTGCTGTGCTGCTGCCACCTCTTCCACGAGTGATAAAACACTATATTGTGTACTGTTACTACTATACTGCTGCTGCCAGTGCTCAGATACCTATGTGACAAGTTCTTTGGCACTATATACTACAATTACCAATGCTGCTGCTGTGCTGCTGCCACCTCTTCCACGAGTGATAAAACACTTTATTGTGTACTGTTACTAATACTTCTGCTGCTCAGATACCTATGTGACAAGTTCTTTGCCGCTATATGCTACAATTACCAATGCTGCTGCTGTGCTGGCTGCCACCTCTTCACGAGTGATAAAACACTATATTGTGTACTGTTACTACTATACTGCTGCTGCTACCAGTGCTCAGATACCTATGTGACAAGTTCTTTGCCACTATATACTACAATTACCAATGCTGCTGCTGTGCTGCTGCCACCTCTTCCACGAGTGATTAAAACACTATATTGTGTACTGTTACTACTAGACTGCTGCTGCCAGTGCTCAGATGCCTATGTGACAAGTTCTTTGCCACTATATGCTACAATTACCAATGTGCTGCTGTGCTGCTGCCACCTCTTCCACGAGTGATAAAACACTATATTGTGTACTGTTACTACTATACTGCTGCTGCTGCCAGTGCTCAGATACCTATGTGACAAGTTCTTTGGCACTATATACTACAATTACCAATGCTGCTGCTGTGCTGCTGCCACCTCTTCCACGAGTGATAAAACACTTTATGTGTACTGTTACTACTACTTCTGCTGCTTCAGATACCTATGTGACAAGTTCTTTGCCACTATATGCTACAATTACCAATGCTGCTGCTGTGCTGCTGCCACCTCTTCCCACGAGTGATAAAACACTATATTGTGTACTGTTACTACTAAACTGCTGCTGCCAGTGCTCAGATACCTATGTGACAAGTCTTTGGCACTATATACTACAATTACCAATGCTGCTGCTGTGCTGCTGCCACCTCTCCACGAGTGATAAAACACTATATTGTGTACTGTTACTAATAGACTGCTGCTGCCAGTGCTCAGATACCTATGTGACAAGTTCTTTGCCACTATATGCTACAATTACCAATGCTGCTGCTGTGCTGCTGCCACCTCTTCCACGAGTGATAAAACACTATATTGTGTACTGTTACTACTATACTGCTGCTGCTGCCAGTGCTCAGATACCTATGTGACAAGTTCTTTGCCACTATATACTACAATTACCAATGCTGCTGCTGTGCTGCTGCCACCTCTTCCACGAGTGATAAAACACTTTATTGTGTACTGTTACTAATACTTCTGCTGCTCAGATACCTATGTGACAAGTTCTTTGCCACTATATGCTACAATTACCAATGCTGCTGCTGTGCTGCTGCCACCTCTTCCACGAGTGATAAAACACTATATTGTGTACTGTTACTACTAGACTTCTGCTGCCAGTGCTCAGATACCTATGTGACAAGTTCTTTGCCACTATATGCTACAATTACCAATGCTGCTGCTGTGCTGCTGCCACCTCTTCCACAAGTGATAAAACACTATATTGTGTACTGTTACTACTATACTGCTGCTGCTGCCAGTGCTCAAATACCTATGTGACAAGTTCTTTGCCACTATATACTACAATTATCAATGCTGCTGCTGTGCTGCTGCCACCTCTTCCTCGAGTGATAAAACACTATATTGTGTACTGTTACTACTAGACTGCTGCTGCCAGTGCTCAGATGCCTATGTGACAAGTTCTTTGCCACTATATGCTACAATTACCAATGCTGCTGCTGTGCTGCTGCCACCTCTTCCACGAGTGATAAAACACTATATTGTGTACTGTTACTACTATACTGCTGCTGCCAGTGCTCAGATACCTATGTGACAAGTTCTTTGCCACTATATACTACAATTACCAATGCTGCTGCTGTGCTTCTGCCACCTCTTCCACGAGTGATAAAACACTATATTGTGTACTGTTACTACTATACTGCTGCTGCCAGTGCTCAGATACCTATGTGACAAGTTGAAGACAAAGAAAAATGGATAGCCGCACTCCAAAACCTGATGGGTGGTCTTTTATTCAATAGACAGCATGTACAAAAATAGGGTCACAGCAGTAGAAACAAGGAACAGCCGACGCGTTTCGCACTGGATCAGTGCTTATTCATGCCATGAATAAGCACTGATCCAGTGCGAAACGCGTCGGCTGTTCCTTGTACATGCTGTCTATTGAATAAAAGACCACCCATCAGGTTTTGGAGTGCGGCTATCCATTTTTCTTTGTCTTCATTTTGCTTAGTGCACCGCCAGCACCCTCGGTATCCTGCACCACCTGTAACCATTTAGTGATCCCACCTGGAGCGGTGACTCCTTTCTCTCTATGTGACAAGTTCTTTGCCACTATATGATGCTACAATTACCAATGCTGCTGCTGTGCTGCTGCCACCTCTTCCACGAGTGATAAAACACTATATTGTGTACTGTTACTACTATACTGCTGCTGCCAGTGCTCAGATACCTATGTGACAAGTTCTTTGGCACTATATACTACAATTACCAATGCTGCTGCTGTGCTTCTGCCACCTCTTCCACGAGTGATAAAACACTATATTGTGTACTGTTACTATTAGACTGCTGCTGCCAGTGCTCAGATACCTATGTGACAAGTTCTTTGCCACTATATGCTACAATTACCATTGCTGCTGCTGTGCTGCTGCCACCTCTTCCACGAGTTATAAAACACTATATTGTGTACTGTTACTACTAGACTGCTGCTGCCAGTGCTCAGATACCTATGTGACAAGTTCTTTGCCACTATATGCTACAATTACCAATGCTGCTGCTGTGCTGCTGCTGCCACCTCTTCCACGAGTGATAAAACACTATATTGTGTACTGTTACTACTATACTGCTGCTGCCAGTGCTCAGATACCTATGTGACAAGTTCTTTGGCACTATATACTACAATTACCAATGCTGCTGCTGTGCTGCTGCCACCTCTTCCACGAGTGATAAAACACTTTATTGTGTACTGTTACTAATACTTCTGCTGCTCAGATACCTATGTGACAAGTTCTTTGCCGCTATATGCTACAATTACCAATGCTGCTGCTGTGCTGCTGCCACCTCTTCCACGAGTGATAAAACACTATATTGTGTACTGTTACTACTATACTGCTGCTGCTACCAGTGCTCAGATACCTATGTGACAAGTTCTTTGCCACTATATACTACAATTACCAATGCTGCTGCTGTGCTGCTGCCACCTCTTCCACGAGTGATAAAACACTATATTGTGTACTGTTACTACTAGACTGCTGCTGCCAGTGCTCAGATGCCTATGTGACAAGTTCTTTGCCACTATATGCTACAATTACCAATGCTGCTGCTGTGCTGCTGCCACCTCTTCCACGAGTGATAAAACACTATGGGCCAGATTCACGAACACTTGCGCTGGAGTATTTGGATATGCGCCGCGTAACTGTGCTGATGCGCCGACGTTTCTATGTGCCCGTACCCACCAAACTAGATGCGCCCAATAACGGCTCATTTGCGACCGGCGGAACGTTCCGACGCCAGAGTATCGTCTGCGTTTATTTTCGCTGGGCGCATCAGTCGCGCCCATTGATTTCCCCTGCAAATATGCAAATGAGGATTTTTCACAATTCACGACGGATTAGCACCATACGCTGGCTACATGCGCCGCGCGTATCTGGTCCGTCCGGCGCAAAGTTATTTCTACAAAAGGCTGCTTTATCTTTACTCCAGACGGTCACAGGTCAGCAGGAGAGCAGCTACAGCAGCGTTATTACCGACGATAGGAGCTAGCTGAGCACCCCCACTTGCAAGGACAACACCTCTGTGTGCCAACATGCCAGGGCCACTCGTGGTCCTAGAACTACTGATGGGTCCCCTGGAACCAAGAAGGCGGGCACGTGAGAGGATATACCGCACACTATGAACCTCTTTGGCATGGGGGATGAGGAGGTGTATCGCCTATTCAGATTCAGCCAGATGCAATACTTGAACTAACCACAACCCTGCAGGATGACATCACCAGCCCAACCACACCGATCACAAGCAGTGCAGCCACTGGTGAAGGTCCTGGCAACACTTCATTTCCTTGCAAGTGGATCATTCCAGCGTACAAAGTGGAGTGGTGGCTGGGATGTCACAATCCTCCGTGAGCAGATGTGTGCACCAGGTTGTCCCTGCAATCCTCAGACGCATGTCCAACCAGTTCATCAGACCAACCACTGAGGAGCTACGTCAGAAGGCAATGACAGATTTCTACAACATTGCCAGATTCCCACGCACTGTTGGGGCCATTGATTGCACACATGTGGCCCTACAGCCCCCCAGTGCCACAGAGCACATATACCGCAATCGGAAGCATTGGCACTCCATCAACGTACAGGTGATAGCCGATGCCCAACGCCTCATATGCACGTCCGTGCCAAACACCCCGGGTCCAGCCATGACAGTTTCATATACCGTCAGAGCCCCATCCCAGCAGAATTTAACCAGAATATGTATGGGGACAGCTGGCTGGTTGGTGAGTGACAAGGGAGTCAGGCATGACTATCCCCTCCCGTGATGCACAACAGAAATCGCACATGCATGACTAACATTCTCCTGTCTTTTACCTTACAGGTGACTCTGCATATGCATTGGGACCCCCATCTAATGACTCCTTCCGGAACCCCCCCAAACCAGAGGAGAGAGAAAATACAATGAAGCACACATCAAAACCCGTGCAGTGGTTGAGCAAACATTTGGGCTCCTGAAGTCCCGTTTCCCGATGCTTGGATAAGTCTGGGGGGGCCCTATTGTATTCCCCTACCTTTGTGTGTCAGATCATCGGTGCATGTTGCATACTACATAACTTTGCTATGAAAAAAGGCCTGCATATTGACATACCGTGATGACCTGACCCCCGACCCACACAGTCCCCACCTGCCAGAGGACACCCAGTCTGCTGATGGAAGAGCAGTCAGGAGGGTCCTCGCCGTAGGCATCTTTGGACACTAAACCAAAACATTAATAACACAGACAGTGCACGCGTGTACACCACTGATGTCCCTAGATCACACACACCACATCCACATCGCATTGGATTAGCCCAAGTCCAGCATGTAGGAATTGGGAGCAGTAACGCCAGCGTCAAGGCCCAATGATGTCACTGTCCATTCACACACCTTTCACACTCATTCATTCAGCCGTGGGTTCACTTCACCACCACGGCCGAGGGTGACACCCCTTACTTTCAGGAGTGCCACCCCCTCACATTCACACACCATTCACACTGTCCCCTGCACTCCTGACCGTGTGCAGTACAAAAAGAAATTATAAATATCATATCCTGATCATTAAAAGAAAAAAAATCTCATAACCTGAGAAAAATAAAAATTAAACTCATGACCTGAGTATGTCAAAAACAATAATATAAAACCATAAAAAAAAAAGGCCTCATCGGGATGGCCGGGGGCTTCTTCTGGGGCCCCTCTCTGGCTCCGCAGCTGCCTGGATGGAGTGGGTGGGGGTGGGGGGGCATCTGGAGGTGGCTGCTCCCCAGGTGGGCCACTCCTGGCAGGTGTGGCCTGCGTGCCCTCCAAGGCCTGGCTATCCGTCCAAGGTAATTGTTCGTCTGGGCCTGCATCCGGAGCTGACGGGTCACCTGGTAATGCTGGGCCCGCCGACTCAGCCTCCCTGCTCCCGATGGCAGCACTGTTCCCATGGATGGCAGCAGTGTTGGCCTGGACGGCTGCAGTGAGGTGCCTTATATCCCCCTGCACCTCCCCAAAGTGGTGACCACTGCAGCGCAGTTGCAGCTGACATCCTGCACTGCGTTGCTGAGGTTGGCAACGGAGCCCAGGCTGTCAGCCACTTTCTCCAAGTGCACCGCTATGGCCCCCATCTGTTCCGTCTGCCTGGCGTGATCCCTCGCCAACTGTTCCTGGACACCATCAGACACCCCCCTGGTGCTTCTGGGTCGCCTCCTGGGGCCAGAAGATGGTTGTCCTCGGGTGGAAGGTGTCGCCCTTGAGGGGCTTCCAAGGATGGGGGAGGGGACGACAGACGGGCCAGGAGAAGGGAGGAGACAGACAAGACTAATGAAAAGTCCTGCTCTGCCACAGCAGGATCCTCCACAACCACCTCGGCAGGTGTGGTGTGGCCACTCTCCTCCTCCACAACCTCTTCACCACCCATGGCTCGGCACATGATGGCGTGGGGGGGATGGGGTGGAATGCAGGCTGACAGATGATGGCCCAGCTCCGTCATCTGTGGATGACACAAAGCAGACACATGTTGGTGGTTCCACACACTTGGCACATGTCCCCCCCCCCCCCAAATGCAAAACAACAAATAGGGGATTATAAAACACTTACCTGTCCTTGTGCCTTCCTCCACGGAGTCATAGCCTGCGACCCCCTCCACCTGCTCCCTCTCCAGGCAGCGAGCAACCACCTCCTCCTCTGCGGTCAGGGTGACAGGACATGGGGGACCACCACCTGTGCCCCTCTCATACCTCCTGATGGAGGCCACCTTGTCCCTCACCTTGCGCCGCAGGTCGTTTATTTTCTTTGTATGTCCCCAGCAGTCCGGGTGGAGTAGCCCAGGACATTGACCCTGGCAGCAATCGACTCCAGGATGCCCTGCTTCCTTTCCCGGCTGGTCTTCCGGCTTTTTTTGCCATGGAGAAATTCATTATCCGTCTCCATAGCCGAGATAATCACTGAGACCTCCTGGCATTAAAGTTGAGTTCCTCCTCTCTCTGGGGGTAGCGGGAGCAGCCATTACAGTGCAAAAGTATCTTCCCTGGGTGGGGGAAACGGAACTACTTTTGCGCCGGAATGCGTTTCCGCCATCGCCATTTTTTTTAAGCGCCCAGCGGAACGCATTGCGCTGACGTTTCCCAGAAAGGGTGCCGACGAAGTTGTGAGCATGCGCACAAGGGGGCGAGTGGAGCCGCACTCACTGCGCATGCTCCGTGGATGATGCGCTGAACGTAAGCCTCTGCGCTGGGCTCCGCCCATCATTTACATATGATCACACCCACTTCCACTTGCGTCGGGTTACGCCAGCGCATAATCGTTACTCTGGCGCAAGTTTACGCGCAACTGCTATGTGAATTACAGGACTTGCGCTGAAAGGGTCTTCAGAGTAACGTAAATGAGAAGCGTTACTCCAGAGGAAAGATACTCTCATCTACCTGAATCTGGCCCTATATTGTGTACTGTTACTACTATACTGCTGCTGCTGCCAGTGCTCAGATACCTATGTGACAAGTTCTTTGGCACTATATAATACAATTACCAATGCTGCTGCTGTGCTGCTGCCTCCTCTTCCACGAGTGATAAAACACTTTATTGTGTACTGTTACTACTACTTCTGCTGCTCAGATACCTATGTGACAAGTTCTTTGCCACTATATGCTACAATTACCAATGCTGCTGCTGTGCTGCTGCCACCTCTTCCACGAGTGATAAAACACTATATTGTGTACTGTTACTACTATACTGCTGCTGCTGCCAGTGCTCAGATACCTATGTGACAAGTTCTTTGGCACTATATACTACAATTACCAATGCTGCTGCTGTGCTGCTGCCACCTCTTCCACGAGTGATAAAACACTATATTGTGTACTGTTACTAATAGACTGCTGCTGCCAGTGCTCAGATACCTATGTGACAAGTTCTTTGCCACTATATGCTACAATTACCAATGCTGCTGCTGTGCTGCTGCCACCTCTTCCACGAGTGATAAAACACTATATTGTGTACTGTTACTACTAGACTGCTGCTGCCAGTGCTCAGATACCTATGTGTCAAGTTCTTTGCCACTATATGCTACAATTACCAATGCTGCTGCTGAGCTGCTGCCACCTCTTCCACGAGTGATAAAACACTATATTGTGTACTGTTACTAATAGACTGCTGCTGCCAGTGCTCAGATACCTATGTGACAAGTTCTTTGGCACTATATACTACAATTACCAATGCTGCTGCTGTGCTGCTGCCACCTCTTCCACGAGTGATAAAACACTATATTGTGTACTGTTACTAATAGACTGCTGCTGCCAGTGCTCAGATACCTATGTGACAAGTTCTTTGCCACTATATGCTACAATTACCAATGCTGCTGCTGTGCTGCTGCCACCTCTTCCACGAGTGATAAAAACACTATATTGTGTACTGTTACTACTAGACTGCTGCTGCCAGATGCTCAGATACCTATGTGACAAGTTCTTTGGCACTATATACTACAATTACCAATGCTAGTGCTGTGCTGCTGCCACCTCTTCCACGAGTGATAAAACACTATATTTGTGTACTGTTACTACTAGACTTCTGCTGCTGCCAGTGCTCAGATACCTATGTGACAAGTTCTTTGCCACTATATGCTACAATTACCAATGCTGCTGCTGTGCTGCTGCCACCTCTTCCACGAGATAAAACACTATATTGTGTACTGTTACTACTATACTGCTGCTGCTGCCCAGTGCTCAGATACCTATGTGACAAGTTCTTTGCCACTATATACTACATTATTACCAATGCTGCTGCTGTGCTGCTGCCACCCTCTTCCACGAGTGATAAAACACTATATTGTGTACTGTTACTACTAGACTGCTGCTGCCAGTGCTCAGATACCTATGTGACAAGTTCTTTGCCACTATATAGCTACAATTACCAATGCTGCTGCTGTGCTGCTGCCACCCTCTTCCACGAGTGATAAAAACACTATATGTGTACTGTTACTACTATACTGCTGCTGCTGCCAGTGCTCAGATACCTATGTGACAAGTTCTTTGGCACTATATACTACAATTACCAATGCTGCTGCTGTGCTGCTGCCACCTCTTCCACGAGTGATAAAACACTTTATTGTGTACTGTTACTACTACTTCTGCTGCTCAGATACCTATGTGACAAGTTCTTTGCCACTATATGCTACAATTACCAATGCTGCTGCCACCTCTTCCATGAGTGATAAAACACTAGATTGTGTACTGTTACTACTATACTGCTGCTGCTGCCAGTGCTCAGATACCTATGTGACAAGTTCTTTGGCACTATATACTACAATTACCAATGCTGCTGCTGTGCTGCTGCCACCTCTTCCACGAGTGATAAAACACTTTATTGTGTACTGTTACTACTACTTCTGCTGCTCAGATACTATGTGACAAGTTCTTTGCCACTATATGCTACAATTACCAATGCTGCTGCTGTGCTGCTGCAACCTCTTCCACAGTGATAAAACACTATATTGTGTACTGTTACTACTAACTGCCTGCTGCTGCCAGTGCTCAGATACTACTATGTGACAAGTTCTTTGCCACTATATACTACAATTACCAATGCTGCTGCTGTGCTGCTGCCACCTCTTCCACGAGTGATAAAACACTATATTGTGTACTGTTACTACTAGACTGCTGCTGCCAGTGCTCAGATACCTATGTGACAAGTTCTTTGCCACTATATGCTACAATTAACCAATGCTGCTGCTGTGCTGCTGCCACCTCTTCCACGAGTGATAAAACACTATATTGTGTACTGTTTACTACTATACTGCTGCTGCTGCCAGTGCGCAGATACCTATGTGACAAGTTCTTTGCCACTATTATACTACAATTACCAATGCTGCTGCTGTGCTGCTGCCACCTCTTCCACGAGTGATAAAAAAATATTGTGTACTGTTACTACTAGACTGCTGCTGCCAGTGCTCAGATACCTATGTGACAAGTTCTTTGGCACTATATACTACAATTACCAATGCTACTGCTGTGCTGCTGCCACCTCTTCCACGAGTGATAAAACACTATATTGTTACTGTTACTACTATACTGGCTGCTGCCAGTGCTCAGATACCTATGTGACAAGTTCTCTTTGGCACTATATGCTACAATTACCAATGCTGCTGCTGTGCTGCTGCCACCTCTTCCACGAGTGATAAAACACTATATTGTGTACTGTTACTACTAGACTGCTGCTGCAGATACCTATGTGACAAGTTCTTTGCCACTATATGCTACAATTACCAATGCTGCTGCTGTGCTGCTGCCACCTCTTCCACGAGTGATAAAACACTATATTGTGTACTGTTACTACTATACTGCTGCTAGCTGCCAGTGCTCAGATACCTATGTGACAAGTTCTTTGCCACTATATACTACAATTACCAAATGCTGCTGCTGTGCTGCTGCCACCCTCTTCCACGAGTGATAAAACACTATATTGTGTACTGTTACTACTAGACTGCTGCTGCTAGTGCTCAGATACCTATGTGACAAGTTCTTTGCCACTATAGCTACAATTACCAATGCTGCTGCTGTGCTGCTGCCACCTCTTCCACGAGTGATAAAACACTATATTGTGTACTGTTACTACTATACTGCTGCTGCCAGTGCTCAGATACCTATGTGACAAGTTCTTTGCCACTATAGACTACAATTACCAATGCTGCTGCTGTGCTGCTGCCACCTCTTCCACGAGTGATAAAACACTATATGTTGTACTGTTACTACTAGACTGCTGCTGCCAAGTGCTCAATACCTATGTGACAAGTTCTTTGCCTCTATATGCTACAATTACCAATGCTGCTGCTGTGCTGCTGCCACCTCTTCCACGAGTTTATAAAACAACTATATTGTGTACTGTTACTACTAGACTGCTGCTGCCAAGTGCTCAGATACCTATGTGACAAGTTCTTTGGCACTATATACCTACACAGGACCAATGCTCTGCGCTGTGCTGCTGCCATCCCCCCTGCCCCACCTCTTCACAAGTGATAAAACACTATATTGTGTACTGTTACTACTATAACTGCTGCTGCTTGCAAGTGCTCAGATACCTATGTGACAAGTTCTTTGCCACTAATGCTACAATTACCAATGCTGCTT